>JAAXCT010001170.1:0-223781 GCA_012490785.1 Eragrostis nindensis | reverse complement strand
CGTCCATGCGAGACGGACGAGCGGGAGCCGCGCGGCGTGCGAAAGCGGGCACGCGAGCGGCACGGCGCGCAGAAAGGTGGGCACGCGCGCGAAGGGCGACGCGACGCAGCAAGCATGCGCGAGGCAGGGCGTCATGGCGCCGCTGTGACGCTGCACGCCGCGACGTGGCGACGGCGGAGCGGGAGGAAGGGAGCGGGGGCGCGGCGCGGGCTGGGGCCGGGTCGGGCTGGATTGGGGAGGCCGGGCCAGGAGGAAGGGAGGAGAGGGGAAATCGTGGCCAGCGGGGAGGAAGGGAGATGGGCCGGGGAGAAAAGGAGGAAGAGAGCAGGCTGGGCTGGAGGAAAAAGAAAAGGAGAGGATGCGGCCCAAAAGGGAAATTGTGTCTATTTTCTAGGAATTCAAATCAAAATGATTTGAACTCAAAATAGGGATTTGAGAGTGAATCAAACACCAGAGAAAGTCGAAATAAATAAAAGGGGATCAAACACTTGAGCACTTATTTTTATATTTCGAAAATTTCCATTTCTAGCTCTAGTTGTGTTAATTTAATTCAAATTTTGTTTTGAAAATTTGATGGAAGGCAAGAGTTAGGAAAAATTTAAATTCTGAGTGATTTTTATTTGGTTTCAAATTTTCGGGTGTTACAATATGTATGGAAACAACGCGTAGCTTACCCACTTAGGCTTGGGAGACATCGGCAATGGACATGTTGCTTATTTCCCAATTATTTTCTTCCTGTCGTCTGTCGTGATGAGATCAGGTCAAGGATATTGTTCAATCCAAGACAAGTCGGGAGGGTAGAGACCTGCTCACCTAAGCGAGGGAGGAACGGGCAATGAACCGTTGTGTTTATCGCGTCTCATTCGGATTACACACATCGCATGGATGGAGAAAACATCTTGAGGAATGCAAGAACAGTTGGCATGCACAGTAACACGGGAGGTGTTATGTTCCATGCATGACAATGTGCTGAGATGACGCCATGCAATACCAAGGCACATGACACATTGATAGTTGCAAGAAATATTAACTCTGCAAATGCATCTATTTCATGAGCAGCTAATTTTATGACCGGAATCGTAATCTTATGGTAGCGAATCAATCATAATGAAGTTTGACGCGCCCTCGCAATCACAATTCAGATATGACGCACCCTCGCATTCACAATTCAGATATGGCGCGCCCTCAAATTCACAATTCAGATATGAGCGCCCTCGAATTCACAATCGATTATAGTCGTAATCGTAATTTTATGACAGGCATTGCATATACAACTTTAGTTTGACCTGTCCAAACCAGGCTGCTACCTGCGAAATTCCCTTGGTCGAAGGCACGGCAAGTGGCCCCGCCGCAGCCCGATCCTGTGGTGCCGACCGGCTTCTGGAGCGAGCTGCTCGCCCGGCCGGCACCTATGATGTGCCGGTTACGTACGTCGAGCTCGGGTGCAGCATCGTTCTATTTGAGAGCCTGACAAAGATGCACTGAAAGAGAGCTCGGCAGCAGTACACAGGCGGACCCATGCGACGACCAGTCAACTCATCCAATCCCAGCCGCACTGATGGGATCGAACGGCCAGCAGGACCCGGGTGCGGTCGCTATTTCAAATAGCCACCACCCCTGGTCGGTGTTGCCGAACACTCATGTCTGTCGCAAGGGCACTGCGTTGGCTCGCTAGAGCTCTATCACGTTCTGAACGCAGCGCACTCTTCGGGTACTTGGTGAGGACGCTTCGGGTGTCACGTTCTGAACCCAGCCGCACCATGCTTTCGCCATCGTCGCGCGTTCCTGCCTCTGCATGCTCTCCTGGTTCTTGAAGTGATGCCTACTTAATTAATTAGCTACGTCCTTGAACATAGCTTCCGCGCTCTGCAGCTGCATATCAAGCCCGGCGGATAATGCTGGACGCGAGTGTTCTTGTTCTTTTTTTTTGTTTGACGGTCAACGGGGGAACTCCCCATCTAAATTCCATTAATTAATGATAATGGAGGCCCCTCAATGGCCCAGTACATATTACAAATTTTGAAAAACACCGAGTGTTCTCTTTTCAGAAAAAAAAAGCACCGAGTATTCTCGTTCTGTTCGCAGACTCAGCCCACCATGCCTGAGTTGCCCCCCAGTGCCCCAGTACCGGTGGCTGGCCTGCTGCCGAGGCGCTCGCGCGCTCGTCTGACGCATAACAAGAGCATTCGTGCGCGCATATTAACTATTAAGAATGCATTAGATGAGTATCAAAAAAAAAGAATGCATTAGATGGACACATCTCCATGTGTGAGTTAGAACGTTCTTGATTCTGCGCATATGTGATCTGCATGCTACTACCTACACACAAGTGCGACCTACATAGACGTGCTACTACACACGACAGGCGTTACGGAGGCTTGATGCATCAGCGCTCACACACAAATGCATCTGAGATGGAGCGTCCTACATTCCTACTGATACATACAGAAATAATGAAATCAAGATATTTGGATAAATTCAAGACCCCATCAGGACGGAACAGATGCCTTTCTTTTCGACAAATGAGTTCATCATGTGCCTTTAGGAAAATAATTTATATGGAGCATCAAGTATATCCAAGAACGAATCCTAAGTAGATGGAAATATTCACTTCCTCCTAACAACTGACCAGTTACGTCTGTTGTGACCGAGTATATATATATATAAGTGTCTCCAAACAAGAGAACATGACAATAGTAGTGCACTCCCTAGCTCCGCTACATATGGTCACGCGTTCAAACACTACAAACGCACATATGGCTTGCAAGTCTCGGCTTGGGAAGCATCAGAAATGGACAAATTACATTTTTTTACTGGCGTGGTAATATGTTCTCAACTTCTAGCAAATAATATGCTTTATTTTGAAAATATGGATCATAAGCGTCAGTAAGTACAGGCATACATTCAAGTATATACATGCATGCATCACATGTTGTTTGACTTGCATGAAAAATGTTGATATTCGTCAATGCATACTTAGGTGGCACTCTCAACCTAAGTACCGACTAACTAAATGGGGAATTTTGTGCACACCAAAAGACCAAGAGGGATTAGGGATTCTCAACCTAGAGGTGCAAAACAAATGCTTGTTAAGCAAATGGCTACACAAGTTGTTTACTACCGAAGGGGTCTGGCAATCCATGTTACGAAGAAAATACTTAAGACACAAAACGTTAACTCAAGTTGAGCATGTGCCAGGTGATTCACATTTTTGGACAAGTCTCATGGGAGTAAAGAATGACTTTATGCGCCTAGGGACATTTAGACTAGGAGATGGGGTCTCAGCTTCGGTTTTGGGAGGATATCTGGATAGGCCAACAAAGTCTTAAAGATAGATTTCCAAATCTTTTTAACATAGTGAGGAGGAAGAGTGCAACAGTAGCAATGGTTCTGTCAAGCTCTCCACTTAACGTGACATTCAGGAGATCTCTAGCTGGGACCAATCTTACCCATTGCCTCCAATTAGTGGAAACAGTTATGCATGTTGAGTTATCAAACCATCAACATTCATTCTGTTGGGATCTACACCAAAATGGAAACTTCTCAGTGAGAGCCATGTATAGAGCCATGACACAGACACAAGCCTTGCCCTTCACAATGGATATTTGGACAATCAAAGTTCCACTCAAAGTAAAGGTGTTTATGTGGTATGCTTACAAGGTGTAACCTTAACGAAAGATAATCTAGCTAGGCGGAATTGGAGCGGGAGTCTGAAATGTTGTTTCGGTAATATAAGTGAAAGCATTCAACATTTGTTTTTTGGCTGCCCGCTAGCAAAATATATATGGCGCATTATTTATGTTTCGTTTAATATCACTCCTCCTGTTGACTTTCAGCATATCTGATGAATGGTAGTAATTAATTATTATGGGACCTGCCCCGAGACACAGTATCACGGGGAACAAATTAACAGTAATTCAGTGCAGACAGTCCAAAACAGGGCATAGTAGCTTCCAGCTTGAAACTTACACACACTAAATATTACAGAGATTTTCGCAAAAAAAAAGAGAAAATTACAAAGATTGTACCTGCCATATTCTGTCGAACGGACGTCACTGCTTCTCGACGCCCGGCCGTCTCCAATGGTCTGCCCACTCTGCCGCCGGCCGGCTCCATCTGAGCTTTGGTTCTGCATGGTTCTCATCGAAAGCCTCAGTGCATGACGAAGACCCAATGAAACAGAGCTCGGCAGCTGTACGCCGGCAGCGCAGAGACGACGACGAGGGCGTGCCTGACGCCGGCTGGTAGAGCTGAGGAGCTCGACGTCCCGTCGAGCACCATGCGACCAGTCGAAGCTGCCAGCCTATTCACCCCTCAGTTTGCCATTGATCTCCGCCGCGCCATCCACCCGATCAAGAGTCATACACATGCAGATGCACCTTTTATGCCTGGAGACTGGAGTACGTGCCGATTGAATGGCATACATGAAATTGGAGTGCCTATATATCGATCACCCATGTGTCCATTGCAAGGGCGCTTCGCCGCTGCACGCCGGAGTTCTGATCTGCAGCGTTCTGAACATTAATTGATTCGGGTACTTGGTAAGGGCGCCTCCTCTACTACATCTCAGACCAAGCTTTCGCCATCGTGCGTCTCGACCCTCCGAGTGCTCCTGGTCCTTGGCAGGGAGATGTCAGCCGGCGCGTCGTGCCTTCTGTTCTCGTTACAGATCGCAGACTCGTCCACCGAGCCTTACTGACCCCGGTGGCTGGCCTAGCTTGCACACCCAGGCGCTGGCGTGCTCGTCTGACCCAGACAGTCGAGACCTAGGGCCAGGCCCGAGGAAATGAGACACGAGTACATCGCGGAGCTCGGTTGACTGCTCTAGACATTTGGCGCCATGGCATTGCGCTTGCTCGCCTCCATGGGGCTACGGCCTGAAGCTAGAGGAGGTCATTGTTCCAATCGCGATGACAGCGTCAGGTTCATCAAGAACGCCGCTCCACGCTGGACAGAGTGACGCCACATCCAGAACGTTGCTTGCTTCCCGGGGCCTCCCCTTCCTTCCTTCCGAAATAGACTAATTTTCACTCTCAGTCGACTGAAATTTTAGTATCTCTTAGTTGATTTTTCTTCATGTTGCAATCGGTCTTTCTGTATGTTGCAATAAGTACAATCGAATGTTGCATCGACTTTAATTCTAGTCGATTTCATTCTTGCACATCATGTTGCAACAGAATCTAGCGTATGCTGCAATTTCTCAAGGTTGCACTAGTTATCTTTAGATGTTGATTCAAGTTTATTAATATGATGCAATGATTATTTGCAGATGTTGCAGCTTCGGCTGAAAGAAAGTCAAAATCTCAGTCGACCGAAAAAAGAGTAAATACGAAAAACATATGGTCTAGAATCCCCAAGTTGTGAATAAAAATGTGACCAACTGATTTTGTATGCAGACCACTGAATTACTGATCTTTTTCCTATTATTCCCCTAAGCAAGGAGCAAGTGACGAACTTTTAGGACTGCTCAGGTCAAAGGTGGGTAAGGGGTGGATAGTTGCTTTGCAAAACAGTGTTGGACACCTATTCCCAGTTCCTCTCACACCAAAAAATGAAAATGGAACGATCTAGCAAATGATCCATAGTCTGGAATTTTGTTACCACAATCAAATTTAAGTGTCACATATAAAGACCTCTTGGATTTTCAATTGCTATAAATTACCAAGTGCGGATCGGACTGGGCTTGAAAGACAATAATATTTATACACTATATCTGCCCAGCATTACTCAATTTTTTTCCCTTTGTGTTCATTGCGCACATGGCTTCCAGGAACATGTGTCAAAATAGACAGAAAGTACACGTGATCTCTAAACCAATGCAGGATGCAATTTTCATGGCGGGCCAGAAAATCAAATGCAGACTTATAAAGCATTAAAAAATCTGTGCCGCATCAGTTCCTATGATTCTTGTTAGTCCATATCTCTTAGGTAATTTTAGGGTCTTATTCGCAAAAAAAAAAAAGAGATAGGTAATTTTAGGGTCTCCAGAAATTTATGGGATTTGCTCATGTTCTAGAGCACCATGTTGGGAAGAGGACGATTGCTTTAAATTTTTTTTCCTATCTAGATGAAATTGGAATTCAATTAATTATCGGATCCCAGTACCATTTCCCATCTATGCCCTCATTGAGATGTGATTTATTAGCCAATTTCTTTGGTTTTTTAAAATCAGGGCGCTTGAGTAGTGCTTTTGAAGATGTAGACTGATCAAGCTGTTCAAATAAGACCTGAATTCTATTCGCTTTCGAATATTCCACTATATGTGCATCCTTACTGAACCATTCCTGATAAAAACATAATTTAGACATTGTTTGTTAAAACCATCATCACATAGCTACAAATTGTACAATTGTTTTCCCAGATAGGATGCTAAACTCCCTTGCAATACAATGGTAGTAGGCCTGGTCCCGGAAGTCTCTGGCTTGGTTGCAAGAAAGGGGAAAAAAAACCCAGGCGGTGCGCCCCCACGGTGTTTCATTTGGAAGAGCTCAACTTTAGCTCGGCTAGAAAGGTTCAACCCCACCGCCCCCCCCCCCCCCCCCCCCCCCCCCCCCCCCCCCCCCCCCACCCCAAATACTGTGGTTGAGTTAAAAAGAAAACAAGGTTGGTTCATGGACGGTTTAGAATTTGGAGTGTACCCAACAAAATCAGCTATTACAACCTAGCCTTGAAGAATCTCTTTGACAGAGATAAGCATGCTGTAGCACGGTTTGAACAAGCTGGTGCTTGTTATCTAATTTATCAAAGTGGGACAGCTATTTGTTTCTTTCTATTGTTCTTAATTATGTGGGGCGAAAATTTGTGTAGTTGAGTCCAGATTCTAGGATTATCTAGTTTCCAACATCCAGGTCATCTCCACCATTTTCGTATATTAGGTGGTAGAGTCAAAACTATTAGTCTTGATTTTAATGTAATTGATCAGAAATTCTGAGGTTGGATTTTATTGATTAAGAAAAAACATAGTTCTTCACCGGGGACAGGCAAAAGCTTTCTAAACAAAAGGCCCAAAATAAAACATGGAAATGTACTTGAGTAGCTCTCACTTCAACTACCAACGAATCATGTGCTTGATATCCTTTTCTACCAGAAGTCACAAACTTTTTGTATGACTGTCTTTATAGATCCAGGTAAATGATTTAGAATAGCATAATTTGCCCTTGCTAACTGGCTCCTCCTTTCTACCACTTGCTTGATGCTACCCACCCATACATCCAGACATTAGAAATGGGCATGTCTAACTTATCTAGTGTAGCCAAGTTAGTGCGTGAGTAAACGTTAGACATGCACATATGGATTGCAAGTTTGGGCTTGGGAAACACCAGGAATGGCCAAGTTACTGAAGAGATCTAGAACGGTAATGAGCTCTTATCTTATCTGACACATGCTTTTGAAATTATTGATTATGCATCCGTATGTACAGGGTACATTCACATACTTGCCTGCATGCATGCATATGATTTTCTAATTTACATGAACAAGTTGGTATTCATTGATGCTTATTACTTACGTGGTGCAGTCTCATGAATCATGGCTGATGCAAGCTATGCTTGTCAATTTGCCCTTTTGTAGCTTGCCATAGAGTTGACGGGAGTGTGCCCTGTTGTGATGCAGCAACTGCTTGTATTGAAGCTCCAGTGATTCCATGAGGCGTGACCTGATGAATTTGAACTCCTAGGGTCTGCTGAACTCGGGTTGTTCCTAAAGGGTCGGGATGATCTCTTAGAGTATCACAGGACAATGAAGGCAATAACTGCCGACCAGCATTCATCTATTGTAACAGATGACCCTGCTTCATGTACTAATGACTTCCTGTAACAGATGAGCCACTGAAATTTTCTTAACAGTGTTTGCTTCGCAACAATTAATCTGCTGTCCAGCGCTCGAGCACGTGGAGGCTCCCAGAGCACCTCCGCGTATTGCACATTTCGCTTGGCTCTTCTAGTTCTCGGCAAGGACTCCTACGCACCTACTAGCTACGTCTTCGGACATGCTTGCGCGCAGCCGTGCAGGCTGCAGCTGCGTGTTGGCCAGCGGTCAGAATTAATTGCATCTCAGCGGGTGTCCTGCCGCTAGCGGTGCACGTCGCTGTCCGCATGCTTGTCCTTCATGCCTGGATCGCCCCAATGGTTGGCTTCATGCATGGGGCTATGTCGTTCACCGAGGAGCTCGCAGGTAGTCCAACAGACATCACGGAGCAGACAGACGTCTCGCTAGCCTCCATGCATGGGGCTATGTCGTTCCGATCGTGATGACCACGTCTCGTTGACACTCCTTTCTCTCATACGTCTCCATGGGTGACCAGCTGTGTCAACTTGTCTGGCCAACACGGCAACACGCACCCCGACTTTCCGTTCAAACTGAATTCTAACCTTATTACTAACCTTTTTTTTTTTTTTTGAGATACTGCTTGAAGCTGCCTTTATATAGTAAGTAGGAGAAAAATATGTTACAAAACACAGGACAACCATTCTAAAATTAATACCTAAAATAAGGAAAACCATAGCCACTTCCGTTGGCAAGTCCCATATCGTCGGCAGCGCAGCAGCTCCGATTCCACCACAGTAGACCTTAACCTTTGCCTCAATTCACTGCACCCACCACCAGCACTCTGAATAGAAGGAACTCGACATGTGTCATCATTGCAGAATTTGTAGATCTGTCACATTGCTCCCCTAGACATTGATGACATGATAAAATTTTGGATTGAACATTTCAGTGGGGCGTGGTGGTTCTTCAGCTCATAGAGTTGGACCTATTCCCAGTACCTCTCATGCCCACACATGGGGAATCAAGCAATCTAGCAAATGACCCGAACCCCATACTCTGGAATTTAGGTACCAAAAACAAATTCAAGTGTCATATATATAGAGACCTCTTTGGCATCCTACTTCTGTCAGTTCCAAATGCGAGTCAGACTGGGCACGTGTGGCATACGTATTTAATTATACACTATCTGGCTTATCATTTGTCAATTGTTTCCCCATGTGTTCAATGAGCACATGTGTCAGACCCCATTTCTGGAGTCTACTGTGCATCCTGTATCAGTCCCTGGATCAGTAGCTGATACGCACAAGAACACAGATATGATAATCAAAAGCATACTTCGAATAGATAAATAAGTAAGATACCTGATATAAGACCCTTAGTGGCGGTACGACAAGGATTCAAAACTATCCAAGTCCATCCGACCCACTAGAGGTGAAGCAGACAGCGGAAACCATGGCCCAACGCCACAAGCAAACTTGAGAAGCAGAACCGAAAACCCAATCGTCGTCGTCATCTACGAAGTCTTCACCTACTAAACCAACGATTGCAAACACGTGAGTACATAAGGTACTCAACAAGCCCTACACTACACAAGGGTATATATATATGCATATTTGGTCTTAGCAAGGAATAGGCTGTATGGTTCATTTGCAGCAAGCAAATTTTATGCAAGGTTCACTAAAGCAAGTGAAGGAATTCTTAGATAAAACAGAGAAGTAACTGTCAATATTTTAGTTGGTTGGCCCTGGGGGAGTATGAAGCATTCCCGCCAGTTCCCAAGTTTTAGTTGGGCCTTCTGACCTCAATAGTCATACCGACCCGGCATCCATGCCATCACTTCCAAAACACGAGCAGACTACTGCTCACTCACACTTCAAGGAATCATGAAGGTGGCTAATCATATCGAACTCAACAAAGATGCGTCATATGCCGTGACAACGTCCATCCGGATGAATTTTACACTCTGCAGAGGTTGTACATCTTTTCCCACGGGCTATGCACTCTTGTACGGAGAGTAACATAACGCTCAATCCATCTTCTCCGAGTACCACACACAATGCCACCTACGAAACAACCCAGGGGCTTCTCATGAGACTACAATAGTCAACATGCAGACCCACTGCACATTGATGTGCGGATCACAGGCCAGATCTCCTAAGCAATACAAACTCCGGAGTCTTCTCCTGGTTGCTCGTTTGCGCTACTGCCCTCCAGGTGGATCAAAGTGGTAGGTACCAAGAAGGTAGGGTAAGTCCTTCCCATACAGGTTCCGTGGTAGTACGAGAATCATCTTGTTAAAGGTTGAATGAACCGGTCCTTATGTGGCCGGGCAAGCGCCATGTCTCCCACACTAGGGGACTATTACACAATCCATCACGCCATCAATTACTTACTAATGGCCTTGCCCGCAATCCAACCATCCCATCACTGTCTCCATCATCATCACCTAACACGGTTGTGCTACTCCCAACCCCATATATTACGCACACCACCAAACTCATTTCACGCATTTGTAAAAGTACATAAGTGAGTAAGGTGTGGCAATGTAGAAACATTGCGAGGGGTCCTAAGCAGTCTAGTAGCAAGGTGACCGTGCCATCATAGAAATGATGGGACTATCCTAGGGTTATCAAGGTGACAGGTAAACAAGGGTAAACAAGGATTAAGATATTAACGTCTTAAGTAACAGACATCAATATCAATAAGCAAGTAGGATCATAGCTACACAAGCAGTAAAATAACAAGTAATGCATAATACGAGAGCAGGCTATATAGGTGCATTGCGAAAACAGTAGGTTCAATCATGATCAAGGAGAAGTAGAGCTTGCCTGAAGAACGCTATCCTAATCTTTCAATTCTGGATCTTCAAGCTCTTCTGTCGAAGTTGATGTCTTCGAGTCTTCCTCTTAAGCTTGTACCTTCTGACTCGTCTTCGGGCTTGGATTCTCCATCTCATCTTCGAAGCTTGGATCTTTTAGGTCTTCCTTGAATTCTTCTGGCTCTTCCTCGAATCTCGCGTAAGCTAGCGTATAGAAATGTAACGTATAAATAAACTACCGCAAAGAAAATAAAGAACGAAAAGAGCCGAATAAGATCCAATTAACTCCAATAAGAATCGATAAAACTCCAAGAAAAATGGCTATGTTTATGCGATGCACATTTATTTATGAAAGGTTATTTATTACAAGTTATCTCCATGGCCTTATAAGGGCCATATTCACCTAGACAAACTATTAATTAGCTAAGTTCTCTTAAAAGAGGCAACGTGCAGGGTTTTGCATGAAACTTTATTTACTAAAGCCTTAGGGTGAGGATGGTGAGATGCACATGCTGTATTGATGGTGATTGCGTGCATATCTATTATATAAACTTTTAAGTTATTTCTACTAAAGAACATGGGTGGTTTGCGGAAAGGATGTGCAGATGCAGATGCGTATATAATCTAGCATGCATGCATGATATGAATGCATGGTGGCAATTGAAATAGCAATGAGCAACAATTCCAAAAAGATCCAATGAAAGACCTCACAAACACAAGATCGATAAATCCATAAGGTAAGGTGGCGGTTAGTGTCAACATGGGTATATGTCACGGTAAAGGGGATTGATAGCTAGGTTTGATCGGTTTGGCTTAGCGTTGGGTAAGAGGAGCATTGACGACTGGTAGGTCTAGTGTGGAGCTCAAAGAACAGTACCATGAGGTACTTTGCGTTTCTACAAACCCGTGGGCGCAAGAATCGCTCAAAACGGAGCTCGGATGGAAAAGATATAGACGTTTAAAGATCTAGGGGCTTGTTTGTGATTATTGAAAAGATTCTAGGGGCTCATCTGTAAGAACAGAAAAGTTCTAGGGACCTATATGTAATTATGGAAAAGTTGAAGGACCTTGATGTAAAAAGGTAGGGACCAAAAGGTAATTATAGAAAAGTATAGGGGGGTTTCTGTAAAAAGACAGGACCGGAATGTAATTACAGGAAAGTATAGGGTTGTTTCTGTAAAAAGATAGGACCTAAACAGAATTGAAATAGACTAGAGGGGCCTATCTGCAAAATGTACAGGGCCTGGGATTTATCTGGATTTTAGGAATTATTTTTGAATTGGAAAAGCCATGGACCGAGTCCACAGAGGCGTGGACCGGGTCCACAGCTCGGTTCACCCACGTTTATGGTGGACCGGATCCATCAGAGCCGTTGGCTCGGGATCGGACGGCTGAGGGCGAAGGGGAAGGAAACGCGGCGGCCGGCGGCGGCTGGGAGGCGCGGGAGACGGCGGCGACTCGCCGGAGTTGGCCGAAACGGCGCTCCGGTGGGTTACACTTGACGCGAAGCGGCTCGGGAGAGAGAGGAGGAAACGGGGAGTTCACCTCGGATGTCGTGCGAAGCCAATGGCGAGCGAGGTGGGCTGGCGACGGCGCTTGGCGGAGCTCGACGGCGACGCTTGGCGGGGAAGGGGAAGGAGTGCTCCGCGTCGAGATTTTGTTGGTCGGGGAGGAGTGCGAGGTCAAGGCGAAGCTGTTCGACGCCTTCGCGTTGTCGGACTCGTCGCGTAGGAAGCCGTTGGCGAGGAGGGCAATGGCGCGCGGCGGCGCCCTGAGCTAGGGTTTGGGGAAAGGAGAGAGAGACTGCGCAGAGGGAGAGGGGGCGGCTTAAATAAGCAGAGGGGAACGCTCCGAGGCGAAGGGATAAGGTCGGGGCTGCCTTATCCATGGCCACGCCGGCGATCTCATCTAGCCGGTCAAAGATGACGGCGGCGACCTTATCCTCGAGCGTACGGCGGCATGGGCGCGGTACAGGAAGGGGTATGGGCAGTGTGAACGCGGCGGGAGGTTGCGGCGGGTCTGTCGTGGAGCTGCGCCGAGCTGGAGGACGAGGTGGCGGCACGTCGGCGTTGACGGCGGACGCGTCGGCGAGGTGAGCTGGAGGTGGAAGATGGTGGTGGTTGGGCCGGACCGGGCTGGGCCGAGGGAAAACGGAAGCGGGCTAGGCTGGGCTAGAGGAAAGGAAGGAAGAGAGAGAGGCCCGCGGCGGGGAAAAAAAAGGAGGGGTAAAGAGAAGGTGGGCTGGGCCGGCAAGGGGAGTAAAGAAAAGAGAGGAGGAAAGGGAGAGGGCCGGCTGGGCTGAAAAGAGAAAGGGATTCGGGCCCAGAGAAAGGAGAAAGAATAGGTTTTAATCTTATCTAGGATTTGGGAGACTTCAAATTTGAATGAAATTCAAATTTGAAAAGGGATCAACTTCAACAAGGCACTCCAAATAAAACCAGTAAAACCAAAAATGCATATGATGATAGTTATGCAAAATTTAAAATTCAAGATTTTTAATTCAAGGTGAATTTGCTAGGGTTCAACATATAAATTTTAATTCGTTGTAAATTCCAAAGTTCAAACTTTTAGTAAGTATTAAATGAAGGCAATCACTGAGCATAAGTTTTATATTTCAAAATTCTCATATTCTACAGAGTTTCAAATTATTTAGTTAATTTTATTTTGAAAATTTCATGTCAAGGTAAGATTTAGACAAAAATTTTAAATCTGAGTGATTTTTATTCCATTTTGATTTCGATTTGAAATTTGGGCTGTTACAGATCTACCCCACTTAAAGGAATCTCGTCCTCGAGATTCGAACGATCTTCTGGTTGGTGTAGAACTTGTCTTGCGTCTTCTTGCTTGACGGTGGTAACATACAAAATTTCGTCGGAAGCTTCTTGATGTCACAAACTTTGACAGCAGATTCTCTCTACCTTTGTGATCTTCGGTACTATAGCTCGATGTAGCGAAGTTCCTTTCTTCAAGGTTGTATGCGTGCAGGGGGGTCCTACCCCACTTAAAAGAATCTAACTTGAGTTTCCAAAGATAACGATCCATGGTTGCTCTGCTTATCTTATCCAAAGAATTTAGGCTTTTCCTCATTATTCCATGGGCGGCCTTTCCAAAATGCCTTTATTTCCAAATCATCCTCAAAGATGGGTTTATTGAGACATTTATCTAGCTCTGGAGGTAGAATCTTCTCCATTGGAGTAGCTTGAAATCTGTTCTTTTCTGAGTCATGATTTCCACTAGAAAACATTGGAACGTACAAAACCATCTATGCCATGTTATTCGATTATCCAATCTTACTGTGTTCTCACTTATAGAGCTTGGCAGCACTTCCAATCCATCAGGTAGGAGATCCAAGATAGTGGGTGGACTACCCCACTTAAAAGGATATATCTTAGCGAACTTCCATCTTAATATCTTTGTATCCGAAAGAGAAGGGTTACAGGGTTTCTTTTGCAAACCAAGTATTGTCGCATATATCACAATCACTGAATGGATATTAAACATTGTCATTTCATCATATCTTATTCCATAAACCTTTTACACAGTGGTTCACTACAAACATTTCTGAGTACAAAAGTGGCAAGTACAAACTCCACTTCTAGTCCAAGGACTTACTCCTTCCAGATAGAGATTTGTGGTATCTTGTGATCATCTTCAAAGGTCATTCAGGTGGGGAGCTTCGGTTGAATTGGTATGAGTGTCAATGCTGTATTGGTCGGCTTGAGGACAGTCTGCTATGTAGTGTCCTTTCTGCTTGCATAGGTAACATTTCCGATGTCCTCGTGGGGTCTTCCCGACATATCCTTCTTGTTGCTCTCTGTCATTCTGATGGCAGGTAGCCGGGTTTTTACAGCGAGCCGAGGATCTGAGGAGCTTCTTCTGTCTTGCTTTTTGATATCTTCGCCTTCTGCGATGATATCTTTTCAGTTTCTGGGATTCTTCTTTCTGTTTATCCTGGGGCACATTGACATTCCGCTCTTCATCCATAACAATATTTTGTTCTTCTTCCACAACGATTTCTTGTTCTTTGTCGTTTTCCCATTTCGACCAAGCATCTTCAAGTAATATGGTTCGGTTCATCAGAGTATTGAAATCTGGGTAAACATGGGTGACCAGCTGAACATTCAATCTATGGTTAAGTCCTTTCCGAAAGCGATCTTGCTTTTTCTTATCAGTCGAGACTTCTTCTGGAGCATAGCGAGAAAGCTTCATGAACTTGCGAGTATACTCCTGCACTGTCATAGCACCTTGTTTCAGGGAACGAAATTCATCCGCTTTCATTTCCATAATTCCTTCAGGGATATGATGGTCACGGAATGCATGCTGAAATTCTTCCCAGCTGATGGTGTCTGGTTCTGCTTCTGCTTCAAGGAAATTATCCCACCATTCAGTAGCTGCTCCGATTAGTTGATGTGATGCGAACATTACCTTTTCCTGATCATTAGCATTGACAACATTGAGCTTCTTATCAATGTCCCTGAGCCAGTCGTCAGCTGCCAATGGGTCATCATCTGTGTTGTCGTAGACAGGTGGCCTGAGTTTCATAAATTCTACTATCTTAGAGCTGATTCCATGTTTGTTCTGTTGTTCTTGTGAAAGAACTTGCAACAGTTGGGTTTGCATAGCCACTACTTCTGTGAAGTTGGCTGGTGATGCTTCAGGAGTCTCATTACTATCTTGGTTGTTGTTACCTTCGGTCTCTTGATTGTTTTCTTCCTCGTCGTTGTGACCTGTCTCAGCTTCTAGGCTATTGGAAACGAAGGGTCTCCTTTTCTTTGCCTTCTGACGTTGTTGAGTGATTGGCTTCTTTCTTTTGTTGGTTCCACCTTTTGTAGTTTGTCCCGCAGGGTTGCGATCTTCTGTTGCTTCTGCGGTGCGCTTTTGACGAGTCTGAACTCGGGCGGACTTCTTTGGCGGCATCCTGGTTTCACTCGCAGGGATTTAGGCAGTGGTTAGGGAAAAGGATTTTGGTCTTAAGCTGTTGTTAAGCTGCTATTCTAGTTATTTTACTGTTGTTATTGTTATTATGCTATTTAGTTTGATTAAAAGCACACAATCATAGAAGAATAAAAAAGCAAAATCAACAAAATCATCGAATCACACAAACAACGTGATTTATTTGTTGTGGTCTCATGTGTTCGTGCTAGGAACGAGGTTTAAGGCTTAAAGGTACGATGACTATCGATTTTTGATCGTCCACAAAACTCGACTAATAGTCCGTTGACCAAAAGAAATCGGGAGGGTCATATGACTTAGTCGGATAAAGAAAAACCGTTGCTCACGTCACTGCATTTGGAGGTGCTTCGTTGACTTGATGCTTAAGGTTATCCATGCACATGTAACCATGGTTATTGCATTCAACTAGGGTTGAGATCCAAAATTTATGTTCTTTCCTTGCTCGAAGGTAGCTCGAGGCATAGCAACTCCAATACATCTTGTGCTCTCAAACAGAATTACATTCTCAAAACAATTTTGATCATCAGGGATTACAACTTACTAGTTATCACTAGTGCTTCTGAAGCAACTGTCCTTTATAAACTTCTCATACTGGATCGATGTTGGGGCAATTTGCTCTTATGTGACCTTCTTGTCTGCAGTGGAAACAAAGTCTTGGCCTTTTGATTGGTTTGGTTGAGGTTTCTCTCGAGAGAACCTCTGATGGGAGACTTGCACCACTTGGGTCTTCATGTACATTGGTCAATTGGCGAAGGGTAGGTTCTTCTTTCGTGTCTCTTGGCTTCTTGATCTTTCCACATGTAACTTGATTAGATCCTTGTACTATACACTTTCTCTTCGTGTTGCTGCTCTCGTTGTCGTCTTTGGGTTGCAGGAACTTAGAGTGATTGGCAACCTTATCACTGATCTTCTTCATTGACTCTTCCAGGCTACTCAACCTTTCAAGTATATTGGTGATGACAGAATGCGACGTCATGTATGCATCATCCATGTTATTCCAAACTCCCTGCTCTTGATGCTTTTCTTTTCCTGAAGGTTGAATCTCAGTAGATGGTGCTGAGATCCGTGAGTCCTCATTTATCATATTAGTATCTGCAGTTCTTGTTTCCTTGATTGGTTTGTAGAAGGGGCAATCAGCGAACTTATGTTCGGGGTTGCGGCAATTGAAACATGTCCTCTTGGTGCCCATAGCGGCATTGCCCTTGTTCTTTCTTTTGGGAGCCACATATGGTTTGCAGTAAACCTGGTATAATGTGTTCTCCACTTCTATAGTCTCGTAGTCGGAGTCGCCCATTGGGTTGACTGTGCCTGTGCAGACTTGGCGAGGTGAGGAGTGACTTCAGCGGATGGTCAGGAGAGGAACAGAAGATTTTCAAAGATCGGGGGAGAGGTACTATGGAGGATTTTTGTAACTAGTTTTGAAAATAGTTGTTTTCGAACGCGACAAATCCTAGGTTTTCGTTCTACGGTCAAGTAATGCTCTGATACCAATCTGTCAGACCCCATTTCTGGAATCTACTGTGCATCCTGTATCAGTCCCTGGATCAGTAGCTGATACGCACAAGAACACAGATATGATAATCAAAAGCATACTTTGAATAGATAAATAAGTAAGATACCTGATATAAGACCCTTAGTGGCGGTACGACAAGGATTCAAAACTATCCAAGTCCATCCGACCCACTAGAGGTGAAGCAGACAGCGGAAACCATGGCCCAACGCCACAAGCAAACTTGAGAAGCAGAACCGAAAACCCAATCGTCGTCGTCATCTACGAAGTCTTCACCTACTAAACCAATGATTGCAAACACGTGAGTACATAAGGTACTCAACAAGCCCTACACTACACAAGGGTATATATATATGCATATTTGGTCTTAGCAAGGAATAGGCTGTATGGTTCATTTGCAGCAAGCAAATTTTATGCAAGGTTCACTAAAGCAAGTGAAGGAATTCTTAGATAAAACAGAGAAGTAACTGTCAATATTTTAGTTGGTTGGCCCTGGGGGAGTATGAAGCATTCCCGCCAGTTCCCAAGTTTTAGTTGGGCCTTCTGACCTCAATAGTCATACCGACCCGGCATCCATGCCATCACTTCCAAAACACGAGCAGACTACTGCTCACTCACACTTCAAGGAATCATGAAGGTGGCTAATCATATCCAATTGATCATATCGAACTCAACAAAGATGTGTCATATGCCGTGACAACGTCCATCCGGATGAATTTTACACTCTGCAGAGGTTGTACATCTTTTCCCACGGGCTATGCACTCTTGTACGGAGAGTAACATAACGCTCAATCCATCTTCTCCGAGTACCACACACAATGCCACCTACGAAACAACCCAGGGGCTTCTCATGAGACTACAATAGTCAACATGCAGACCCACTGCACATTGATGTGCGGATCACAGGCCAGATCTCCTAAGCAATACAAACTCCGGAGTCTTCTCCTGGTTGCTCGTTTGCGCTACTGCCCTCCAGGTGGATCAAAGTGGTAGGTACCAAGAAGGTAGGGCAAGTCCTTCCCATACAGGTTCCGTGGTAGTACGAGAATCATCTTGTTAAAGGTTGAATGAACCGGTCCTTATGTGGCCGGGCAAGCGCCATGTCTCCCACACTAGGGGACTATTACACAATCCATCACGCCATCAATCACTTACTAATGGCCTTGCCCGCAATCCAACCATCCCATCACTGTCTCCATCATCGTCACCTAACACGGTGTGCTACTCCCAACCCCATATATTACGCACACCACCAAACTCATTTCACGCATTTGTAAAAGTACATAAGTGAATAAGGTGTGGCAATGTAGAAACATTGCGAGGGGTCCTAAGCAGTCTAGTAGCAAGGTGACCGTGCCATCATAGAAATGATGGGACTATCCTAGGGTTATCAAGGTGACAGGTAAACAAGGGTAAACAAGGATTAAGATATTAACGTCTAAGTAACAGACATCAATATCAATAAGCAAGTAGGATCATAGCTACACAAGCAGTAAAATAACAAGTAATGCATAATACGAGAGTAGGCCATATAGGTGCTTTGCGAAATCAGTAGGTTCAATCATGATCAAGGAGAAGTAGAGCTTGCCTGAAGAACGCTATCCTAATCTTTCAATTCTGGATCTTCAAGCTCTTCTGTCGAAGTTGATGTCTTCGAGTCTTCCTCTTAAGCTTGTACCTTCTGACTCGTCTTCGGGCTTGGATTCTTCATCTCATCTTCGAAGCTTGGATCTTTTAGGTCTTCCTTGAATTCTTCTGGCTCTTCCTCGAATCTCGTGTAAGCTAGCGCATAGAAATATAACGTATAAATAAACTACCGCAAAGGAAATAAAGAACGAAAAGAGCCGAATAAGATCCAATTAACTCCAATAAGAATCGATAAAACTCCAAGAAAAATGGCTATGTTTATGCGATGCACATTTATTTATGGAAGGTTATTTATTACAAGTTATCTCCATGGCCTTATAAGGGCCATATTCACCTAGACAAATGTTGGCGTTTCTTACGCACAGAGATAAATATCAACTCCGCAAGCGCACGGAACACCGTTGTAGCATTTCACCCAGGAGTATTCCAAAGGTATCGTATTTATATTTTCCTCAGGGAAGCAGGGCTAAGAATATCATGAATTAACAAGGAAACATCTATTATTTATAACTTGCAAACTATACCAAAGCATGGGTAAAGATGAAAGATATGATGGGTGGCAAACACACATAAGGATTCCATATGAAGATAAAGAGATAGTACTAGTCAACTGGGAGGACAACGAGAAGAAGGGTATCCGCCTAGGGGTTACAACTATTTACTTAGGCTTTCATTACAGATACATTCAAGTGCATCGGGGCACGGCCGCCGTCAAGACACGCAACTCGGAAACTAAGTTCAACGTATCCAGGCAACGGACCGCGTCTAGGCCCTACCTGTCCAACCCGGACGTAGTGGATTACAGAGACCGGTGTAGCTGTCACATACACTCGCGGCTACCATCCTCCGTGGGGTTGGGTGCACACTCACGCCTAGGAATAATTCCTTGAACCATACAAGCAACTATCCTAGATAACTTACTCCAACGTAAAAGAGCAAGCCAACCATGCATAACAAATCTATGTGGATTGTGTAAGCATTTGCGGTGCAAACAACCCATGCAGATAGACCTATCATACACAGACGTGGAACCAACACAAGAATTTCTCTATAATTATCACTTAAATAAATAAATGTAAACTAAAAGAAAAACTAAAATAAATAAGAAAATAAATAAATGGGAAAAATAATTATATTAAATAATATCCAAAAGAAAAGATACAAGAGAGCTTTACCCAATATCCGAAGAAAACTCCGGAACTTCGAGGGGAGCTCTCACTTCTACTCTAACTCCCATGACCAACTAGCCTACTCTAAACTACACAAGTGGAATGATCTTCCATGAGCGGAGCGTGACCCTACATTGGGTCTTCTCCTCTCAAGGAGTGTGTGGAGGTGCGAGTTGGAATGGAGCCGGCCAGGGGTATTTATAGCTTCTCCATGGCGGTGGGAGCTATATGGCCGAAGCTGGAGTGCCGGGCCCGCCAAGCCAGGCCGGCCGGCCAAGTAGGGGGCCGGCCGGCCGCCCATTGCGTCGGTTTGCCACCGCCTCGATGCTGGACGCTCGTGATTTGCTCCTGATGACGGTTGTCCAGTCGGTGGCTCTGTGGGGGCGGCAGAAGAGGAGTGAGGGCCAAGTTGAGGCCCAAAACAGCCCACCTTCTAGAACGTCGGTGGAATTCTTCTAAACAGGCTTTTGATTCTGCGTTGTAGGCCTGTTTGTAGCTCGCTGGAGGAAGGCCGAGGCCTGGGGCCACCTTGTGGGGCCGGCCGGCCTATAGGTGGGGCCGGCCGGCCAGTCTTTGTGCCAGCTGGGCCCACTTTCCTCCATATTTCCCTCCTGCATCCAAATATCACCAAAACTTGTGGAGTAGCATTAATCCTAACTACTATGCGCAGAATCTTGGTGACATGCCTTTATTTACCGGTATTGTGGCGGTCAAAACAGGGTTTAACGACCGCCAACAACCTCCCCAAGCTTAAACTTTGCTCGTCCCGAGCAAACTCAGAACTTAGGGTACCGGCGGATCAGGAGTTACAAAGAAAGCGCCCCATGGGTAATAAAGATGCAACAACGTACTCCCTAAATGGTGGTAAGTTTACGAGAGCACAAAATATTCATGAGTGTTGCAAAAATCGTGGGGCTTATATGTCGCACCTTGTCATGCAGCATTGAAGGCTAGAACGGCATTTCGGACAAGTACACAATTCTAGCAGGTATGCATCCAGAGTTTTTATGTGCTGCAAGGTAAGGTGCATAAAATTCTCCTTCGTTTGGGTGGCACTTCTCTTACCACTCCGATGTGAGTTCTATTCCTACAAGCTTCACTCATCCTACCTTCTACCAAATGAGGCTTTGATGTGGAGCTTGGTAAGGAATGCACAAATGTCATGCATTTATTGTAAAGCTAAAGAATGAGTCTCAATCAACATAGCAACTCCATTTATTTTGGTCATAGGAAATGATGTGATGGAGGGGGAGAAAATGAACTCACACTTGTGGAAGGGGGTTTTTGAAAAACATTGGTCCTTTTTGCTCAAGGCGTTTATGATAAGAACCATATAGCCATTGACTTTTGTCATGCAACCATGGAGTTTTTTTTTTTTTACTACTCCATGGTGCAAGGGGCCATAAATTTTGAATGGTTCAAGGAAACATTTTGAAATATTCTTGAGCATTTTGGATGGACCAAAAGTTTTGCAAACTCTGAAAAATGTTTGGTTGATTTATCCAAACATTCCCCTTTTTATTTGGTGGAGAGAAATTTTCGAAAACACACGCGAAGGAATTATGACCAAAATTAGGAGTGCTTAGTTTCAAGAGTACATCAAACCTTAACAAAACTCAATGCATAAACAAATGGCTATGAGTGGGGCTGTTTCGAATATTATGATATGGCTCTGGTAGGTAAGTAAATTCTCACACTAAGAGAAGTGTGCCAAAATAGAAGGGTTTTAGGTACTTGCAGCAATTCAAGAAAAACATCTCTGGATGAAACCATACTAAGAAATTGCAACAAGTCCTAATCATGCCATATCACAATCCACAATGCTCAGACTTGGTGTAACAAATGCAACCCACGGAAATAAGCAAGACTCATGATGTGATCATGCTCAAATAAAAATAACACATATATCAGGAGTAGAGGTTGCATCTATGCGATACATGGGAAGCTAATTTGTAACTCGATCATCATTTCCCTTAAGTGCAGCATTCACCAATATTCTAGCATTTTATTTGAAACAGGGAGTATTTTTATTGATCGATAGAGATACTTACCTGGGGATCCTCCCCAAGCTTGAGTCTTTGCAAGACTTAAGCTTGAATAAGCCGCTTCCTCCATTATTCTTGTGTCTGCAAAAAGAACGAGGGTGATACAGGTGGCTAGCCCCTATTGGGCTTTGCCGAGAACCTAATATTTTTGGTATTTTTAATTTTTTTTAAAAGGGAAAGGACACAAATCAAGAAGGGTATATCGTATATATAAGTACTTACCTGGCGGTCCCTCCCCAAGCTTAGCTCTTGCAACCATGTGCAGAGCTAAGCGATTAAATCTTTCATTTGAAGGTACTAGGTCCGCCTGGTTGGTTTCTCCTTCCTGAATTATGTGCCTTTCATGTTGCCTGATGGACTTGGTTTGCTCTCAGAAAGATCCTGCATTGGTTAGTACAAATCCATTCGTCTACATCGGACATATCTCTATAGGTCCATTAATCAACCTAGACCCCACGTCTAATTTGATCAATTGTGTGAGGAGAGCAGAGCACATTATACTCTTTTTCTGTCATGAGAGCATCATAGAGGCATGTGTTTTTCTGTTGTTCAGACGGACACCGGGCATAATCTAAACAGACCATAGACACAGAAGTGCCGCACCCAAGCAACAGAAAGAGAAGCAGGCGATTGATTTATAACTAACATTTCAACCAACACCCATCTATGAAAAGAAACTTCAAGAGCAGGGGTATGGTCAAAAAGATGCAGCATATTTTCATCAGAGAGCAACTCAAAGTATCTTTGCATTCATAAAGCATTGAACGTTTCAGGCAGCATTTTTTTTTATTTTGAAAGGAGAGGATATATGACAAAGAAAACAGGGAATAATTGCGTGTGCGTACCTGGCAGTTCCTCCCCAAGCTTAGTCTTTGCACCAAAATGCAAGACTAAGCTCTTAGATCTCTTCATTGAACGTCTTGGTTTTGCCACGTATATTTCCTTCTTCCTGTCATAAAAATCCAACCTTTCTCTATTTTTTTTAATTTTTTTTTTGAAACAAATTCCGGGCCTATGATTGGGCACTCGGATTTTATTTATTTATTTATTTTTTCAAAATCCCCACGCCTATGATTGGGCGCTCGGGTTCTTTTTTTTTAAGTTTTTTTTGAAGCCCGAGGCCTATGATTGGGCACTCGGGTTTTTTTTTTTTAATGCAGCGGGGTGGGATGGAGGGAAAACAAACATGCTGATGGATTGAAAAGAAAAACAATGCAGATGTGATGGCGGTATGCTCAAACGAAATGCAGGTGGATGCTTAGGCTAGCAGCAAATTAATCATAACAGATAATCAATGTCAATCACAGATATCTTAAACCATTGCTTCCCCGGCAACGGCGCCAGAAATGCTTGTTGGCGTTTCTTACGCACAAAGATAAATATCAATTTCCGCAAGCGCACGGAACACCGTTGTAGCATTTCACCCAGGGAAGCAGGGCTAAGAATATCGTGAATTAACAAGGAAACATCTATTATTTATAACTTGCAAACTATACCAAAGCATGGGTAAAGATGAAAGATATGATGGGTGGCAAACACACATAAGGATTCCATATTAGATAAAGAGATAGTACTAGTCAACTGGGAGGACAACGAGAAGAAGGGTATCCGCCTAGGGGTTACAACTATTTACTTAGGCTTTCATTACAGATACATTCAAGTGCATCGGGGCACGGCCGCCGTCAAGACACGCAACTCGGAAACTAAGTTCAACGTATCCAGGCAACGGACCGCGTCTAGGCCCTACCTGTCCAACCGGACGTAGTGGATTAAGAGACCGGTGTAGCTGTCACATACACTCGCAGCTACCATCCTCCGTGGGGTTGGGTGCACACTCACGCCTAGGAATAATTCCTTAAACCATACAAGCAACTATCCTAGATAACTTACTCCAACGTAAAAGAGCAAGCCAACCATGCATAACAAATCTATGTGGATTGTGTAAGCATTTGCGGTGCAAACAACCCATGCAGATAGACCTATCATACACAGACGTGGAACCAACACAAGAATTTCTCTATAATTATTACTTAAATAAATAAATGTAAACTAAAGGGAAACTAAAATAAATAAGAAAATAAATAAATGGGAAAAATAATTATATTAAATAATATCCAAAAGAAAAGATACAAGAGAGCTTTACCCAATATCCGAAGCAAACTCCGGAACTTCGAGGGAAGCTCTCACTTCTACTCTAACTCCCATGACCAACTAGCCTACTCTAAACTACACAAGTGGAATGATCTTCCATGAGCGGAGCGTGACCCTACATTGGGTCTTCTCCTCTCAAGGAGTGTCTGGAGGTGCGAGTTGGAATGGAGCCGGCCAGGGGTATTTATAGCTTCTCCATGGCGGTGGGAGCTATATGGCCGAAGCTGGAGTGCCGGGCCCCGCCAGCAGCCGGCCGGCCAAGTAGGGGGGCCGGCCGGCCGCCCATTGCGTCGGTTTGCCACCGCCTCGATGCTGGACGCTCGTGATTTGCTCCTGATGACGGTTGTCCAGTCGGTGGCTATGTGGGGGCGGCAGAAGAGGAGTGAGGGCCAAGTTGAGGCCCAAAACAGCCCACCTTCTAGAACGTCGGTGGAATTCTTCTAAAACAGGCTTTTGATTCTGCGTTGTAGGCCTGTTTGTAGCTCGCTGGAGGAAGGCCGAGGCCTGGGGCCACCTTGTGGGGCGGCCGGCCTATAGGTGGGGCCGGCCGGCCAGTCTTTGTGCCAGCTGGGCCCACTTTCCTCCATATTTCCCTCCTGCATCCAAATATCACCAAAACTTGTGGAGTAGCATTAATCCTAACTACTATGCGCAGAATCTTGGTGACATGCCTTTATTTACCGGTATTGTGGCGGTCAAATCAGGGTTTAACGACCGCCAACAACAAACTATTAATTAGCTAAGTTCTCTTAAAAGAGGCAACGTGCAGGGTTTTGCATGAAACTTTATTTACTAAAGCCTTAGGGTGAGGATGGTGAGATGCACATGCTGTATTGATGGTGATTGCGTGCATATCTATTATATAAACTTTTAAGTTATTTCTACTAAAGAACATGGGTGGTTTGCGGAAAGGATGTGCAGATGCAGATGCGTATATAATCTAGCATGCATGCATGATATGAATGCATGGTGGCAATTGAAATAGCAATGAGCAACAATTCCAAAAAGATCCAATGAAAGACCTCACAAACACAAGATCGATAAATCCATAAGGTAAGGTGGCGGTTAGTATGGGTATATGTCACGGTAAAGGGGATTGATAGCTAGGTTTGATCGGTTTGGCTTAGCGTTGGGTAAGAGGAGCATTGACGACTGGTAGGTCTAGTGTGGAGCTCAAAGAACAGTACCATGAGGTACTTTGCGTTTCTACAAACCCGTGAGCGCAAGAATCGCTCAAAACGGAGCTCGGATGGAAAAGATATAGGCGTTTAAAGACTTTAGGGGCTTGTTTGTGATTATTGAAAATATTCTAGGGGCTCATCTGTAAGAACAGAGTTCTAGGGACCTATATGTAATTATGGAAAAGTTGAAGGACCTTGATGTAAAAAGGTAGGGACCAAAAGGTAATTATAGAAAAGTATAGGGGGTTTCTGTAAAAAGACAGGACCGGAATGTAATTACAGGAAAGTATAGGGTTGTTTCTGTAAAAAGATAGGACCTAAACAGAATTGAAATAGACTAGAGGGGCCTATCTGCAAAATGTACAGGGCCTGGGATTTATCTGGATTTTAGGAATTATTTTTGAATTGGAAAAAGCCATGGACCGAGTCCACAGAGGCGTGGACCGGGTCCACAGCTCGGTTCACCCACGTTTATGGTGGACCGGATCCATCAGAGCCGTTGGCTCGGGATCGGACGGCTGAGGGCGAAGGGGAAGGAAACGCGGCGGCCGGCGGCGGCTGGGAGGCGCGGGAGACGGCGGCGACTCGCCGGAGTTGGCCGAAACGGCGCTCCGGTGGGTTACATTGACGCGAAGCGGCTCGGGAGAGAGAGGAGGAAAACGGGGAGTTCACCTCGGATGTCGTGCGAAGCCAATGGCGAGCGAGGTGGGCAGGCGACGGCGCTTGGCGGAGCTCGACGGCGACGCTTGGCGGGGAAGGGGAAGGAGTGCTCCGCGTCGAGATTTTGTTGGTCGGGGAGGAGTGCGAGGTCAAGGCGAAGCTGTTCGACGCCTTCGCGTTGTCGGACTCGTCGCGTAGGAAGCCGTTGGCGAGGAGGGCAATGGCGCGCGGCGGCGCCCTGAGCTAGGGTTTGGGGAAAGGAGAGAGAGACTGCGCAGAGGGAGAGGGGGCGGCTTAAATAAGCAGAGGGGAACGCTCCGAGGCGAAGGGATAAGGTCGGGGCTGCCTTATCCATGGCCACGCGGCAATCTCATCTAGCCGGTCAAAGATGACGGCGGTGACCTTATCCTCGAGCGTACGGCGGCATGGGCGCGGTACAGGAAGGGGTATGGGCAGTGTGAACGCGGCGGGAGGTTGCGGCGGGTCTGTCGTGGAGCTGCGCCGAGCTGGAGGACGAGGTGGCGGCACGTCGGCGTTGACGGCGGACGCGTCGGCGAGGTGAGCTGGAGGTGGAAGATGGGGTGGTGGTTGGGCCGGACCGGGCTGGGCCGAGGGGGAATGGAAGCGGGCTAGGCTGGGCTAGAGGAAAGGAAGGAAGAGAGAGGCCCGCGGCGGGAAAAAAAAAGAAGGGTAAAGAGAAGGTGGGCTGGGCCGGCAAGGGGAGTAAAGAAAAGAGAGGAGGAAAGGGAGAGGGCCGGCTGGGCTGAAAAGAGAAAGGGATTCGGGCCCAGAGAAAGGAGAAAGAATAGGTTTTAATCTTTTCTAGGATTTGGGAGACTTCAAATTTGAATAAAATTCAAATTTGAAAAGGGATCAACTTCAACCAGGCACTCCAAATAAAACCAGTAAAACCAAAAATGCATATGATGATAGTTATGCAAAATTTAAAATTCAAGATTTTTAATTCAAGGTGAATTTGCTAGGGTTCAACATATAAATTTTAATTCGTTGTAAATTCCAAAGTTCAAACTTTTAGTAAGTATTAAATGAAGGCAATCACTTGAGCATAAGTTTTATATTTCAAAATTCTCATATTCTACAGAGTTTCAAATTATTTAGTTATTTTATTTTGAAAATTTCATGTCAAGGTAAGATTTAGACAAAAATTTTAAATCTGAGTGATTTTTATTCCATTTTGATTTCGATTTGAAATTTGGGCTGTTACAACATGGCTTCCAGGTACATTTCGTGGATCAATTTGGGGCCTTCCATTTTTATTTTAGGTGTCTATAAAAACAAAAATAAGTTCATTTAGAAAACATTTGCTGGTTCCTTCTGACCTCTTACGTATCTATCAAAACTCTAAATTTTCAAATTAAAATCCAAATACAGAATTTACGATCAATTGCATTAATAAAAGCTAGAACGATAATTTTGATTCCACAACCGAAGTAGGAAGGAGGAGCATGGCAAAATTATGGTCTGTTCCAAAACGTTTACTTGAATATTTAAGAAGTAGATTTTAGAACATAATTTTAGAACAGTTCGCCCTCCTGGTGCTCAGCTCCCGCCTTATTCTGGAGATTGGTCGCCGGCACGTCATGCTAGCCGCGAGCATATCGTGCCGCCGGTGCTCAGCATGGTCCGCGTGCTCGCACACCAAGACAGAGTCGCCCATGTGGCTAGCCTTGCTAGGGCGAGACACCGAGGATCGGCGGTCCTATCAGGCAGTCCATCGCCGACTGTACGATACGACCGATAACCAGGGAACGGATCAAATGTATAGAGGGAAGTAAGTAACGCCTGTCGCTCGGCAAGCATGACACTCTGGCTGAGGTTGAGGAGAACGTCCCTGCCGTCTGTCGACGACCAGGCGTTTTACCAACTTCTAGAATGCGGCAGAGCTCCAGGGAGCCTCGGCGCGCAATGGTGGCGTCGTCTTTGCGACGGACAGGGGCTGCCGGTATCCAAAGCCAAGACCAGGGGTGGCGTGGCAGTGCAATGCCCATTATGAAGCTGGCAATTATGTTTTTTGGTGGTGTCATTTTGCCAACGATTGGTGGTGGTTCTTCGGCTCGTGTTTCAAGGCTAGGGTTTGTTTTTTAGTAGATCGAGAGTTGTGTTGTTTCTCTGTTTGTCTCTGGTGTACCATGTATTTTATGATGTTTCTGTTATCTTGACTCTACCTTAACATTTTCTAGGGCCGGTTTTGGCCACTATTATATTAATGGAAATTCAGGTGGTGATTTTCTCCCCCCGTTGACCTAAAAAAAAGCCAAGACCAGGGGTGTTCGGAGACATCATACATGCCACGCTACGCGGAGAGAAAGATGCCGGTGGAAGATGTTCGACAGAGCGCCTCCGCGTGCCAAGCGTTGCTCACCTCTTAACCATCCTGCACGATGCCCTTCATCCTTCATGGCACCCGGCCCCCGGCGTGCACTCTACTCACCCATAACGCATTCAACATTAGAAATGTGACAACTTGGGCTTGGGAGACGTCGGGAAAGGGCACACTACAACAAAGGAAAATGACGCTGCCCTAGAGGCTAGAGGCTTCCTCTGCTGCACGCCACGGCTCACCGAATCACTGCCTTATTCTGGCTGTTGGTCTCTCTGCTGCTCCTGGTCAAGTACACCTAGTTTGTCGCCGGCAATTCTGTCCTGCTGCTGCGCCGGTGCTCATCGTGGTCTGCGAACAAGCACGTCAAGACAGAGTGACCCAGCTGTACAGGGACGAGATGCAGATTATGAAAAAGGAGAGATCTGTTTGATTGACATTGACCTAATTGAATTGTCTATGTTCCAATATAGACAGGTCTCTCCACTGCTTTTCTTATATGAGAAAATATTTTCTCGACGCCTGTGGTCTCTCTCACTTTAACAGATGGTCCACGTCCTGGCCCCCAAGACAGACGCCGCCAGTGGATAGCCTTAGCTTGCTAGGGTGAGACGCATATGCGCTCGCACGATCGTCCGACACGGGTAGACATGGATCGTTGCGTGTGGACCGACAAAGCAGGCTTCTGAAGAAGAAGGTCCAGTGAGGTAGGTTGTGGCCGACGGTAATGGTCCAGCGAATCACTATCGGCGTCCTAGTGCTTTTATCACGGAGAGGAAAAACATGAAACACACAGTGGCTACGCTCATCATTGTGCAAGTTGTGGAAACAGAGCAAGGACACGGAAAGGAAAAGAAACAGAGATCAGTACAGGCGAGGAGAGAAGATGCGTGTTTGACACCGACCTAGATTAAATATATGTTCCAATAGACAGGTCTCTCCACTTTCGCTTTCAATCTCCAAGAAACACTCGAGTGGCCCGCGACGCCACGGCCCGAGTAGGATGTCCTGCTCCAGGAAACAACATCGTCCGCCTGAGGTGCAGACCGGCTTTTGGAGGGAGATACGCCCCTTACCGTCTTGGATAGTCCTCCAGTTCCATGGAGCTCTAGTGCTGCATCGTTCTGTTTCAGGGCCTGTCCAAGGAGCAGTGAAAGAGAGCTCCACAACAGTAGACAGGTGGAGCCATGCGACGTGGAGGAGCTGAGCAGCTCGCCAGCCTCATCGGCACCCTGCCTGCCATCGACCTCCTTGGTGCAATGCTACCTCTGCCATCAGCACAGTCTGGACCACCCCCAGCAGCCATGCACTAGCAAGCAGGCTGATCACCAACCTATTCCCACTACCTCTCACGCCCACCAATCGAGATCGAAATAGCAGCAGATAATACATACTCCATAACCTGGATTATGGGTACCAACGTCAAACTCGAGTATCATATATAGAGACCTCTTGAGCTTCCAATTAACTCCCCACTGCGGATCGGAACCAGTGACCATCCGTATTTGTACACTATCTACAAAGTATGAGTCAATTTTTTTTCACTTGTGTTCAGTGAGCCCATGGCCTCCAGGTACATGTATCTATATAAGTACACGTGTGCACAATGTATTGCTATGGTGGGTCGAAAATCAAATGAGAACTGAAAACGTCTGTAAATTTGCACCACATATGTTCCTATTATGCTTGTTAGTCTAATATTCTTATGTCATTGTCAAAGGGGTGTTTCTCCAGTAATTTTTAGATTTTCTCATCTTCCAAATTAAGCACTGAGAACCTGTTAGAAAGATGATGGTTGCTTTAGAATTTTTCTCATCTAGACAAAAATTGAATTAAATAACTATTGGATTTTTTGAGGTGAAAATAACTATTGGATTAAAGTAACGTTTTCTAATTATGCATTTTGTGGGGTGCACTTTATTAGCTACTTCATTGGTGATTTTATGAATCAGGACGTAAGGATAGTACTTTCAAAACTCGAGCCTTCAAACTATTGAAATGAGACCTGAGATATATTTACTTTCTTGTACTAGTTTATATCGTAATTTGTAGGGTTTTCACTTCTTGGGAACAGAGTTACACACGAGCCTACGGTTTCTTGAATCGAACTTTATTTAGCGATTGTTTTTTCAAAAACCATCGTCAGTTGGCTACAAATTGTCATATTGCTTCCCTGAGCAGAAGTTTGCATGTTAAAGTCACTTGCAGTACAATGGTAGCATCCTGGTCCCAAAATCCCGTGACACAGTCCTCCAAGTAAAAGAAATTAACAGACTTTGCATGTAGACCAATCAATATTGACCTTATTACTGATCAGTCAGCCTCTCTAATTGTTCCCCTGGACAAGATCAAATGCTCATAAGACCTAAAATAAAGTTGAATAGATAGAAACGAACACACTAACTCCAGCAACCAAGCAATTATGTTGGTAATATATTTTCTACCAACCATTCTCGTCCTTTTTCGTATGCTAAGTGTCTTAAATAGGTAAACATTTTTTCAAACAATCTCATAGCACTAATGTGCCTCCTAGCTGGCTACACTGGGAGAGAAACAAGATTCATGCATTCTTTAGTTTAGCCTAGCTCCTCCTTGCTATCACTTCTTGCTAGCTAGTTACCCATCCAGCCCAAACAACGGAAACAAGCATGCACCTGACCGGTGTTTTTTTATGGTCTCAAGATGTGGCACACCTTACCGATTTAGGATTGAGAAACATTGGGAATGGACATGTTACAAGCGTCTGAAATGTAAGTTCTGAATTTGAACTTGTCTTAATAATATTTAGCCTAAACACCTTCAATTTATTAGCTTAGTGAATGCTGAATTTAGTTCAGTCTATGCAAATTCAAGCAGCACCCCTTTTGCACAATTTTTGGCTATGCCTCTGATCAGTCATCCGTAAGAACAAACATAAGCATTCAAATGCGTGCATGCTTGCACTGGCATCTCCTTGGTCGTGACTCATGCAGGCTGTGTTAATTTCCTTTTGCAGCTTTGCACGATGTCCAAGCGTGCCTGTCGCAGTCCTGCAACACATCGCGAGCCCGCCGGCGTCCTTGACGCTTGGCTTGCAGCCGACCTCCGCTGCGCCACGCTACCCTGCACTTCAGGCAATGAGGAGTCAACATACCCGATCCCAGCCGTACAAAACGGATGGAACAGCTGGCAGGAACCAAGGGGTCGTCGCTATTCCCTATAGCGACCACCCTTGTCGGTTTGGAATGCATGGCCGCCCTGTCCGTCGTCCGCCACAGCTTCTCGCCTGATGTCCGGCAAGGAAGGACGCCTCTGAGGCTCCCACCATGCTTTCGCCGTCCAGCAGCTGAGCTGTGCCTCGACCAGACGTGCTCAAGACGGCCGCTATGTGGTGGCTTGTCCAGCACGGGCACGGCGCGAAGCCTGACGTTAAGTTCGGAGACATCAAACGTGCAGCACGTCGCGGAGAGAAAGGTGCCTGTGAAAGATATATTCGCCGTAGCACTGCGCCGTTCCATCCTGCAATAAGATATCTTGGCCTCCATGGCAAACCACACCAGGAAGTAGGGATGAAAACGGACGGGAACGGGCGGAAAAACACCCCAACCGTTTCCGTTTCCGTATTTCTTCCACCGGACAGAACGGAAACGGGATAGCCGGGAACGAAAACGATCACGGGAATGCCGGTAATACGAAAACGAACAAAAACGAACGGAAAGATGCCGGTAACGGTCGGGAACCGGGAGTTTAAGCGGGAATGGCAACACATTCTCACAACAACAGGCGCCAACAACAATAATCAGCAACACTAGGAGTCTAGGACACAGTAGTTTTCAAGAACCAGCACCACCACCTGGCGCACATGTCAAGTTGCCAACATACCAGCAAGGTCTTACGTAATAAAAATGTCCCATGCTGCCATGCACACAGGCCAACAACATAGATGTGTCTCACTTCTTGGCACCTGAACAAAAACCACATTGTTTTTGATAGTGGAACACTCGCAATCTCCTCCTCAGCTCTAGGTGTTGATGAGGATGCTGACACACCAGCTGGACTTCCTGTTTCCTCTTGTCCTTGGAACCTAACAAGGAAAAAAATGTCCTCAGTAACAACATTTGCATATATTTGACATGAGTAATAACCAGCCACTGTTAACTACCCATGGACATATCGACTAGCACTAGGAAGGAACAAGACATGCATCTCTGTATTAACAGACCACAACCACGCAATGCGATCAAACTAACCAACTAATCGAACACTATTGCGCCAAGCAAGCAAGATTTGGGGTTACCTTTAGCAGATGCTTGAGATCTGTTGCTGAAGGAGGGGGGAAGTGGAGGCGCGTTGTTCCCCGAACATGATGCGCGCCAGGGAAGAAGTCTTCTGTCCGTTCGGCGACATCGCGGCGAGCGAGCTGGGCGAAGCAGCGGCGAGAGACCGGGGCGCGGGCACGATGAGCTGGGCACGGCAAAATGTGCACGAGGAGTCGAGGACGGCGAGGAGTGGCAGGCGGCGAGCTCGGTGTTGCTGGATGTGCGGCGCGCGGCGAGGAGCAGCCGTGCCCAGGCGCAGCGCATAGCGGCGCGGCGCGCGTGCGGCGGCGGCGTGCACGAGTCCTGGGAAGGAGAGAATGGAGAGTGACTGAGCTTGCTAGGGTGTCGCTGTGTGAGATTGAGTTGGGCTGGGGGATACATAATGGGCTGACTACTGGGCTATATTGCTATAACCGGGTTGGGTTGAAAACAGGAGGAGCGGGATATCCCGGCCCAAACGGGATCCCGGAAAACGGACGGAAAAACGTCTAACCGTTTCGCTCCCCGTTTTCGTTTACTGTTTTCCCGTTACCGTTTTTATCCTAGAAATCCGAAAACGATCAGGACAAATGCGGAACGGGAGCCGGACGGGACGGGATTTTCCCGTCCCATTTTCATCCCTACCAGGAAGCTAGAGAGCACAGGTCTCATGCCAGGAACGGCCTCGGGCTCTCGCTTGAATTTAGCCTAGCTCCTCCTAGTACGACTTGCATGCGTCACTGGATGCAATTCAAGTTAATCATCCAGGCTAAACATTGCAAACAAACGAGTACCTAACCGTTTCAGGCTTGTAAGACACCAGGAATGGGCATGTTACTGACTTCCCAAATGTGATCAAGACCATGGAACGGTTCACAACTCGTCAATGACGAGTCATCATCTCATGTATTTTCGCTTGCCAATTCTTATTCTCCTTCTAAAGCAAGTTGGCCTTGCTATTCTAGCTCCCCAACCTTCGGACATGTCGCTTGATAATTGGTGGTGTAAGGACAGCAGTTCGGCAAGCAGCACCACCAATGAATGACTAAGGGCATGCTTGGATGACAGCCACAACTGCCCACGCCGAACTTTAGTGCTCCTTAGCTGTGCTATGTTCCGGCGAAGGATTTGGCTGCCACGGTTTCTGTCCTCATCATTTAGCTCATTTTTCTTCGCGCACAAACGCCGAACTTACGGCTTGGCAACTGAAGGCGTATGTGGAGCTTCGACTTTGCACCTTTCCCCAGGCACAGCGGCTCCATCCAAGGGGGCGGCGCGGATCTGCGACGCAGCGAGCTCGAGGTGGCGGGGCAGCGCGGATCCAGGCAAGGTGAGCTTGAATCAGCGAGGATCTGCGGAGGGGTGGCGCGGCGACAACGAGGTGGCGGCGGGTGGCGGCGCGCGATGACGACTAGGCGGCCGTGGGTGGCGGCGATGATGATGAGGCGGCTGTGGGTGGCGGCTCCCCTACTACATTGAGGCGGCTATCACTAGCACAAAAAAAGGCCTAATATGACACATGTTTTTTTACAGTAGTGGCGGACACCTTTCTATCTGTCACGGCTAGCTCAGCGCGAGTACTGTAGCAGCTAGCAGTGGCAGACACGATGACATCAGCGAAGCTACAGTATTTGGAGCACTTATCAATGGCGGACGTCGTGACGTCAGCGGTATGCGCCACTGAAAATGGGCAGTAGTGGCGGGCATAGTTTCGTCATATATACAGCAGTGGCGGACAGGCCCAATTTCGGCCCGCCTCGGCCCGAACCATCGACCTGCTTATAAACAAAATGCATCGCAACCCTAATCCCCGGTCCTTCCTCCGCACCGCACTCTCTCCGCGTTTTCTCTTCCACGCTGCACTCTCTCCTCACTTCCGCACCCGCGACGCCCCTCCTCCTTCGTCCCACGATGAGCTCGCCACAGCGGCGGCGACCCACCCTCATACGCCGCCGCTCCCATCCACTCCCAGCTCGCCTGCCGCCCTCCACTCCCATCTCGCTCGCCGCGTGGCCCTCTTCCTCTTCCCTTCCATCCGGGCGTCGACGGCGGCTAGGGTTGAGGCGAGTCTACGGCGACCTCGAGCTTGACGCGGAGGGGATGGCGCGGATCCATGGCGAGCTCGACGTCGAGGCAGAGGTGGCGGAGCGGATCTGCGGCACGGCGACCTAGAGGCGGCCGGCGCGGTGCTCGTGTCCATGGCAGGCCTGCGGCGGATCCGGCAGGTGTGGCGGCGGCACGGACCCGGCGTGGCGGCGACGAGGGGCCCCTTCCCTCCACCGCACGGCGCGGGGTGGCGCTCCTCCTCTCCTCGCACAAGATCTAGGCGGTGCGGCCTACCTCGAGGCCGTCCAGATCTGGGCGGCGCGGCGACGGATCCACGCGGAGGCAGTGACAACGGCGACGGAGAGGCGAGGTGGCGGCGGGATGGCGGCGGCTAGGGTTGGGCAGTTGACGGTTGTAGCGGGACCGGGTGGGCCTGCCATAGCCCGGCTGCCTTTTTTTTTTTTTTGTCTTTTCTGTTCTCTGCAGTGGCGGGCGGTTCTGCCCGTCACTGCTATTTTCTTTAGCAATGCGGAGATGCACTGCAGGCTCCATTTGCCCGTCACTGAAGGGCTATTTTGTACTAGTGTATGGGTGCGGCCTCCCAGACTCCGATGCCTCCACCTCGGTGTAGGTTTGTGATCTGCTGAATCATCACTACAGAAGTGATGTGACTTATTTGTTTACTGTTCTAAGAGATGAATTGCAGATTAGTTAGCTAGATCCATTTGTTTTTACTGCAGCTGTGATGTTTGATCGGCCATGTCAAACAGAACAGGAACTGTGTTGAATTGAGATTGCAATATGTATTTTTGTGCGGCACAAAATAACTGATGTGATCCACTTATGCTATGTTAGTGCAGAACATTGAAATAATGGGCATTAGTGTAGCAGGTCTATCCATAATTTGAACTTGCTTGATGATTTCTATCGAGCAGCATGAGAAATGAGAACTTTGCACTTGCATCCGTAACGTAGTTTGAATTGTGGACGACATGCAGTGAAATTAAACAGTCAAAGTACATACAAGATTCAGAGAACAATGTGCTTTTGAGTTGCTCATTTGTTGGTTAGCGTTTTTTCCAAACTTAACTGACTTTTTCTTGCACATATCTAGGAGCTGGTATGCGGCAACAAGTTTTGATGCTAGTATGTCTGGAATTGGACATGGGAGATAAGCTCAGATTCTAAAAAGGATATGCTATTATTGCCTTGCATGCTGGAATGCTCGAATGAATGTAAATCTCAATTAAGTACTGGTAGTATGATCTAGCATAATCACTCTATTTACTTGTGCTACACGAATGTAATATGCAACCATGTAATATATATGGATGGTGTTTCACTTCTTCTTGCCATTTGGGGATAAGTCTCTTATGCTTCCAATTTGTACTACTGTTTGCTTTAGTGTTGCTATACAGCAACATCAAAGGAGACAGCGCATGGCAAATTATAGGTATTAGGTTTTTTTTAATTTGAAAAACCATTGTAATAGATGGTGTTGAGCCTGCCTCTAGTGGCGGGCCGCTAACATCAGTGGGCACGCCACTGGAAGCTCTTCTCTTTTAGCAGTGGCGGATGCATCGTGGCGCGCAGCTTGCCCGCCACATAAGGCCTTTTTGTTCTAGTGTTTAACAGTTTAAGGCACCTGTTTATGAGATGCAACTTTGCTAAGGCAGTGCGGCACATGATTGGAATCAACATCCCGATGCCATTGCAAGTGGTGAAATACCTAAAAAGGAGGTGGCAGTACCTTTTTATACGGACATAATTATACTCATGTGCTTGAGTATATGGACAACGATAAATGATTGGATCTTCAAATAGATTGACCCTACGGTGGATAACTGCATCCGAAAATTTTTCAGAGAGCTTAAGATGGTTGTCCAACAAGCCAAGGCTACGCATATTCAACCTCTACAAGAATGGATAGAGTCATGGGATTGATCTTTAGCTTTTTGCTTGTTTTATGTATTTCCTCTTTTTTAGTTTTTGTTGGCAACCTTGGTCTGTACTTATTTATGTTGGACTTCTTTTTTCTAATAACAAATCGATGTAGAGGAATTCCACCAGTTTGCTTCAAAAAGACGAGGAATTCGTTGCAATACCACCCAACATAGGTTATTATCGCAAAGCTGACCACCTCTGCACATCAGCTTTCAGCTGTGCCACGATGGACCTTAACTTTTTCCTCGATTAACTTGATCCCATACTGAAAGAACCCACCATGTGTCATCCTTTGCCAAGTTTATCAATCTGTCCTATTGTTCCATGGAACAATGATGACACAATGCAGTTTTACAACTGGTCATGTCAGAGGCAGATGGTTTTTCTTCCCAACCTAGAGTTGGACCTATTCCCAGTACCTCTCGAGCCCACCTACGAGGGTATATATTAAGCAATCTAGCAAACCATCCGTGCCATGTACTCTTGAATTTGGGTATGATGGCCAATTCAAGTATCATATATAGAGACCTCTTCAACCTCCACACTGTTTTCACTTCCCAAATGTGGATCGGAATGGGCACTGGTGACACATGTATTTATGCAATATCAAAATGAGAGAGAGAGAGAGAGAGAGAGAGAGAGAGAAGAGAGAGAGAGAGAGAGCAAATGTAATGCGGGATTTATTGCTATGGCTGGACAGACTAATAAAATGCAAACTGATCTGCATCATTAAATTTTTGAGACACCAATTTTTTCTTTTATGCTTGTCAGTCCAAAGTCGTGCATTCCCAAAGAGCGTGGTTTCTCCAGAAACTTTTGAGATTTTCTGAGTCAGCTCTTAGCGCATGATAGCTAAGCCTGACTCAGTCATGCCATACAGCTTGAAATCCATTCTTTTGAAAACAAGCTAAGGCCTGTTTGGTACAGCTTCTGGACTGGATTATGGATTCTGCTTCTGACACTGTAGATACACCAAAAACACTATAGCAGAATCCGTTTTCGGCCAGAATCCATAATCTGCAAAATCGTGGCTTCTCACGGATTTTGGCACTGTAGCTACAGTAACTACTGTGGCGCGCTGTAGCGGAAGCAGAATCCAGAATCTCTTTTGCCAAAGAGGGCCTTAATTTCATTGGGGATTAGTTACGTGCGGTCTCCAGATCATGACTCATGCACTGATAATTTTCTTTTGCAACGTCCAGAGAAGAATGTCTGCCCTTATGTGGTCTGGCCCAAACAAAAGAACTGAGTTAGGTATCCCAAGCCCATCACCTGCGACTTGCTGGGTGCAGCATTCTACAGTGACTCTCCCATCTATATGTGCGCGTGTGTATTCACTGCTAGCAATGACATTTGTTGAGATAGACCATAGATGTGCTGTGGAAAATATTCTGTGTGTTAGTTTTATATTTCTGCTCCAGCCAGAAAATATTTTTTTCAACAAAAAAATATATGATTACGGGTTTTTATTGTATTTGATGACTGGTTGGTACAGAATTGTTAGACTACATGGCACCACACCTAGTGCCCGTAGTCTCGGTATAACATCAAGATTGACAACAATCACTAGTACAAAAAAAGCCTTTAGTGGCGGGCTTTTTGAGCTAGCACTGACGGACAAACCGTGCGCCACTGTGCTTCCGCCACTGCTAGCCACGACGTACAGTGGTGCACAAAAGTACCCGTCACTGGTAACCCCTCAGCGGTGGCGGGCACCATGACGTCATCGGCCAGTACAATTGTTGAACGCCCGCCACTACTACGATGCAATCAAAATGAAAAAAAATGTATCCCTGTCCTCTCCGCTCTCTTCTTTGCAGATCTGAGCAGAGACAACAGGCTCAATCACATAATAAGATTTACTCGTTGCTACATTAAGTGTTGCATCTCAGAGCAATCTCTACATCAAATATTCATCGCAAATGCTGCCTCAATATGCAAACAACAGACGAATCAGATCCAATTCGTGCTCACTTATTAACATGAGGACGCACGGATTACAGAAATTATCAGTAATCAGAACCGTTGACTATATTTTTCTAAACACATCTAACCTAATGCAGCGTCCAAAATCCTTGCCTCAATTTCCTGAATTCCCTGTAGCTTCCGGGCTCCAGAAGTTCAACATATGCACCACCAATCGACGGCTCAACCGACCAAAAATGGAACCTGAAGTATATTAACAACGAGTTAACTAGAAGCATTTCAAAATCAACAAGGAAGCAGAGGAATATAGAAAAGATAATGTCTAAATGCGATGCATATTATATACTATCGTTGTTGGCAGCCGATCTTATCCGCTGCCTTTGTTCTTTCTTTGCACACCAACAGCAGTACCAATATCAGATCGAGTCATCCAATGACAGCTCGGGATTTGAGGGTAAAGTACCTATGCATTATCTCGTATACCTCCGTGACGCTCACCGCAGCACGCCGCACCTAGCGCCATCGCGCATCGCCCCGCCTCCGCCGTATTGCACGCGTCGCGCATCGCCCCGGCTCGACGTCCCAGCAGCACCGCCTCCGCGCGCCCCAGGTCGCCGTTCCCGCAGGCAAGGATGCTGGATCTGCGTCGCCGCCCGAAAGCTGCACCGCCGCACCGATCTGGACGAGCCCGGAGCATCGGACACTGCTTGTCTAGATCAGGCCACCCCGCTCCGGATTTCGCCTCGCCTGGGAGGCGTCGTGCCCGAGGAAGATGGGCGCAGGGACGCTCAGAGAAGAGGAGCACGAGAGAGATGGGGGCTGGAGAGATGGGAGGGGAGGGGAGGGCCAGCGAATCGAGAGAGGAAGAGATGGGGCGGCGCGGCGGAAGAGGAGCACAGGAGAGAGTGTGCGGCGCGGTAAAAGTGGATAAGTGAAGCTCCAACCCTAGCCCTCCTTTTATATAGTACGGTGACAGTTGGGCTTATATGGGCTCAAATCAGTCCAGTTGATACCATGGCGGGCTGCTGACGTCAGCAAGCCTGCCACCACTGAGGAAAAATTAGCAATGTGCTCAATGACGTCACAAAGCCCGTCATTGTTGTTGCGTCTTCAGTGGCGAACGTCGCTGACGTCACTCCGTCGGTCACTGCTGAGTGCTCTGGGTCCTGTAGCTGTGATGACGTCAGCCCGTCTGCCGCTGCTAGCTGCTACATTAACTTGCATCGGGCTTGCAGTGACGCATCCGAGGGTGTCCGCCACTACTGTAATTTTTCAACTGTCATATTAGGCTTGTTTTGTACTAGTAAATTTTTTGATGGAACTGGAGGGGAAAACTCCCCTACAGATTATAATATATTATAAAGGAAAAAAAGTTTTGAAGTAAATTATAAAAACAGAAAAGAAGAAAAAGAAACAAAGAAGACAAAAGGACTAAATCATTGTGTTGAGCCATTCTTGTAACTGATCCTTGTGCTTTGCTTTTGCCCCATGGATAACCATGGACAATTCATGAAAGAATTTCTGCCTGCAATGTTCCACTGTGGGTCTTTCTCATTGAACAGCCATTCGTTCCCAGTAGTCCAGACGCACCAACACATGAGTATAATAATATCCATATCGAAAGGAACTGCCAATCTCCTTTTCAATGATTTCACTATCTGATAGATTCTGAGATGCTGAGGCACTATTAAACCAATGGATGCCCAACATGCTTTGGCGAAATTGCACTTTATGATAAGATGTTTCAAAGTTTCTTCCTTTTGCACACTATACACATTTCACATGTATATGAATCAATCACCATATTCTTTCTTCTCAATAAACCCCTTTTATTGAGTCTATCCTTCAAGAACAACCAAAAGAATACTTTGTGTTTGGGTTGGCAAGATGATCTCCACAGCCAAAAGCAGGGTGAACTGAAAGGTGCCCCATTAAGTGCTTATAAATCTTTGCAGATGAGAAAATGCCATTACCCCATATGTAGACCGATGTGTCAGCTCCATCTTGTACTTGAAGACCTTATATTAGATTTTCTAGCTGCTGCAATTGTTCATAGGCTTGCACCGACAAGGGAGGTTAAACAAGCTGTACAATTGTTCTGTGTTCATGGCTTCCTCCATAGTGATATTTTGTTTCTTGGCAAAGGAGTACAGCTGAGGATATTCCAATCTTAGGATACATGATGCCCATCCATCATCCCACATCAATATACTTTTCCCATCTCCTACTTTTGGAGTAGCCAGTCCTTTGTACTGATCTAACAATTATTTGCACACAGTAAAAACATGAGTTCTCTAGCTTGAATCTCAATCAATTTTGCAATTAACTGAAGATTACAGAAGCGCTTTCCTGATTCACATATTTCAATGACAAACTGGTTATAATCGTTGAAGTATACGTGAATTTTTCACCTTTCCCCATAAGCTTAATTAAAGCTTTGGGTGAGTTGATCACATACTGCACAATAGCTCAATATGGTATCAAAGGTAGCTTAAATTTAATCGATCCCTCACCCTAATCTAGGGATGAAAACGGACAGGAACGGGCGGGAAAACACCCCAACCGTTTCCGTTTCCGTATTTCTTCCACCAGACGGAACGGAAACGGGATAGCCGGGAACGAAAACGATCACGGGAATGCCGGTAATACGCACAAAAACGAATGGAAGATGCCGGTAACGTCGGGAACCGGGAGTTTAAGCGGGAATGGCAACACATTCTCACAACAACAGGCGCCAACAACAATAATCAGCAACACTAGGAGTCTAGGACACAGTAGTTTTCAAGAACCAGCCACCACCTGGCGCACATGTCAAGTTGCCAACATACCAGCAAGGTCTTACGTAATAAAACATGTCCCATGCTGCCATGCACACAGGCCAACAACATAGATGTGTCTCACTTCTTGGCACCTGAACAAAAACCACATTTGTTTTTGATAGTGGAACACTCGCAATCTCGTCCTCAGCTCTAGGTGTTGATGAGGATACTGACACACCAGCTGGACTTCCTGTTTTCCTCTTGTCCTTGGAACCTAACAAGAAAAAAAAACATGTCCTCAGTAACAACATTTGCATATATTTGACATGAGTAATAACCAGCCACTGTTAACTACCCATGGACATATCGACTAGCACTAGGAAGGAACAAGACATGTATCTCTGTATTAACAGACCACAACCACGCAATGCGATCAACTAACCAACTAATCGAACACTATTGCGCCAAGCAAGCAAGATTTGGGGTTACCTTTAGCAGATGCCTGAGATCTGTTGCTGAAGGAGGGGGGAAGTGGAGGTGCGTTGTCCCCGAACATGATGCGCGCCAGGGAAGAAGTCTTCTGTCCGTTCGGCGACATCGCGGCGAGCGAGCTGGGCGAAGCAGCGGTGAGAGACCGGGGCGCGGGCACGATGAGCTGGGCACGGCGAAGATGTGCACGAGGAGTCGAGGACGGCGAGGAGTGGCAGGCGGCGAGCTCGGTGTTGCTGGATGTGCGGCACGCGGCGAGGAGCAGCCGTGCCCAGGCGCAGCGCGTAGCGGCGCGGCGCGTGTGCGGCGGCGGCATGCACGAGTCCTGGGAAGGAGAGAATGGAGAGTGACTGAGCTGTGCTAGGGTTGTCGCTGTGTGAGATTGAGTTGGGCTGGGGGATACATAATGGGCTGACTACTGGGCTATATTGCTATAACCGGGTTGGGTTGAAAACAGGAGAAAAACGGGATTATCCTGGCCCAAAACGGGATCCCGGAAAAACGGACGAAAAAACGCCTAACTGTTTTGGCTCCCGTTTTTGTTTACTGTTTTCCCGTTCCCGTTCGTTACCGTTTTTATCCCAGAAATCCGAAAACGGTCAGCACAAATGCGGGAAAGGGAGCCGGATGGGACGGGATTTTCCCGTCCCGTTTGATCCCTACCCTAATCAGTTTGTACATGAGAGATTCAAAAATGGCATACAGGCTTTCTACATCTCTAGGCTCTTTGTATATGAGTGATTCAAAATGGCATATATTGGTGAGTTTGGTACCAGTATTCTAGTGGACTTGCTTGCTAATTAGACCATGATGATCTTTTGTATATGAGAGTTTGAAAATTCAGGTCGTAGCTGTATATGGTGCATAAGTACAGTATTAGGGAGCACGCACATAATTTCTTGTCTTGCCCCACCTGACGACATGTATATTTTTTGTCAGATAATTGTTACATGATCTATAACATTTTTATATCATAAATGGATTTTTTGAGTTGTCATCGATGGAAACATGCACTCCCTCTTCGACTACTAACCAATCATGTCCTTGGCGTCCTCTTTTTTTTTTTTTTTTTTTGCCCCTTTGAGAGTCGTACATATTTGTCTCCGGTACACCATGTCTTGTATATATAAATGTTTTGAAGCGATATCTCATTATATTAATGTCTCCCTAGCTTGGCTACACTATACATGCATTCTTTAAATTACAGCACAATGCCCTGTGTGATTGATGCTAGTCAATATTATGATTATGGGTTTTTATTGTATTTGATTCCTGGTTGGTATAGCATTTATGGACATGGCACCACACCGGTGCCTATAGTCTCGGTATCACATCAAGATTGACAACAGTAAAAACATGAGTTCTCTACCTTCAATCTCAATCAATTTTACAATGAACTGAAGATTACAGAAGCGATTTCCTGATTCACATATTTCAGTGACAATCTACAAACTGCTTATAATCGTTGAAGTATACTTGAATTTTTCAACTTTCACCATGTCTTGTATATATATAAATGTTTTGAAACAATATCTCATAGTATTAATGTCTCCCTCCTAGCTTGGCTACGCTATACATGCATCCTTTAAATTACAGCAACTATGCCCTGTGCGATTGATGCATGCTAGTCACTGTTCAAAAACATTGTTCCAAACATTATATTTGCACGCATGGCTTAGCAGTATAGGCTTGGGAAACACCAGGAATGGACTAGATACGGGGTTGGTGATAGTGACCACTATTACCTCACGCTCTCTTCTTTTATTTTATTGAGCAAGAACGCTCTGCTACTATAGAGATTGTACGCCTGCCGCGGTGCGTGGCCCCAGTGTCTCAGTATCGCTGGAACAAAGAGTGTGAGGCGTTCTGCTTGTGATGCGTTCTTGACGCTGCAGTAGAACAACCACTATCTTTGCGGTGGGCCGGGAGTCGTGCCCATGGCTGCTCCACTCCTTCCTGCGACCGTGGTGCCAGCCATGTCAACCCAGCCGCCAGGGCAAGTTCTCCTCCGCAGCTCTTGTGCACCCACTCGCCTCCATGGGGCTACATCTCGAAGCTTCACGAGGTCGGCCTTCTCTTATTGCTCGTCAGTCGTCACGGTCATGACTGAGTCGCCCCAGTGGCTGGCCTTTCGCAGGCCCGATAGCGAGAGTCTCGCACGCTCGTCGTATGACACAGATATATAGTTGAGCCCTAGGTCAGGGCACGTTCTCTCCACCGCCTGCTGTGGGCTCGATCGCCTCCATCTCCATGGGGCTATAAGTCTCGAAGCCGGACAAGATTATCTTTCGGATTGCGATAACAACGTCAGGGAATCAAGCAAGCCACCTCGGCTGGCCAGAGTGGCACCTCAGTAAGAACGTTGCTTGCTTCCCATGGGCCAAGCCCTCTCCTCTCCTCGCAGACCTATCCAAGGGTGACCAGAAAAGGAAAGGAGAAGTTGAGCAGTACTACTTGTTTGTGAAACACGAATCGTCAGATATCTATTATATATATTTTGACGACGAAAAGAAGCCACCACGTTCGCTCTAAAATGCTAGAAATTCCTACGTTAATCGGAGAAAATAAGAAGAGAAAATTACCCACCAATGCCATTAAAAATGTTACCTAAAATACCCTTTTCTAATATTTACCTAAATACTACAATATAGCTCCGTACGTACAAAGTCCTTCACCCGCACGACATGGCAAGCTCCTCCAAGCATAGGTCTCCATAACATGTACGTGCAGACTTCGTGACCGGGTTATAAAAAGCACGCATCACGCATCTTGCCTGGGTGTTCTTGGCGAAGCAATTCTCGCAGCCGCCGAGAGTTTTCTTGGCGGAACAAATCTCGCTGCATCAACTCTCAAATCTTTGCAGATTGATTCCAACCATTATCATCCAGCAATCTATAGTGTAAACTGTGGTACGTTGCATGCCCTTCTTTTCATGCCTGCACATTATTTTCTCACATTATTTTCTCTGTAGATTTATACATGCATATGAGCAGTACATGTACCAAGATTGTTTCATTATACGTCAGTTAAATCTGTTTATTTTCTGTGTAGATTCATACATGCATATGAGCAGTATATGTACCAAAGATTGTTTCATTATACGTCAGTTAAATCTGTTCTTGATTCATTATACATGCATATGATCTTTTTCATTATTCAGCATCATTAATATCTTGATTGTTGGCTTATACGCATGCATCAATCATCTTAAGGTGTAGATTCATACGACCTTATTATGCACCCATGTTTTCTTACTATGCATGCATCAATCATCTTACTGAGTAGATTCATCATATATAGGTAACTTGAATCTGATCGAGAACATGTCATCTTACTATGCACGCATCAGTAATCTTTGTTTACTACCATCATGTACATATTTTAACTTGATCTATATGTAACTTTGAAAGGCAAGGAACAACGGCAATGGCATACAAAAAATTGAGTGAGTTGACAACGAAAGGACAGACATGTAGTATTAAAGTAAAAGTGATAAGGCTCTGGGACTCAATTAATAACAAAACCGAAGAGCTTATGAGCCTCGACATGATACTAATGGATGAAAAGGTATATTTTTCAATATCTGTTTTAAATTATTGAAATCTATATTTTGTTTTATATTTATAGACTTATGTGTGTTGGAACAGGAAAATATAATTCATGCTACTATATGGAAAAGTTTGATAGATACTTATAGACCACAGATCAAGGAGAATTGCACATATTCAATTAGCAATTTCAAAGTCCAACAGTCCACCAGATACCGTCCAGTGAGCAATGATCTAAAAATTGCATTCATGTATAATACTAAGGTGAAGGAAGTAAAAGAAGCATCAAGTAAAGTCCAGAAATACTACTTTGAATTTGCTAATAAAGATACATTGATACAAAGAGAAAATGAAGAAGAACAGTGCTCAGGTAACTATGTCATTATATCTTTGATTATGTCGTTTGTAATCATATTTTCTAATAGTAATGGTCTTTATATTTTCAGATGTCATTGGCTTACTCACCAGTATCTCACCAGTACAGCAAAGGACAATAATGAAGGATGACGGCAGTTCTCGAACTAAAGATATTCGTGAGATTGAACTTCTCCTGCTAGAGTAAGAGAACCTTATTCGATAAAAATTTATTTAGTAATAGTCTATTTTATTATTCCAGTCGAACACATGTTAATGCAATACATCACATTTCAGAGGTGAAAAAGCTAAAGTAACATTATGGGGAGAGCTGGCGCATTATTTAAGTGAAGATATAATTGGACAACATATGGTTCTTATTATTACATCAACGATAGTTCTCAGTCCAAAGTTTAAAGGTAACTTTAATTCAGTCATATGACATTCTAATTCCTGATAATCCAAACTGATATATATACATAAATGAAACAGTTATATCTCTAAAGACAACTAGCGCCACAAGATTGTATAGTGATTTAAACGTACCAGAGACGTGGCAAATTATTGCAAGGTACGACATATGTTTTAGTTTATTTTAAAATCTAAAATGTTATTGAGTTAGTCTGTATATATGTACAATTAATCTTGATGCTTTATTTTACAGGCACGCAAAAGAAGAAAGCTTACCAAAAATGATGGATATCAGCAAAAGTACACAAGGGTCACTGGAAGAACAAATGTTTCATAACAGAAGAACATTACGAGAAATTACTGAAATAAGAGATGCCAACCCAAAAGATCAGGTACTATCATTATGTGTCTTGAACTTAAATAATTGGTATAAAAAATTTTTTATACAATTTGTCTAATATTTTTTTTGGCAGGATTTTCTGTTTACATCTAAAGCAAGGATAGATCATGTGCAACAAAATACTAAGTGGTGGTACATGTCCTGCCACAGTTGCAACAAGATGTGTAGTAAACGAGATGACAAGTATTATTGCAACAATTGTTCAGATTTTCCAAAGCAAACGACACCTAGGTAAGCATATTATTCCATCTAATGTGCCATGACATGTATTTACAAAAATATTACAGAAACCTAATTTTGCTTTTTGTTTCTTTACCTTTTCATTCACCGTCCCAACTACTTTAATATTACAGGTATTGGATTCGTCTTCAGATAAGTGACGACACAGCAACTACTACATGCACTGTATTTGATGAGGAAGCAAAAAGAATGCTCAACACACCTATATCAGCTGTACTAGAATCCCTGCAAGGAAATATCGAAGACGTGCCGAGTATTATACAGAAATTGTATGGAAAAACACTCATATTTCGATTCAAGCTGACCAACCAGAATTTGACTGAAGGGAGATCTGGATACTTAGTTAAAAAAACATTTATTCCTGACGACAAGCTTGAGCAAAAATTCATAAAAGCTACAGCTGAGAAAGTAATAAGCAATATTTTCTATGTGCTTTTAAATAATTTCTATGTATTATGCTAATAATTTTTTTCTTGAACAGGAATTGATACTAAATGATACGGAATATAACATTCCACAACCAAAAAATGATAAGGTGCTTGAACATTCTGTACAACATTCCATTTACTTTACATACATCACTAAACTATCTTTGTTGCAGAAATATAACATGAAGGACCCACAAGGCAAAAACAGATCGCATTCAATGATAGACCAAAAAGAAGAAAATTTGCAGAGAAGACGTAGAGCTGCCAAAAGAGACGGTGTCTTGGATGAAGGCCGAAAAGGAACAAGTGTGGAAAATAAGGCACTTGAAGTCGAAAGCTCAGTTGCCAGCTACGTTGAAAAAAGTGTTGCAGATTCAAAAAATCAAGAGAAGACCCTAACGAAATTGCTTTAGAGAAAGCAATTGAGACTGGAACAAGATTGACGAAAAAGATTGAAGAGCTTGAGTTGAAATTCTCAAATAATAATGCTGAGGATAAAAGATCGGCAAAAAAGGTAGGCAGCAGAAAGCGGAAACATGCTGATGCAAAACATAAGAAGGCAAAATTGATAAAAGATGGTACTAAACATTCCAACAAGAAAAGCAATAGTGAAGGGATTATGGTGGAAACAGAATCTTCTACTAATCAGGTATAAAGAATATTTTTAAATTCTTACTGGTCACATATGTTTTTAATTTTTGAATTGATTTATTGGCTATTTTGTTTGCAGGATAACTTAGAGAGTAAAACAGATGAAACCTATAAAGAAATTAAGCAGCAAACAGATCGAGAATTGAAGAACAGAAAGTTGAAAAACAGAAGAGTTGAAAAGGAGAGCAATGAGAGCATAGAAGCAATACTGGAAGATGAGAATTCCGATAAGCCAGAAAAGCCATATAATAAGGTACTTCAAGTACAAAATGAAATCCAGATTGTATCATGGAAAAAATATCTGAAACACTAAAAATATTTTGCAGGACATTGTGGCTACTACAGAAACAAATGAATCAGATGAAGAATGCAATGAAAAGTGTGACATACCAGTGCGACGAAGAAAGTTGAAGCGCAGCCGCCAAAAGAATGCAAGAGATAACATAGTAGAGCCACTGAATCCAACAGTGCGGAAGAGAAAGTTGAAGCGTAGAATAAAGCAAAAAGGAGACAAAGGAAGAGGACCATTGGTAAAATGTATTCTATATCTTCTTAACATTATAAGAATATCTTCAATTTTTAGCTGATGATGTAAAATTAAATGATTTGTAGGATTATGAAGACGACGTACAAAATAGTACATTATCAGAGAAACAAGATGAACAAAATGAAGGGGACAGAGAAAAAACAGTGGAGAAGATAATGTTGAAGCCCGGAAGAAGTCAGAAGATATACAAGGGTTTTATACAAGCAGATAATTCAAATAAGCAGGTACTACACTAGATATATGTTTTTTATATTTCCTTTTCATGAAAACAGTATCTAGAATAATATCCAAATAATCAGTTACTATCTAGAATACTTTGTTGATGATGTACACTTAAATATTTTTATAGAACTATCAAGATGACAAGGAAGCTACTACAACCAAAGAGAAACCAGATGAAGATTGTGAAAGGGAAAGAAAAAAGTAGTACAGAAGAGGAAGTTGAAGCTCAAGAGAGGTCAAAAGGAAAAGGGAAAGATAGAGACACCATTGGAAAATGAGAAAACAAAAAAGCCAGAGAATCCAAGTATTCAGGTATTCAACTGAAATATGTAATTAATGTTTATTTATCATGAAAAGGATTCCTAGAATAATTTTATGACAGGTAACACCTAAAAAACTTTGCAGAACTGTTACGAGGACGAGGAAGTTAATACAACTACAGAAGAACAGTATGAAGAATGCATGCACAGGAACGAGCATCCTACTCGGCCTAAATCAACAAGGACTAGAAAAGTGCCTGCCAGATACATGTCTTAGGACTCGGAGATATCACAAGAAGATAGTATAAGAAGCATATATACTGAATTAATAATAACTTATATTCATGAACGTCACGGGATGTAACTAATTTTTACTGCTTTTTCATTGCTGTTATTATTGTTTCGTAAAGCTAGGTAATGCAAGTAGAAAATTATGTATGCCCACATACTAGAGTTAAAATTTGCATTCAATCTGTCTATAAGTTTTTATGAGAAATTCTATTTAGATGAAAGGGAATGCACTATCCAGACCATTGTTTGCCAGCTCAAGGATTCGTGCTATGTTTTATGATCTTGCTGCATTTGTTGTTGCAATGGCCACACGACAGAATAAACTTGCCAACTAAAGTGTCGGTTCCTCCTAATTAATTAAAACTGTCCTGAAGCAATAGCAACGTCTAAAATTTTCTGCTTCAAGAATCATAGGAAATGGTCTATAAAACTGACAAGTGAAAGAAACACGTACATATTTTACGGTGTCTGTAAAACTAATAATTTTCGTCAAAATGTGTTTTCAGTTTTGCACAAGACATACATTTAATCCGGAGAACAAATCGGAACATTTTAAAAGTTGACTTTCTGTATTGTCTATAAAGAAATACATAACGAAGATGGGTAAAATTCAGGAGCATCCTTCGACTAGGTCGAAGACGATCTCCACAACGCCCTAAAATGTTGCATCCCACGAGATTGCAGGAATTAACAAGAACAGAGGAAATGGGGAAACCACTAGAAACGAAAGGAAGGATAACACATCAGTTTTTTTTTTTGAGGATTACTACACCTTATTCAGAAACCAATACAACATGGGCTGGGCCATAGACATTTGTTGGGTTGGGCTGTTCTCTCTTAAACCATACATTGCTATACCAAACAAAGTACGTGTGTGTTCTAAAAGAAAAAGGAAAACTAAACGTGTACGAGACATAAAACCGGCAAGATTACGATTGCTGTAAACAAATTAAAAACAAACCCGGATTTTCCATTTAATTAAGCTTATACGAGATAAAGTTGGACATGGATGAGGTTAGGACTCTTATGAATCACTATAAAATTAAATATTCTACAGACGAGCCCAAGGTTCGAAACATCGGTGAAGAAACAACGCCTGATGAAATCACGAGGTACTCTCACATTATTAATCCTGTGCTTATATGGTTCGATTAAATTCTCTTGGCTGATTGTTCTACAAACTTTGTAATTAACAGAAAATAGAAATCATCAGTAGATCTTTCTCGCAGCACCGATAAATCAACCTTTTGCAGAAACATAATCTTCGTCAACAAAAGAAACGACAGGTATGTCAAATTTGCTTACAATGTTATTTGTGCATACAAAACAAAGAATTATCATAGAGATTTTCAATTACAATTCAGATAGCCTCATCCAGCAAGCCATTGCGGTCAGATTAATCACCCAGAAAACATCTCGCTCAGACACTCTTCAAACTTGCAGATCAATTGCAAGTTCCTTAACCAAACAAGATATCTTCAAACTGAGGTATGTACAAAGCTCAAAGTTAACTTAGTAATGTTTTACAATTTATAGAGCAATCCTTTGCTAGCAGATTTGTAACCGAAGAAACTTCTCGCAGGGAAAACTCATCAAACTTCCAGATCGACTGCAATTTGGTTCAACAAAGAAATCAAAAAAAAAACTGTGGTATGTTGCACGCCATTCCCTTCTTCATGTCGTACATGCAAGTTATATACCATATCATATTTTTGTAGATACAAAAATGTATTTTTAAGTTTGTAAAAGTTTCTTCAATATTCAGTGTCAAACAGGCAGAGAACCAATGGAAAATCCGTCCAAAAAACAGGCATCAGTGAATAGAAAAAGAAGGAAGGCACAGCTTGACAGGAAGAAGAACAAAAAGCAAGCACTTCATATAGAGGAAACCAAAAAGGCAACAGCATTAGTGGCAAGAACTAAGAGAAGGGCAAAACTGAAACAGAAAAAGGAAGCAAAGCGTGCAAGAGCAGAAACAATTGTAGAAAATAAGGAGAACAGCAGCGAGGCATCAGGAAGTACGATAAAATCTGCAAGTGTTGATGGCGAGATATGGAACTTCGGAAAACCGACATGCAGATGCCAATACTGCAACGCGCTCCTGTGGTTCGAGGAAAGACTGAGACCCAATGAATTAACCAAAACACCATGTTTTGGAATATGCTGCAGTAAAGGGAAGATCAGTCTGCCTCCCCAAAAGAAACCTCCTCCATACCTTGAGAAGCTATTGAATGGTGAGGAAAAGGATTCAAAAAACTTTAGAGAACACATAAGATCCTATAACTCAATGTTTTCTTTCACGTCCACTGGAGGAGTAGTGGATAAAGCTATAAACAAAGGGTATGGACCATATGTGTTCAAAATGCATGGCCAGAACTACCATCATATTGGTACTCTTCTACCGGAAGAAGGATGCAAACCACGCTGGGCGCAGCTATACATCTACGACACAGAACATGAGGTAGCAAACAGGATAAGTGCATCAAAATGCAATACAGAAAAAACATCTGTCGATCCAGAGATCGTCGCTGGACTACAGAAAATGTTAGATGAGAACAATATCCTGGCCCAAACATTCCGAATGGCACGTGATAGATTCAAAGAAGAAAATTATCATGATTTCACACTCAAGCTGATAGGCAAACGCAACAGAAGCGGGACACACAGCTTACCGTCAGCTTCTGAAGTTGCAGCATTGGTGGTGAGAGATCCAGATGAAGAGACTGAAGGCCGTGACATCGTTGTGGAGTACAAAGATAAGGTACCGCAAAGAATATCAGAAATCCATCCGAAGCTCATGTCCCTGCAATATCCTTTACTTTTCCCATACGGAGAAGATGGATTTACGCTTGAAATACCATACAAACGTAAAGAAGGAGCTAAATACAAAAGGAAATATGTGACTATGCTGGAGTACCATGCATACTTCCTTCATCAGCGCCCAGACGAATCAATGTCACTTCTTATGTCAGGTCGTCTATCGTTGCAATATTGGGTTGATGTCTTCACATGCATTGAGCAGAATAGATTGAACTGGATAAGGCACAACCAAGGTAAACTTAGAACAGAACTATACAGTGGCTTGCAGGATGCTCTAGAACGAGGAGACACCAGAACAGAACAAGTAGGCAAGAGGATATACCTACCTTCAAGTCATACAGGGAGTCCAAGAAACAAAGCTCAAAACTTTCAAGATGCAATGGCAGTGTGCCGCTGGGTTGGATACCCAAACCTCTTTATAACATTTACATGCAACGCTAAATGGCCAGAAATCCAATACATGCTAGACGAAGAAAAAGACAAACAAAAGCCAGCTGACCGAGCAGATGTGGTGGTAAGAGTCTTCATGATAAAGCTTAGGGAGCTGCTACGAGACATAGTAAAAGGAAAAAGATTCGGAGAAACTACATCGGGTAAGTGCCATGGAGTAGGGAAAATACATTGAAAAAATAAATTTATATTTGTTCTAATTAGAGTGTTCTTTTAATGCAGTGATCTACACAATAGAGTTTCAGAAAAGGGGCCTCCCGCATGCACACATACTTATATTTCTAAAGGATCGGAGCAAATGCCATAATACATCTGAAATTGACCAATTCATTTCTGCTGAAATACCTGACAAAGAGAATGACCCAAAGGCGTACGAGGCTGTAGAAAACTTCATGATTCATGGGCCATGTGGAGAGGCAAACATGGATTCACCATGCATGGAGGATAAAAAATGCACCAAGCACTTTCCAAAGGGATTCAATTCTGAAACAACAATAGACGAAGATGGCTTTCCAGTGTACAAGAGACGAGATGATGGAAGACGCATCAAAAAGGGAAAAACAGAACTTGACAATAGATATGTGGTGCCATATAACAGAGATCTGCTGGTCAAATTTCAGGCTCACATAAACGTGGAGTGGTGCAACATGTCTAGGTCGATAAAATACCTGTTCAAATACATTCACAAAGGAGTCGACTATGTAGTAGGCATGCTGAAGGAGAAAGGAGTGGGAGAAGATCAGATTGATGAGATCAAGAGATACCTAGAGATGAGGTACATATCAACAATTGAAGCATGCTGGCGGCTGTTCCAGTTTCAGATGCACTATCAAGATCCACCGGTTGAAAGACTAAATTTCCATCTTGAGAATGAGCAGCAAGTTTTTTTCCCTGATTCCACAGATATAGAAAAAATAGTCAGAAAACCGGGAGTGCAACAGACTAAATTCACAGAGTGGATGGAAACAAATAAAAAATATCCAAAAGCAAGAGAACTAACATACGGAGAATTCCCTACCAAATGGGTATGGCATGGTGATACGAAAAAATGGGAAGAGCGTAAAAAAGGTTTCGCAATAGGAAGGATATACTATGCACATCCAGCAAGTGGAGAAAGATATTATCTCAGAATGCTCCTAAACACTGTTAAAGGATGCACATCTTATCAGGACATCAGAACAGTAGATGGAGTTGTACATCCTACTTTCAAAGCAGCTTGCCAGGCGCTAGGATTTCTTGAAGACGATAACGAGTGGATTGAGTGCATCAATGAAGCGGCTAACTGGGCTACTGGAACTCAACTACGTCAGATGTTTACTGTTATAATGTGCCACAACGAAGTAACAGACCCAAAGATATTTTGGGAGTCCACATGGGAGGCGCTATCCGAGGACATACAGTACAAGAGAAGAAAAATCCTAAATTTTCCAACACTGCAGCTTACTGATTCTCAGAAGAAAACCTACGCCTTGGTAGAAATAGAGAAACTAATGCGGCAAGCTGGAAAGACGATGAAGGATTTTCCTCAAATAGAAATGCCAAATGCAGATCAGTTAGAGGAAATTGGAAACAGACTGATAAATGAAGAGCTAAACTACGACAAGGACAGGCAGAAGGAAGAACACCAAATAATATACAATAACCTGAATTCTGAACAAAAAATTGCATTCAGCGCAATTATGGAATCAGTGGACAGAAATCTGGGAAAACAAATATTTGTTGAAGGATACGGAGGTACAGGGAAGACATACCTATGGAAAGCAATCACAACGAAGATACGATCTGAAGGAAACATAGTGCTCACAGTAGCATCATGTGGCATTGCTGCTCTTTTACTGGAAGGTGGAAGAACAGCACACTCAAGATTCCACATTCCACTAAATACAACAGATGAATCTACATGTGAAATCAAGCAAGGTTCTGATCTGGCAGGACTACTAAAGAAGACGTCGCTGATTCTGTGGGATGAGGCACCGATGGCACACAGAAATTGTTTCGAAGCACTAGACAAAAGCCTAAGGGATATACTCAGGTGTACAAATGCAAATAGCGATAAAAGACCATTCGGTGGAATAACTATTGTGCTAGGTGGAGACTTCCGACAAATCCTTCCTGTAGTGCCAAAAGGAAGGAGAGAGCACATAGTCAATGCATCAATCAAAAGATCATATCTATGGAGCCACTTTGAAATATTTAAACTTACAAAGAATATGCGGCTAAGTTGTATGTCAGACAACATGATAGAAAAACAGCAGGTTCAGGAATTTGCAGACTGGATACTGAATATTGGTGACGGAAAAACAGCGACAGATGATGGAGATGAATTGATACAAATTCCAAATCACCTACTGCTACAGAAAGGAAACGACCCTAGAGAGACAATTGTGGAAAGCACGTACCCAGACTTGCTATCCAACTACAGAGAAAGGGAATTTCTAGAAGAAAGAGCAATACTCTGCCCAAGAAACGAAACAGTCGAGCAAATAAATGAGTACATCATGAGCAAAATACAAGGTGAAGAGGTGACATACCTAAGTTGCGACTCTGTATGTAACGCATCGACAAATGGCGTGGATCACATGTACCCTGTAGAGTTCCTCAACACATTAAAATTTCCAGGGATACCAAATCACGAACTGAAGTTGAAGGTCGGGCTGCCAGTGATGCTCCTTCGAAACATAAACCAAGCTGCAGGTTTATGCAATGGTACAAGAATGACAATAACTCAGCTTGGAAATAAGTATGTTGAGGCACAGATTATAACAGGGACACATGTGGGGGACAAGGTATGCATACCACGCATAATCATGACACCAAACGATACAAAGTGGCCGTTCAAGCTGAAGAGAATACAATTTCCATTATCTGTTTGCTTCGCTATGACCATCAATAAGAGTCAAGGTCAGTCACTTAAAAAGGTTGGGCTCTATTTATCCAAGCAAGTCTTCTGCCATGGCCAATTATATGTCGCATTCTCGAGGGTTACAAACAAAAACGGTCTGAAGGTCCTTATCAATGAAGCGGAAAGCCAAGAAGAAAACATGGCAAAAAACATCGTATACAAGGAGATACTATAATTATAAGGTATGCAGAAAATTTACTATTAACAATGTTGCTCATAACAATTAAAAAAAAGATAAAGAAAATAATATTCTGATTACAAATTTACATACATGCAGATTATGGATACATGCAGCAAGATTCTGGAAGAAGCATGGTCAGGTTTTACATGTATTCAAGAGATAATTAGTTCAAACGCAAAGTGAATCAGAAATATTGGTCTTTATGTTCATCTGTCAGTATTCCACATTACTGTGATTCAACTCCATAAACTTTTAGTTTTCCATGTTTTATGTACATAATTTCTTCCTTACCAACTACACAATAGAGTATAACATGTATGAAGAACATTCCATGCATAAAAATATCTAAAAAAAATCTAAATTGTAAAAAAAAAATATCATTACTTAGTGAGACAATATAGCAAACAACTTGCAGGCGATAAACTAAAAGCAGCTAAACAAAAATAACGGCGATGGATTCCTCTACTTATAACAATTTAATAGCATATAAGGTCACGTGTGGATAAAAATTCAACAAAAACAGAGGGGGCAAGATATAGCCCGAGAGAAGGACAGATAGTCTAAAAAAAATTCGGCACCTTCAGTGAAAAATCATGTACAACGAGGGAGGTAGTGAGGGAGAGAGGGAACAAGAAAGAAAGTCCCAATACAAATTCAGCAGCACAGCAACAAGCCTACAAGTTCAGATCCGGAGCGAGAGAGAGAGAGAGAGAGAGAGAGAGGAGAGAGAGATATGAAAATTACAGAGAGAGAAATAGAGGGAGAAAGAGAGACCGCTGAAACAGATAGATAGAGCGAGCAAAGAAAATTACAGAGAGAGAAAGAGAGGGAGAAAGAGAGACCGCTGAGAGAGAGAGAGAGAGAACACACAAACAGGCGCCCAAATTTTTGTTTGCCACCACTGCATAGAGCCATAAATGATAATACTGACCCGGAAAAAAAGAGTTTAATAAAAATAAGAAAAAATGGAGCAGCGTGATCACGTTATGGAAAACAGGGAATACCAATTGGCGTACCATCCAAAAAATTAAAACAAAATTACATCCAAATACTATGAAGAAGAAAATACATTAAAAAAAAGAAACCAAATATTCCTATATATAAACAAAAAAATAAATAAATAAATATATACAAAATAATACTAGCCGCGCAAATGCGCGGGCAGCCTCACTAGTTTTGTAAATTTGCAAGGAGAAAAAAAATGTGTTTGACATTCACCTAACTAATGGACACTCATGAAAGTCGTTACTACAAAACTAGTCTCGTTGTCTGAACTGAACGCTAAAAAAGTTTTATGAATGTGACTGCGAAATGGCATAGCATAAAACCGTATGGTTGGGAAGCCCCCGAGTTGCAAATCCTCCACGGTAGAGTAAACAGATTCTGTCTGCAGACCACTGCATTACTGATCTTGTTCCTATTGTTCCCCTTGTGCCATGGCTTCCAGGAACTGTGTCAAAAAATAGAGAAAGTGCATATGATCTCTAGTACAATGCAGGATGTATTTTCTACGTTGGGTCAGAAAATCAAATGCAAACTTAAAACATTAAAAAATTTGTGTCTCATGGTCGACAAATAAGATCCTTTTTCTTTCCTGAATCTGAGCACAAGCAGCTGTGTGAAGCTTGAATCAAGGTGTGCCATCCGTCATAGATCAATGACTTTGCTACATGAACATTATTTTTTCCCATAACAAGCCACTTGATTTCTATCTTCAGTGCTCATGCTGATGATAATTGACTGTGTGGGGCTGGTGTTGGGGGAGGCCCACTGTGTCCCCTCCCCCTGGCCCAAAGGCCTGGCCTGCTATGAAGCCCATCAAGGCCCAAGACGATATATATTATAGGATAGGCCCATGTATGTTGGCCTCTGGCCCACTAGGGTTAGAGAATTCCACCTTGTAATAAGGAAATGACCATAGTGCCCTGGAGAAAGGGCAATATGGTACTTGTAATTCTAAGGTTGTAGGGGTGTATCAGCCTATAAATACCCCCCTACCACCCTCAAGGCAAGGCATTGAATACAAGCTCTTAATTACCTACCTCTCTTGGCTCTTGTTTGGTCCCTTCCTAATCCTTCCCAGGGGTCCCTCACTTGTGGTAGACCCTTGGAGGATCCCCCTTCTACTATTGTGGGCTTGTAACCACAACAGTTGGCGCCGTCCGTGGGGATCGAACAAGAAGCCACAACGAGATGACAAAGAGGGCTGAAAAATCAAAAACTGATCTTCCGGCAGGAGGCACCCGGAAGACCAGGTCCGCGGCTTCGGACGAAGGCGTCGACCCGCTGACGGTCATCCGCACCTTCCCCGTCGGCTCGACACTACCTTCGGCACCGACGCTGCCTTCGGCTTCGACCTCGGTGGTACCACCTTCGGAGACCAACAACACAACCAACGTCGACCTTCCGGCAGTGGACGAAGTGGCCGAAGGCGCCGAAGGTTCCTCCGAAGACGAAGAAAAACATCGACACGGGCGAAATCGAACGCCGCGACGAAACGATGGAACCACCTCGCAGGAACGCCGAAGCCGAAGCGCGGAGCCAGAGGGGGCTCGCCGAAGCCGTGGCCGAGGAGCAGCGTCTGGCAGAACTCCAGGAGGCGTACAACCGCGAAGCTCGCGAAGCCGACGAACGGCTGCTGAGGCAGCGCGCCCTCGAGAACTTCGATCGAGACGAAGAAGCGTACCGCCTTCGAGCCGAAGCCGCTCGTCGACAGCAGGTTCACCTCCAAGCGCAGCTGAACACCCTCCGACGCACCGGTCGCCGGGAGGCCGAGACGCCGGAACACCGCCAAGAGCGCGACGAGAGGCACACCCACTCCAGCGGGAGCAAGCGTCCTGCAAGCTCCTCCGACACAAATCAGCCGCTCTCCGCGCGTCTACAATCAGTGGCGTGGCCCCGGAAGTTCATCTCGGCGAAGCTGCCAACCTTCGACGGCACCTCCGACCCCCGAGAGTTCTTCATCAGCTACGAGACCGCCATCGAGTCGGCAGGGGGCGACGACGACATCAAGGCCAAGGCCTTCGTCCTCGCTTCGAGCGGGATCGCCAAGACATGGTACACCAAGCTACCGGCGAACAGCATCTACTCATGGGAGCAGCTTCGGGACCAGCTCCAGATCCACTTCCAAGGCAATTACGCCGCGAAGGTCACGGCGGCAGACCTTCAGGCGTGCAAGCAGAAGGACGGCGAGTCACTGCAAGACTACACCCGGCGCTTCATCCACCTCAAGTGCCAGGTGGAGGGAGTACCAGACTCGATCATCATCGAAGCCGTCACCAAGGGCATGAGCCTGTGCCCGGCAAGGTCCGAGATCCGAAGGACTGAGCCGAAGACCTGCACTCACCTGCTGCAAATCCTGGAAGCACACGCACGCGCCGACGAAGACTTCCGGCGCGAGAAGGAGGCGCGAGCAAGCCAAAAGAAGAACGACCGGGGGAAGCGTCACAGCGACCGAAGCGACGACCCCCCGGATGATCGCCGAGGCCACCGCTCCCAGCGCCGAGAGGTCAACAACATCGACAACTCCCGAAGCCGGAGCCCGCAGAGGACGGACAATCGCTCCGGTGGCTCGCGAAACAACTCGCGGCACTCCGACAACGGTCGCCGATACAACAATCGAAGCTCTCGCGACCCATACTGCGAGGTGCATGGCGTCAATCAGGGCCACACGTCGAAGCAGTGCCCCCAAATCGCCGCCTTGCGTGAGGCGAGGGAGCGCCGCGACGCCGACGCCGCGCGAGGAGTCAACGTCATACATGGGGCTTCCGGAGCGGGCGAGGCCTTGCCCCCGCCTCCGGACCACCACCCAACCAGTCACAACGTCATCCTGGCCATCACTGGGGGCTCCAGTCAGCCATACGCCTCGAAGAGGCAGCGTCGCGACTACGTGCGAAGGGTCAACCACGTGGCCGCCCACCCGCCATTGGCCCAGTGCCGCTGGTCGCACGTACCGATCACCTTCACTCAGGCCGACCTTCGCCCGATGGAGTACCCGCATAAGGACGCCTTCGTGATCAACGCCAACATGCGCGGGACGGAGGTCCGTCGCGTGCTTATTGATGGCGGCAGCTCCGCTGATGTCATCTTTATCGACGCCTTCAACCAACTGGGCATCCCCCGATCTGAGCTACGGGCCTCCGACAGCCCCCTCGTCGGCTTCGGGGGAGAGCCAATTCACGCCCTCGGGAGCGTGAAGATCGCAGTTTCCTTCTCCGGGCCCGCGGGACACCGCACCGAGCTGATCCCCTTCGACGTCGTCGACATGCCCTACGCCTATAACGCCATCTTCGGCAGGGGGCTCATCAACGCCTTCAACGCAGTCACCCACCACGGCTACCTCTGCATGAAGCTTCCGGCTCCGAACGGCGTCATCACTGTTTACGGTGATCAACTCGCCGCCCGTCGCATCGAGCATGGCCAAACGCCTGGCCAGAAGCAAGTGCACCCGCTCCGACGCGAGCCGAAACCCGAGACGGTCGAAGCGGCCACACCGACACCTCCGGCCGGAACTCCGAAGGCGCGCGTCGACGGCGAGGTCAAGAGCGTGGTCTTATCTCCAGACCGCCCCGACCAAGCCGTCCTCATCGGCGAGGGGCTCCCGCCGGAACTGGAAGCAAGCATCATCGACCTCCTCCGGAACAACAAAGACGTCTTCGCGTGGTCAACCAGCGAGCTCTCCGGGGTAGACCGCAGCATCATCGAGCACACGCTCGACATCGACCCGAAGGTGACTCCGATCAAGCAAAGGAAGCGGGAGTGGTCGGAAGAAAAGAAAGTGGCGCTTCGGGCGGAGATCCAGAAGCTCAAGGATGCTCAAGTAATCCGAGAGGTGAACAAGTCCACCTGGCTCGCGAACCCGGTCCTCGTCAAGAAACACAACGGCCAGTGGAGGATGTGTATCGACTACACCACCCTCAATAAGGCATGCCCGAAGGACGACTTCCCCTTGGCTCGCATCGACGAGTTGGTCGACTCCACGGCCGGGTGCGAGCTCATGAGCTTCCTCGACGCTTACTCCGGGTACCACCAAATATGGATGGCCCCCGAAGACGAAGAAAAGACGGCGTTCAAGACCGACGACGGGACCTACTGCTACGTCCGCATGCCCTTCGGCCTCAAGAACGCCGGAGCAACCTTCTCCAGGGCAATACAGAAGACCCTCGGGGACCAGCTCAACCGAAACGCCGCCGCCTACATCGACGACGTCGTCATCAAGAGCACCTCCGACACCGGCCACCTCGGCGACTTGGCCGAAACCTTCGCCAACCTGCGCAAGGTGGGCTTCAAGCTGAACCCGGCGAAATGCACCTTCGGCGTGCGCGCCGGCAAACTCCTCGGCTTCCTCGTCTCGAAGCGAGGCATCGACCCGAACCCGGAGAAGATCAAGGCCATCACCGACATGGAGCCGCCCAAGACCACCAAGGAGCTACAACGCTTCACCGGCAGACTCGCAGCTCTCGGGAGGTTCATTTCCCGCGCCGCAGAGAAGTGCCTCCCCTTCTACCAATGCCTTCGGGGCTCCGGCCCGATGCGCTGGGGGGACGAGCAAGATAAAGCATTCGAAGAGATCAAGGCTTACCTGGTCAAGGCGACCACGCTTCGCCCTCCGCCTCCGAAGGCGCCACTTCTACTGTACGTGTCGGCCGCTCCGGCAGCAATCAGCGCGGTCCTCGTGCATGAAGTCCTTGTCGGCGATAAGCTGGTGCAGCAGCCCATATACTACGTGTCGGAAGCCCTCTCCGGAGCACGCCTCAACTACAACGTCGTCACCAAGCTGGCGCTTGCCGTGCTGATGGCATCACGGAAGCTGCGCCGGTACTTCGAAGGCCACGAGATCACGGTGCCCACCTCATTCCCACTGAAGGACGTCCTCGGCAACAGGAACGCGTCCGACACCATGGCCAAGTGGGCCATCGAGCTAGCAGCCTTCGACATCAAGTTCGTGGCTCGTAAAGCCATCAAGTCCGGTATCATCGCCGACTTCATCGCAGAATGGACACCCGCTACGATCCCGGAGACGATGCCTCAAGAGCCGCTCTGGACAGTACATGTTGATGGGGCTTGGGGCTCCTCCGGGGCAGGATGTGCTGCCGTCATCACCTCACCAAGCAACCAGAAGCTTCGGTACTCGGCTTCGCTCGCGTTTCCAACGACAAATAACGCAGCGGAATACGAGGGTGTCCTCCTCGGGCTCCGGCAGCTTCGAGCCCTCGGAGCCCGGAGGGTCACCGTCTACACCGACTCCCAGCTCATCGCCGAGCAAGTCTCGAAGGAGTACATGGCCCGAGACCCGGAGATGGCAAGCTACCTCAAGATCGTCCGGAGCATGGAGAAGCACTTCTCCGGTTTCGACGTGAAGAGCATCTCGAGGGTACACAATCAGGAGGCCGACGCCCTTGCAAAGGCAGCCGCAAATCAGCTCCCGGTGCCTCCCGACGCCTTCCACGAGGTGTTATCGGAAGCATCCTTCGCTCCGAAGAAGCCGGGGTCGGTCATGATCCTGAGTGGTGAAGACTGGCGCGCCCCGATCCGAGCACAGCTCGAAGGGCGCTACTGTGCCGATGATCCGGTCGAAGAAAAAAGGGTCAAGCTGCGCACCAGAAGCTACGTCATCTTCAACAACATGCTCTACAAGAAAGGTGTTTCGGAGCCACTCCTGCGCTGCCTTTCGTTCGACGAAGGCAAAGCGCTCCTCCGCGACATCCACGAAGGCCTGTGCTCATCGCACCTCGCACCTCGGGCCCTCGTCGCCAAGGCGTTCCGGCAAGGTTTCTACTGGCCCACTGCAGCCCGCGACGCCGAAGAACTCGTCCGCACCTGTCCCAGCTGCCAGTGGATGGGAAGGCAATCTCATCGCCCAGCCACCCCGCTCCAGCCAATCCCTCCGGTCTGGCCCCTCGCCCGATGGGGCATCGACATCGTCGGCCCCCTTCCCACCGCTCCCGGCAACCTCAAATGGGCGGTGGTGGCCTATGAGTACTTCTCCAAGTGGATCGAAGCCGAGCCCCTCGCCAAGATCACGGCGCGGTCCGTCCGCAAGTTCTTCTGGAAGAACATCGTCTGCCGCTTCGGTGTGCCGATGCGCATCACCGTCGACAATGGCTCCCAATTCGAGTCCCACCTCTTCAAAGAGTACTGCCTCTCCATCGGCGTTCGGGAGTGCTTCGTCTCCGTCATCCACCCTCGAGCCAACGGAGCGGTGGAGAAAGCCAACGGCACCGTCTTCGATGGCATCAAAAAATGCCTCCTCGGCCTGCCGAAGGGCAAATGGGCCGAACAACTGCCCAATGTGCTGTGGTCGCTGCGCACGACTAAGTCAAGGCCGACGGGCTTCTCGCCATTCCGCCTCCTCTTCGGCGCCGAGGCGGTCACCCCGGAGGAGGTGCAAAACGGCTCACTTCGCACCACTTCGCCGCCGGCCGACGACGAGGACGTGTCCAAGGACCTCCTCGAAGAAACAAGACTCCAAGCAGTCGCCAACCTGAAGCGATACATGGCTTCGGTGGAGAACTCGTACAACCAGAGGGTCAACCCCCGACACTTCATTCCGGGCGACCTCGTCCTGAAGCAAAATACCCACCCGACGTCTGTCGGCAAGCTTAACAGCAAGTGGGAAGGGCCTTTCATCATCTACAACTCAATTCGCCCGGGGGCATTTCACCTGATGGAGCTCGACGGGACACCGGTTCCGAGGACATGGAACGCCGATGCCCTTCGCCGATACTATGTCTAAGGACTTAGCATCCGCCGGCCTCCGAAGCCGCGTAGCCTGCGCGCTACAAGCTACCTGTACCTTATTTTCGGTGTGTTCTTCTTCCTTTCGGCAGTAGGGCGACGATGATCCCCTTAGCTGCATTCCCCGAGGGGGCATGTAATCGGTACCATTGAATGAAATGAGACTCTTTCGGTGACCAATTACGAAGACACCCAGCCGGGAGCCGGAGGCACAACGCCGCAACAGGCTGAAGCTAGGCACACATAAGTCCTAGATTCCGAACCCTAAGGGGAAATCGATGCCGACACGATAAACCGAAAAACTCCCATCGGTAACCGTCGAAGGCGGGGCATTCGTTAAAGACCCCGCAAAACGTGCACGAAACCAAACTAAGTCAATGGGGGGACGCCTCCGACTTATAAATTCCGTTCCACTCCCGACGAGCAAAGGGGGGACGACGCTCGAAACGAGCTCACTTCCTCGCCGAAAGTAGAGCGACGGAATACCTTCGAGGCTATCCTCGGCTTCGACGAATTTTCGTTCCACTCCCGACGAGCAAAGGGGGGACGACGCTCGAAACGAGCTCACTTCCTCGCCGAAAGTAGAGCGACGGAATACCTTCGAGGCTATCCTCGGTTTCGACGAATTTTCGTTCCACTCCCGACGAGCAAAAGGGGGACGACGCTCGAAACGAGCTCACTTCCTCGCCGAAAGTAGAGCGACGGAATACCTTCGAGGCTATCCTCGGCTTCGACGAATTTTCGTTCCACTCCCGACGAGCAAAGGGGGGACGACGCTCGAAACGAGCTCACTTCCTCGCCGAAAGTAGAGCGACGGAACACCTTCGAGGCTATCCTCCACTTCGACGAATTTTCGTTCCACTCCCGACGAGTAAAGGGGGGACGACGCTCGAAACGAGCTCACTTCCTCGCCGAAAGTGGTGCGACGGAGTACCTCCGAAGGTACCCCCGACAAACAAATTTTCGTTCCACAAAGAAGGGACGACGCCGACAATATTATCACACGCTCGAAAGAGCTTACATTTCAACATACGTCGAGCTAAACAGCTCGACATGAATTACAATACCGCTCAAGTCGGCACCTCGACACGGGGCCCGAAGGCCCCCCTTACAGTCCACTACCGGAGCGCATCCCTAATGACGCTTCGGCCTAGCTATCTCCTCCCGGGCTCGCGCCAGAGTGCGCCGGAGCGAAGCGAAGTCTGCCGGAGTCGATGCAGAGACAACATCGGCCTGCAATTGCTCCAAGTCCACTTCGGCGGCAGCATCTTCGTCATCGCTCGACACATCAACCACCTCTACCTTCGGAGCAACAAGAAGAGGAGGGTTCAGCGCTAAGTCCAAACAATGCGCTTCGCGACGAACTCGCCTCTGAAGCAAAGCTTCGGAAGATACCTTCGGTACCTGCGCCATCAACCGTGCGTTTCGCAGGCGCAAATCCCGAAAGAAGTCCCCGAAGGACCCGCCCGGGTTACGCCGAATCCAACGACGCCACTGCGTGCCCTTTACATAGTAAGGGCGACCCTCCGGTGCTGGAATCAGAATGCTCTCCGGAACGACGTCAAGGCACATTAGGGTGCGATTGCCTCCGGCCTCGCTCGAAACCTATAAATCGCAGTAGAAACGCATAAACATCCTGAAGACCAAGTTCATTGCAAAGCCCGAAGGGCACCTAGTACAATCTATGTACACCAAAAAGCATGGCTCGAAGCCAGCGAAGAACTCACACCTGGGGGGGAGGCTGGGCCGATGAGTCAACCTCCGTGACATTGCCCCGGGCCGCCACCGAGCCTCCACCCCCGCTACCGACTAAGGTGCTAGCGCTCCCGGCCCCGGCTGGGATCTCGCCCGATGGAGGCGTCAGCACAGAGGAAGCGGCAGCCGGAGCCGGAGCGGGAACAGAGGTACTGCTTCCAGGCTTCGCCTTCCGGGATGCCGCAGCAGCGAGAGCAGACTGGCGGGCCAGTCTCTCACCCACCGGCAACCAGAAGTGCTGGCCGAGCCGGTTCCCGAAGTCCCGCACCTTCGAAGCCAGCTCCCGAAACCGGCTCCCATCACCCGCTGCCATCTCCGCCAGCTGTCGCGAAGCAGAAGCAGCAGCTGGAAGATGAGTGCAGCCCACTTGCTCGAGGGAGCCGAAGGCCGCAGTCCATGCGGTCTCGGCGCAGAAGGTGCCGAAGGCCTTCATGGCGCGGGAAGCCAGCTTCACGGAACGCACAAGGCGCCCGATGCTCCCTCCGAGGTCGTCGGCGGCATGCTTGACCGGCTGCACTTCGACGCCCAGCCCTTCGAGCAGGCCGTTGAAATCGCCAAGTGCCTGCCATGCCGAAGCAGCCTCCTCCTCCCTCTGCTTCCTGGCCGCGTCCAGCAGCGCCCGAGTGTCGGACAGCTCCTTATCGGTGGCCTCCTTCGCGCGCGCCAAGGCACTGTAGGAGGTCTTCAGCTCCTCCAGCTCCTTCCAGGCCTTCTTGGAGACGTTCTTCGCAGACGTCACGGCATCGGAGGATTCCTTGACCGCCGCCAAGGCCTTCTCCAGCTCCGACGCAAGCGCGTCGCGCCCCTGCTCCGCCGCCTTCAGGTTCCCTTTGGCGGTCTCGGCAGCCGCCTCCGCGACTTCGACACGCGCCCGGAGCCGCGCAATGTCGAAGCCCTCGAGCGACCCTTGCAGAAATCGTGCAAGCACCGCGGTCTGTCGAAACAAAGCACGTAAGCTACAAGAACCTAAGTCGTGCTAAATCGTGCAAGCACCGCGGTCTGTCGAAACAAAGCACGTAAGCTACAAGAACCTAAGTCGAGCCAAAGCACAAGGAGCACAAACCTTCATCGCCAGCCCAGAGAGGGCCGCGGCAGCGTCCTCCGGAGCAACTCCCTCCATTGCCCCCTCCAGCTCATCGAGCCCGTTGAAGTCGTAGATCCCTCGAAGGACCTCGGCGGCCTCCGGACGATCTACGAAGTCGCGCCAGCCGAGGCGACACTCCGACTCCTTCGGCTCTCCCGCCTCCTCGATGGGAGACTTCCCGAAGTAGCCTTTTCCCCGGCCATGACTGGGCATCGGGTCGGTCCTCCCCACCTCTCCTCCAGAAGGCTCCTCGGAAGTCTCTTCGGCGCAGCGGCCTTCCGCTAGAGCAACGGAGTTAGTGGGACTTCCACAACCAGCAAAGCAAGAGTGATGGGAAGAGAAAATGATACCGGGAGACCGAGGGACCGGCTCCATCGTTTCCTCGACGTCTGCCGCGAAGGATGGCATCCCGAAGAAGCCGACGTCTTCATCGTCGGACTCCAGATTCACCACCTTCTCGGCAACGCGCGGAGCCGTGGCCGCGGCAATCCCCACGCGGGCAGCGTCGTCGGTCAACTCCTCCGGGTCGGTGCCATATCCCAAGTCTGCGGCGACACTCGACGCCGCGGCTCGGGAACTCGATCCCTCGACGCGCGTCGCGGCGGGCCGCGACTTCTTCGGCGCCGGCCTGCTGGTATCCCCGGCAGCGCGCTTCGAGCCAACCTGGACAATGCTCACCGGAGCCAACGGCGCTTCGCTCTCGGCCTCCTCATCCTCCCCTTCGCCGCCGGCAGGGACGGGGGCAGCGACGAGCACCTCTCGCTCCGGCAACGGCACCTCCGGGTACTTGATGGAGAACACCCGATTGATACGGGGACCCACAACAAGCTTCGCCCGACGCGCAGCCTCGTCTGCTAGGAAGGGGCCGAGGATCTCAGCGGCGCCGTCTTCCACATCCTTCAGCGTCTTAGCTGCACAAACCACATCGTCAAGTTTCGGCAACCAGCCGAAGGAAATGTCCACCGGAGCAAACGTACCTGGGAAACTCTCCGGCTTCAAGTGGACCTCCGGGTCTCCGCCCGGAACTTCCACCACGAACTTTTGCTCCCAGTTTCGGAGCAAAGGCCACACCCCCGCGGCGATGAACTCTTCGCAGAGGTCGCGCATCGAGAGTTTCCGCGCCACCGTCTCCAACAGCTTCACCCGGGACTCACCGGTCCCGTCCAACTGCACCGTCGGGTACCGATGGAAGAGCACCTCCGACATCGTCGACCGAAGGGGACACCCTTCCTCCACGCGGTAGTAGAACCACCCGGTTGTCCAGCACCCCCAGTGCAGCTTGTACGCCTTCGCCGGAACGACGGCTTCGGGGCGGGGGACGAAGGAGATAACTCCCATGGATCCGACGAGGTCTTTCCCGTCCAGCTTCAACATCTTTTTCACGGCGTGCGCGTAGTGCGTCGCCGCGAAGGCCCCAGCATGCGGTCGAGCCCCTTCGAGCCAGAACGCCCACTCGAAGACGCTCAGCCGCACGAGTGCGTTAACTGTGAGCTGCTGGATCTCGAGGCCGAAGAGATCCAACACCTCGGCCACGAAGGGGGAGCAGGGCATCCGAAACCCGGCTTCGAAGAACCGCCGGTACAGAACGATGTACCCGTCCTTCGGACTAGGGGTCGTCTCCCCCTTCCTTGGCGCTTCGGCCCGGCTCCGCTCCAGGAGCCCATCGGCGGCCATCTCGTCCAGCGCCTTCGAGTCGATCGTGCTGCGGTCAACGAACGGCGACGCCGAGAAGCGGTCATCGATGCGAACGCGCTGCGAAGCGCCGGTCTTCCCCTTCCGAGCCATTTCCGAAGCCAGGGCGACTACTTGGAAGCAGCGAAACGCGCGGAAGCAAAAAGAACGCCGAAGCAAGCTAACTGAGCGGCTGCGGCGCGGCGTGAGGAATGACTGGCGGGGTGAAAACCTGGGGCGCCCGGGCGGTTAAATATATAGCCCCTGGTGAATCGGTCCGACCGTCCGATGAAGGATCAACGGCCGCAGATCACGCCACGCGACCAGACCCGTCCCGTCATGCGAAACGGCGTCGCATCGCGATCCGCGCCGATTCAGTCCCAGTAAACGAGACGGCGTCGCTCCGCAATTCGCACCGAGCGTTACACCAACACGTGGCCGACCCCGGCGGCACCGCGCACCTTCGGCGACCGTGCCCTTCGGCCATCACGGCGATGCAGCCGGCAGCTATCTCCGCGCCTTCCGCGACAACTTCCGTCGATCATTCCCTTCGGCTATCACGGCGATGTAGCCGGCAGCTCTAAGCGCCATCGGCGGACAAACCTTCGGCGAGTGGAACCTCCGGGCCCTCCGCGACAGTCTTCGGCGATCATCGTGCCGTCGACAACAGTCTTCGGAAGCAACATCTTCGGAAGCGACAATCTTCGGAAGCACAACCTTCGGAGGCGACACCTTCGGAAGCGACACCTTCGGAGGCCCCTTCGAAGTCCCGACCTCCGGAAGCAGTAAGACGTCCCTTCCGCAGCTGAAGCAGACCAGACCTTCGGAGCACCGAAAGAGGGGACGACGGGCGGACCTCCGGACGGACACAGTTTCGGCCCTACCGAAGGTGGATCTCGACTGTGTGGGGCTAGCTGTTGGGGAAGGCCCACTGTGTCCCCTCCCCCTGGCCCAAAGGCCTGGCCTGCTATGAAGCCCATCAAGGCCCAAGACGATATATATTATAGGATAGGCCCATGTATGTTGGCCTCTGGCCCACTAGGGTTAGAGAATTCCACCTTGTAATAAGGAAATGACCATAGTGCCCTGGAGGAAGGGCAATATGGTACTTGTAATTCTAAGGTTGTAGGGGTGTATCAGCCTATAAATACCCCCCTACCACCCTCAAGGCAAGGCATTGAATACAAGCTCTTAATTACCTACCTCTCTTGGCTCTTATTTGGTCCCTTCCTAATCCTTCCCAGGGGTCCCTCACTTGTGGTAGACCCTTGGAGGATCCCCCTTCTACTATTGTGGGCTTGTAACCACAACAGCTGGGCCAAAAACAGGAAACCCAGACCCAATTTGAACCCAAACTGATTAACCAATATTTTGCTTTATTTGGGTAACCGAAATGATTTTGGTTTCCAATATTGGCCAATTAGGTTAGCCAAAATTACTGAGGTTTTCAGTATTAGAAACCAGAAATAACAAAATAACTCAAACTTCTCTATATCCTAATATTAAACTATTTACTGTATGGCTAAATACTTAATTGTCTTTTTTTTCAAAAATATTAGTATAATAAATATTTTGTTACACTCAACTTTCATATGTTAAGATTTAGGACTTATTTTGACATATTATTATCATATTTGTATTGTTTATCGGTTTATACCCTGTGAACACATATGCTCATAGTGAAAAGTTTTCGTGACCAAAAAAATTTTTCTTTTGTTGGTCACTAAAAGTTGATTAATAGTGACCAAGTTTGAGAATTTTAGTGGATATACGGTTTTAGTGACCAATGTTATATATAGATACCAAGGTTGTATTGGTTGCTAAAGAGTTTTAGTGACTAAAATATACAATTGTGTGTCACTATAGACATATAGTGACAAGATTTTAGCCACCAAAATGTGACCAATCTTGTTAGTGACAAGTTTCCAAGTCTTTCACCCATTCAGCAACTAAGCAATTATGTTATAATTATATTTTCTACCAACCGTTCTCGTCCTTTTTCGTACACTAAGTGCCTCAAATAGGTAAACATTTTTCCAAATAATCTCATAGCACTTGCGTGCCTCATAGCTGGCTACACTGGCAGAGAAACTAGATACATGCATTCTTTAGTTTAGCCTAGCTCCTCCTTGCTATCACTTTTTGCCAGTTAGCAATCCAGGCCAAAATATGGAAACAAGCATGCACCTCTTACCCGTTTTTTTAAGGTTACAATATCTGGCAGGCCTGACCAGTTTGGGATTGAGAAACATTGGGAACGGACATGTCACATGCATCAGAAAAGTAAGTTCTCAATTTATTATACGCATTCATATGCTTTAGAAAACATTGATCAGGGCAGGGCGGAGCTACAAGGGCTGCTGGGTAGGTTGTAGCACCCTCTGCAGCCTAGGAATATCTACTCTAATTTGAACATACCTTCAACGATTTTTAGCCAAAAACACTTTCGATTTAGCTTAATCTATCTATGCTGAATTTAATGCCATCTAAGCAACGGTACGCAGCAGCACCCTTTGCACAGTTTCTGACTACGACCCTGTCACGCATATGTAAGAAAACATAGGAATCAAATGCACACATGCTTGCACAGGCATCTCCTTGGTCGTGAGTCGTGACTCATGCAGGCTGTGTTAATTTCATTTTGCAGCTTTGCGCGATGTCCAAGCGTGCCTGTCGCGGTCGTGCGACAGATGGCGAGCCCGCCGGCGTCCTTGACGTTTGGCTTGCAGCCGACCTCCGTCGCGCCACGCTATTTAGGCACGCATGCAGCTCCAGAGCCTTATGACTAGTTGACTAGGCTCGATGGCCAGTCAACTCACTCGATTCCTAACCGTACAAAACGGATCGAACAGCGGGCAGGAACCAAGGGATCGTCGCTATTTTCAATAGCGGCCACCCTTCTCGGGGTTAATTTGGAATACGCGCGCGGCCGCCCTGTCCGTCGCCCATCACAGCAGCTCGCCGGAGCCCTGCTGCTTTATGGAAGTTTCTCGCACGTGTCACGCCTGATGTCTGGCAAGGACGCTTCCGAGAATTTGAAGATGCTTTCGCCGGCCAGCACCTGAGCTGAGCTGTACGTTTGGATTCAGGGCGTTACTTTCCTCTTCTCCATCCTGCAAGATGTCTTGCCCTCCATGGTTCCAGCTTTTAATGCAATTAATCAGAATAGACATGGTGAAGTTTAAAGTTTGGATTTTCGTCCCAAAAATAGAGTTTTTGGCAGATTTACGTAACTTGTTGGAGAATGGCAAATGCTTTCTCGATGAATGTAGGTGTTCGATATACACGGTTAATGAATGGAGGGAAACCAGTACACACCAACTTCAACAACTACAACAATTATGTCCTTGGCATCCTTTTGCGAACCATCCTTGTCCCTTTCGTATGTGAGCATCTTATATAGGAAGACAAACAATCTCATGGCACTAGTGTGCCTCCTAGCCGGCTACTCTAGCACAGAAACTAGATCCATGCATTCTACGTTTAGCCTAGCTCCTCCTTGTTATGACTTGCATGATCACTAGATGCAAGTACCCATCCAGGCTAAATTACATAGCAAACAAATGTGTACCTTACCGTTTTAGGCTTGTAAGACACCAGGAATAGGCATGTTACTCGCTTCCCAAATGTGAGCAAGACATTGGAAGGATTCGGCACCAAGTATTTGCACTCAACAATTCTCGTTCATCCTACAGCATGTTGGCAATGCTACTCTAGCTCCCCAACCTTCCGGCATGTCGCTAGCTTGAGGAATGGTGCTGTAATTAAGGACGTCAGTTCGGCAAGCGGCACCATCAAAGGAGGTCTGAATTCTGTAGTCATCCTGGAGCTTGGACTTTGCGACATACACCAATACGACTTTGTTTTCTTTGCGTTCAGAATACAGACATGATGAAATTTAGATTTTGGATAGACTTATATGTAGCTGATTGGACATGACCAAATGCTTTCTTAATGAACATATATGTGTCCAACACATTTTAATGGAAGGCACCAGTACACACTATTATGTCTCTGGCATCTCTTATATAGGTAAACATTATCTAAACATGTAGCGCTAGCGTGCTTCCTAGCTGTATTAGAACCATTTATCTACAAGAAAGTTTATAATTTGCCTACTCAACACTTTTATGGACTTTAGAATCTGCTCCAACGAGTCGCTCAATGAAAAGGAATTTGCTCCAACGTTGAAATCGAGCAATTATGAGCTGAACTCCGCAGTGGTTGTCCACAGTTACCCACAACATGCCCGCAGACGTTTTTCCATTGAACAAAGTCTGATCAGGAACGGGAAAGGCAATAAGCGTGCCCTTCAGAATCTGAGCACAAGCAGCCGTGTGAAGCTGGAATCAGGTATGCAATCCACTCGTCTTTCACTTTGGCGTTAAAAAAAAACTGTAAATCAGGTGCAGTAGCAGCAACATTAGCATAGTGGTCTCCAGCTCGTCCCGTCCGCCGCTTTGTATGGAACCGCAAGTTTGCCTCATGAGGCCACGGATGGTTCGAAGCTGCCGCGCTACGGTTTATTCTGATCAGTTTCATCGTGCACGATGGCTACCCTGATCCATCCTTGAGCCGAAGCAGAACAAGGCACACAGAATTAAACCATAAAGAACTGTACAACAATCCAGCCCATGTGACGAAAGGCCCAACGCAAGCCAGCCCATGCATAAAGTTGTGCAAGGCAAGGCCCAACATCTTTTCATATACAAGGTGGTGGAAAGCAGAAATACGATTATAATCTAGCTATTAATGCAATTGATCAGAATTCGGATACGATGAAATTTTAGTCCCCAAAAGCTCTCTTCACTTCGGATAGATTTGTGAAACTCACTGGGCATGAGCAAATGCTTTATCAATGAATGCATGTGTTTTTCACACTTTAAATGAATATAAGGCACCAGAAAGATCTAAAAATAAAGTGAATGGATAGAAACATACACACTGACTCCAGCAATCAGACAATTATTATGTCATCAGTACCTCTTCCACTCCTACCAACCATTCTTCATTTTACGTATGTTGAGTGTCTTAAATAGGTAAACGTTTTCCAAACAATCTCATAGCACTAACATGCCTCCAAGCCGGCTACCCTGCCTATCACCTCCTTGCTGGCTACCAATCCAGGCCAACAATGGAGACAAGCATGCACCTTACCTGTTTAGGCTTGAGAAACATCGGGGATAGGCATGTTAGACGCATCGGAGATGTAAGTTCTCAATCTATTATACGCATATGCTCTAGAAAATATTGATCAAGCATCCGTAAGAACAAACAAAAGCAACCAATTGGTGCATACATGCATGCACAAGCTATCCTGATTCATTTGGGCGCTTAATCTTCTGAGTCGTGACTCATGCATGCTGTTAATTTCCTTTCGCAGATTTGTGCAAGGTTCAAGGGTGCCTGTTGCAGGACATAGAGAATCTGAGGCGATCGGTGTATTCTTTTCTGAATAAAGAAAATTGCGGCGCTCCTGCCCTTGTTTCAAAAGAATTGTTGTGCACTGATATTTAATTAGTCAATACTCAATCTATAATACTTGATACCAGATGACCACAGACCGTAGGAAACACATTGGTTGCTACTAGATCGATAAGACTCTGCATGTTATATCTGTGCAGACAAAAAAAATTATTTTTACAGCTTACGACCTCGTTACATCATGCCCCACAATATCGCCGGCCGTCGTGTCCTCCACCTCCTTGCTACCATGGCCAGAATCGTCGTCGTCGCCATTGACGTCGTCGTCCCTGAGCTCAACTTCCACCTCGGCGTACCCCTTGGTGCGGTACTGGCGGAGGACGTCCGCTTCCTCGTCCTGCAACCTCTTCATGAGCGCGGCGGTCTCGGCCTGGTGCCGCCGGACTTGCTCTCCTCGCTCCGGCTGATCGGCGTATAAACCGTCGATGGTCTCGTCGCTCCACACCAGGAAGGGCTGACGAGGGGGCTGCTTCAAGAGGAAGTTGATGTACTCCGGATTCACCCTCAACACCTCCGTCCTCTTCTTCTTCGGCTCCGGCGCCGCCGCCATCGCCGTCTCGCAGCTGATCATCTCCTGCTTCCTGACCTTATTAATGTGGCTTCTCGTTATCTCCGTCTTACTGTTCTTGACGAGATCGATCGGTCAGATATCACGAGTTCAACAGAAACTTGAATAATTCGAAGAGGGTAGAGACCTACGAGGCTACGCGAGGGTCTGAGGAAGGTCTTCGATTGTAATATGTCGAACGTCCAACTATCAAGAGTTCAAGAGGAATTGCATTAGAAAAAAAATAGAGTTCAAGAGGAACAGGTCCGGTCAGGGTCAGGAATAAGTCAGTTTCAAACTGAAAAGGACTCGGCTAGATGTACGGTGATAGATACATGGGCTTCTCTAGTGTTAATTTAGATGGCGCTCACCGTCAAAGATGTGTATGGAGTGAAACCACAAAAAGTAGAACGAATATTAATCCTATCTCCTAAAAGATGAACAGTTTTCTTGCCACTAAGGCACTAACTAATAATCTTAGCCATCCAAACTGCTGCTAATAATGCTATTGCAACATTAAAAAAACGGCAAGGCACCATAAAAATACTGGTGCTAATAAATAATACCTTCATCTACATTCAACACACATGTATGTTTTATTGTGAGGAGTATAAACTGATACCATCCATTGCAGCAACATTCAGAAGAAGCTAACACAACATTGCAAAATTTCTCAACAATCTTTGAAACAGAGTTGGTGGTGGTGCTCCATCTGCCATCACCACAACCATATATCGCTACTATGTAATTAATATTTGGTTAATTTATTGATTCATGACACATATACTAAAACTACCGGGACTTTTGTTATCGCTTTGCTTTATTTCGCGCAGAGAAATCATATGCACATATAATTATTTGATTTGTTGTGCCATGGCAAGGGACACGCATTGAGCTTCCTTATAGCAACAGTACAGACATTTTCCAATGCAAATAATTTTTCTCTAAGTTGTGGCACGTATTATCACCACTAATTATAAGTAAAATCTATAGGACAACATGGCAATGTATCATGCATAAACCAATCAACGAAAATTCTTAATTTCTGTCCAACTATTTCCAGTTCGTACGTGACCATGTACAGCCTAAAGCTTACAAACTCCGTGCCCTGCGACGGCGCCGGGCGTCGCCTCCTCTGCCACCTTGTCACCACTAGAGCCACCTTCATCTTCATCGTCGTCCTCGTCATCGTCCCTGACCTCGATCTCCTGCATGGCACGCCCCACGGCGGCATCGAACTGGTGGAGCATGGCAGCGTCCTCTTCCCGCATCTTCTTCAGGAGAGCGACAGTCTCAACCTGGATTCTCCGGTAATAACACTCACGGTCGCTGTGGACGGGGCACGGCGGACGAGCGAGCTCTCCACGCTCCTTCAGGAGGCAGTCCATGTCCCCCTTGTTCACCATCACCAGCTGCGTCTGCTTCTCCGGTGCGGCCACCATCTTCGTCTCATAGTTGATCTCCGGCGCCGTGGCCATTGTCACGGGAAGGCTGGTGGCTCTGGATGCAGAGCGTAATGTAAGAGCAGTCCCGGCATGGCCTCCCGCAATATAACTGCGAAGGATGAGAGAGACCGAGTTCAGTAACAACTTCATCCAAACAGGAAGAGTCCGGCAACAACTTCTTCACGTAAACCGGTTGGGCTTACGAGTCCTTATTTATCCCCGAGATTGTGTTTCAGAGTTTGAAGTGTATAGTGTATACAGTGTCAGTAAAGTTCACAGAAATCTCTGGTCAAACAGCAACCAGTTCTTGTGAAAAGCAAACAGAATCCATGGGCAACGCCCTTCGATGTGTAATCCAAACATAACATAAACGCTCTTGCATATTTTCCAAAAAAAAATTCAGAACATGGGAATCCATGGACAGCATCCCTTAGATGAATGTAAAACAGCATTATTGGAAAAAAGAGAAAAGAAATACAATACAGTTTTTGTACAACAACAGCAGTAATTCCTCGATAGTGCATACACTCATCATCGCAACAGAAGCACGGGGTTCAGGCTTCGGAAGGCACTGGAAAAATGGGGTTCCCTGGAACTAGTGCCCGAAAACCTCCAGTCTGGTAGCAGGCAGCTCGTGCTCTCGATGCGGCACAGTTACAACAAGGTGGTCGACAATATGCACAACAGATGCCAGTTTCAGGATCTCACGGCGCAAAAATACAGCAGCAGTTAGCTCCAGCCGACAAGGAAAAGAGCAGCAAGGGCTTTCTGCTAGTGCTCATGTTTCACCGTCCAGGGCATATGTCGGGACCGGAAGCACGCTGGTTCTTTGCCCAATCTATATTGATTCTGCGGACTTCGGTGGCCAAAGGGCAATGCCAGCTGATTACATGAAACAATCATCGGTGTTGTCCAAGCAGTGTTCAAGCACCATACGTACTCTAAGCTGCAGAAGAGATTAGATGTTGCATGTTAGGTACAACAATGTGGCAAGATTACTTCAAGGACAATTGTAAGGAAACATTTGACGAGACACAAGCAATGCTAGTCAAAAAAAAACAAATATTGAAGAAGGTACTACCTTGCAATCCAGGCAGGGGTCATTTATCATGCTTCTTACTTGCAGTATTACACCAGCACTTTGGAGTCTAACAACTCGACCCGATGCGGCCTCGCATTTTGGGTAAATCAAGTTCAGAATACACCACAAGGTAGCAACTCGCAACTGTTTATCTTTGCTCTGCAGGAAATTCACCACAAAAGATGGTTTCACACGATCTCCTCGGTGAGGAACTAGAACATTCATCACAGCTTCTTTGTTTATTTCTTTTCCAGCTGCAATGTTGGCAAGCACAAACATACCCTGAAGATAGGAGACAAGAAGATCAGTTATTGTCATATTATGTTACCTGCATTCTTTATAAAACATCTCAATATATCAAAGAACATGATAAAAAATTATGCAGTTCATCACAAAGATGTGTCTTTTCCCCTGTCCCTCCAGAGTTCCAATATGCATGTGAAACAAAATATAGGATACATGGAGCAAGTAACTAAATAGAGGATAAAGGAAAACTACCTGAATGCAAACACCTGGGGCAGATGCATTATTCAGTTGTCTTGAAATAGCATCTATGATCATTCCATCTTCACCAATTACATAATGGGTAGAGTCCACATATCCATCGACAAGATTGTGTACAAGTGCCAAGGTCTGTTCTTGAACAAAATGTTCAGAATCTGCATAGTGTTTTATAATTAGCAGTGAAGCTAGTATAGCAGTTCCCTAATGGCATCATATTGTATTCAGGCTTCAGACTTACCGCATATAAGGCTTGAAAGAGTAGACAAGGTCAATTCTTTCATGATGAAGTCTTTATCCTTTGGACTTAAAAGGAACATAATATTTCTGAGAGCCCATACAGATTTTAGTCTCAATGTAGGATCCATAGATTTCGACAAATGAACAAGTTGTGAGACAACCCCAGAATGAAGAAGAACCGATTTCCTGGGAGTTAAATTCACAGCAATATTGCAAATGGCACCAAGGGCAGCAACCTGTGACAAAAATAAATGATTGGATAAGACATACTTAACATTTTACAGAATTTAATGCCACTTTAGTATATAAAAAAAAGGTTTGCTCCAAAACGGTAGGTAGTGTGTAAAATACAAAAATGAAGTTCTACAAGTGGCTTTTAAATTGTTCCTGTGCAAAATTGTGTTGATTATTTCTCTATCCTGCCTAATTGCTTACAGATATGAAGGGCTAATGTTTCTTTATACATAGCCTAACTGACACCGATGTCATCAGTTGCAAGAATAGGTTGCTGCAATCATAAAGCCAGGAAACGATATGCAGAGTACAAGTTACCCAAAGAGGAAGCTTACCAGCTACCTTTCGAAACAATCTGGTGCAACTGCACATGATACACAGTTTGCCATCCAGACCTATCGGCTCAAAGACCTAAATTCCTGATGTTCATAACCTAGTTGCCTAATTGATATCGAATTTTGCTTCAGTGACGTGAAACGGTTACTCCAGTAGTATAGCTAGGAAATGATACGCTAGCCACGGTACCAAAACCAGCAGTTTGGCTCCTACCTTTTAGGTTGTTATTGTGAAACTGTGCATTGATATGCAATTTTATACAACAAAACAGTCAGCTCTGCGGGGGTTTTATGAAAAATTGGATGAAGTGAAAAAGTACTTCAGCTACCATGCAGCTTTAAATCCAAGAGGCCACAAGATTTGTGTGCAAATATGCCACGTCATGCACTTAAAACTTATTTTTTATTTAATAAAAAACATTTTTTTACAATTTGACCAGCTTTCAGGAAGAAGAAAGACACTTGGAAGTGCAGCTCAGCAGCTTCAATATACCTTCTAGAAACTACAATTTAGCAATATGGGCATTGAAAAGTGCAGGATTCACATTACCTGGACTGAAGTAGATGAGTCATATAAAAGCTGAACCAAGGGTCCGATAACTGTATCACAAGATAATTGGCCTCCACTAAGTACCTGGACATTAAACACATAAAGCGGATCAGTTGAGATGAACGAAAAGGTCAGGATGGAAAGATTAATGCACCTTACTTTTGGTGACCTGGAGATATTCTTTAGACAAGAACATGCTGCAACTCGGATATCCGCACAATCATGCTTTAATGCATCAAGAATTAAGGTTGATACCTGTCAAGTGATTATGTTAGTATTCACAAATTATCTGTTGAATGGACGACCTTATTACTCCACTTCTTTCAAATCAAATTCTGGGAGCCGATATGTAGTCAGGTAATTGACTTATCAGGATTTCATAGCTTAACACAACCCCAAAGATTATGAAATAAGAAATAAGAACTCTGAAACTTCACACACCTCAACCGACATAAGTTGCGATCTTGACTCTTCTAGTTTTGAGCAAAGTTCAGATAACGCAAGCAATATGGTCACTGCCCGTCTTGTCTCCAGTGAATTAGCTAGAAGATGGTTGCTGAGCTTCTCAACGGCATTCGTTGTAAGGGCTTGCTTCTGCAGCTCCAAGCTATCTTTTATCAGCGTAGTTAATGCCAAGGGAGCCTCATCTCCAACATGACCAGGTTCTTCCATGAGCTCAAGTAAGACCAGAATCAACTTGGTCTTAATTTGTCTGTCCTGGAAATGATAGGGAGAAGCATGCCCAAGTGCAATCAAGCACAGACAAGCAAGTAGTCTTGTTCGTGGACTCCGATCATGTATTAATCCAACTATTGAACGAAACGCCTTTCCATGGTCCATGGATGCAAATCTTGAGGCAACTTCCTTGTTATTTTTAGTAATTGCAGTCATCGAATCTAAACAAGCATCTCGTAGATTCATAGAACCTCCAAAAAGGCTAACAAGTCTCTGTGGAACTCCAGCGCTGTATAGGGCCAACTGTTCTGCATTACTTTCACAAGAGTGTGATATGATAGTAGCAGCCAGCTCTGTGACATTCTCATTCTCACTGCGCAAAAGGGAAAGAAGAAAATTCATATTTTTCTCATTGTTGACATCAAACTTCGGAGCTAGTTTTGACTGATATATCATTCTGAGAGCACGTGCACTTGCATCCACGACCTGTAATTCAAAGATGATGATCTCAGATCATGCTGCATTAATTGTTACAGGCAAAATATATGAAACAATCAGCAAATCATTAATGAGACCTGGCACCTAAGCACAATATGCATACTGAGTTCATCAGACAAAGGCTGCCTGGATCCAACTTCTCATCAATTTTTGTGCTAAAGCTTACATGAGTGCAATTAAACGATGGTCGAAAATTTTAGTGATTACCTCTACTATCTTAAAATGTAGACTTGGTGGTAATGGTCAAACTGCCATCATCACTACTCCAACCCTACATTACACCCATCATTTCCACTGTACAAATATAGAGTGAACGCATTTTTACTACTTGTTTGGTTATTTATCCTAGGTCCGCTTGGGAATTTTGTAGTGGTCTTGTTTATTACATAAACATTATATAAAAATGTACTTCTTTGAGTTGTTATGACGTGGCAACACACGGGCATTGGGCTAGTAAAGAATTAATATTGATAACTACGTAATGATGGACATAAATGGGCTACACTAAGTGCAATATTGAGGAGGCAACAAAACATGCGTATTTCTGACAAAATGTTAAAGTGAAAAGATCAGGTGCAAGCATGGTTGGTCGAAAGGTGATAAGTACAGGCATAAGATCAATAGCACATCGTAGCATAACACAAAATCTATGTCCTGAATATGCAGAAAGAAAACTAACTTGTCCATGTCAAAAAGAAAAAAAAAAACTAACTTGTCGTATAGTGGACTAAAAGATGAAAAGACAATAAGAGGGAACTCATCATATCAGATAAACTGTGCACCATAATTACTGAAGAGTCCCAATATTGTTAATGCCCGACAGCGGTGGTTATGGAAAGATGTTGAGATGTGACAACAGAGAGTGACCAAAGTAGTCATTTCTTGTTTTTTCTTATTATCTTTATCACCGTGTTTAGTTCCCTCTTTAATAGCCACACTAACATAAGTAGCGATCCTTGGCCTCACAGGAGAATAATAAACAGCTAAATTTGCCAAACTACACAGTTGATGCATTAAGTAACAGCCTCACAATTCATTAAACCTCAATTCATCTTAACACAATTTTACGGATTATGTCATCAATTTGTTTAGTTTGGATTATTTGTGGCAGCGGAATTCCAACTTATGAGGATGGATTTTGTTCTGTAATCCACAGAATGGGTCAGAATGGTACCATTTCGGGCCATTCAAAATTGTAATTTCAAGCATAAAGCATAAGCTACAATATTATCACTCTCTTAATTTGTGCTCATACCAAGAGGATGATTTTGTTCTGTAATCCAGGACAAATTAATGATGAATCCAACACACAAAGAAGACAACTTTCCAGCACATCCACTCCACAACCACACCTAACCACTGACCCACCACCAAACTGTCCACATTTCCAGCACAAACGAATGATGATAATTTCACTACTTCAACCAAAATATGAAGGAGGAAAGAAGGGCACAGAAAGAAAAGGAAATGACAACCACCACCAGTATCTCTCACCTTAACTAAACCAACAGATTCTTCAACAGGCCACCCATAATAAATCGCACCATTCCAAGCCTCACAAACCATCAATCATGATCCTCTAAGACAAAGTTCTCTCTTTTTTATATCAAAAAATATACTTCCTCCGTTTTTTTTTACTTGTCACTACCTTTTACTGTAGCAATTTTGACCGTCTGTTTTTTCCTACAAAATATGTGCATACATTTGAATCTTTTATATCATTAGATGTATCATACAACATACTTTATTAGCGTTACATGTTTTTGCACATCTTTGTAGTTTTTCAGAAAAAAAACGCGCGGTCAAAATCGCTACAGTAAAATCCAGTGACAAGTAAAAAAAACGGAGGAAGTATATTTTTACAAGTTGAACAGTAACCATTAAATTACCGTCAGTATTACACAAGGTCAACACTCTTACCCATCCCTGAACACTTCACCACAAATACGTTCACGACAATACATACAGAATGATGCAGTTATCAGAGACCTCAATCCTACAGATACAGAATTAGAGGTAAACATTTCACCAATTATCAGGTGAATGATGCAGCTATGCCCAATTTTACCCATTTCAAGCTAAGAGTCAAGGCATAATTACTAGCATACACCCAAATCTAAGCCAAGAAACAAGGCAAGAAGCAGTAGCTGTTGCTGCTAGTTTCCGTCAACTCTTCTGGACGCAACAGATCTTTTCCCAAACGAGCAAGAAATCCACAGCAGAAGCTTCTTTTTTCTCCCTAATCCTAATCAGATTCCCACGGACACAAGCAACAAGCGAGCGAGCGGAGCTGGCCGTACCTTTTCGTCGGGGTGCGCGAGGAGCCGGGTGAGGTGCCCCGTGGCGCCAGCGTCCAGCACGGCGCGGGCGCCGTCGTCCACGCCGCAAGCGAAGCTTCCCGCCGCGGCCGCCGCCTGCACGAGCGCCGCCGGCGACGCGCCCGGCTCGGCCAGCGCCGACACGACCGCCGGCACGGCGCCCAGGCGGAGGTAGAGGAGCTTCTTGGTCCGGTTGCCGATGATCTGGTTCTTGATCTCGCGCAGCGCGCGCACCCGCTCGCGTTCCACCTCCCCTCCGCCGGCGCCCGCGGAGGCACCCGCGGCCGCCAGCCTCGCCGTCAGCTCCTCCGGCCTCGTACCCATGCAGGACGCCGCTGACGTTGACGCCGACGGCGGGGCTGTAGCCTCCTCCGGCCGCGCGCCGCCGCTCGCCGTGGCCGGCATCTGGGGTCGGAGGAGGAGGCGCCTGGAGGCGTTGGTGTAATTATTGATTTTTGGGGGTTATTTTTGAGCTATTATTTTTCTGCTTGGTTGGTGTTATAAGAGAAGTGATGGTGATAGAGAAATGATGGGGTGGGTCTGAGGCAGGGCCCAATGTGGCGTTGCCACGTGCAATTAATCATTTGTTAGTATTTTTGTTAATTATTTTGAGCTGGTAAACTACTGTGAGCCGTGTGTATGTGAGGTGGGACAGCTGTGAAATGATGTGACCCATTTGTTGGATTTTCCATTGAGGAGTTGTTTTCTCATTTATTTGTGTTAGATCTTTCTTTTTGTGGCGGCTGCTGCTTTTTGGACTTGGTTTGAATGTTTCAGCAAATTGAGATATGTGGAGGGCCGCCGGTTTGAGCACCCTAGTCTTCTTAATCAGATGAAATTATTAAAGCTACGGTTTGCTATCCCATTTCGAGAGTAAAAGTTTTGTGCTACTTACTTCTGTAAGTATGTTTTGTTGGTTATAAAGTTCAATCCACTTTCTTGAGTAATTGTACATAGGTTACTTCTTCAAACATCTGCTATCCCTTGGAGTTTCCATTCAGTAGTAGTTTTATCATTTATTTTTGTTAGATCTTTCTTTGGTGGCAACCCCTTTTGGACTTGGTTTGAATGTTTCATCAAATAGAGATGTGTTGACGTAATGCATTCTTTCAGCAAGTAGTTTTTGGTGCCCGGCATGGTTTTGAACATGCATGGTTTAATTAATTGTATTTAGTGTTTACATGCATGGTTTGCTATCTTATTTGGAGAGTAAAAAAAAGTATGCCAATTTCTAACTTCTTTTATTCAGCCTGTTCGCCTCGCAGTTTTACTGTAGCCGCTGCGCAGTTTTTCTGAGAGAGAACGAGTAGCTGCTGGAAGCAGCACTGTAGCCTGTGAGGGGGAAGCAGCAGCAGCCGGCTGGAAAACCTCCAGCCGAACATGCTGATTATATCTCACTTCTGTTATATGCTTTTGTAGGTTCAAAATCTAATCCACTTCCTTAAGCACTTCGGCATGTAGTTGTTTCTTCAAACATATGACATTCTTGACATGGTTGTATTTGCAAAACATGTTCCACTTCCTTAAGCACTTCGGCATGTAGTTGTTTCTTCAAACATATGACATTCTTGACATGGTTGTATTTGCAAAACATGTTGCATTACGATTTTAGGAGATTTGAACCACTTTTATTTTTTTAAAAAACGAACTACACGAGGCAAGCTACCTAGAATACTGACTTAAAATGGTGAGACACGGCGAGTTTGCTCCTAAGAATCGAACTCGGGTGGGTTGCGTGCGCAACAGAAGAGCTAACCGTCCGGTTCTCAGTCTCTTTTATTTTGTCTTGCTTCATTCTTACTGCAAGCAGACACCAAAGTGACCAAACGCAGAAACGGAAACCAATAAAAGAAAAGGAAGTCTAAATCAATTATAAAGTATCCTAGCCCATGGATTGAACACACGACGCAACATCTCAACATGATTCTGAAACTGTTTTCTCATTTATTATTTAAGATTTTTTTTCTTTGGTTGTGGTCTTATTTGGATTTGATATATGATAAAGTAGCAATGTTTTTTATGGGTGCATATTTTTAATGGGTCATTTCTTTTCTGATATATTTTGTTTTTATGGGTACATTAGACTCGGTATCAAGCCCTTTTTATCATTTGACTCTTATTTATTCTTTTGCAACGGTTTAGGGCACGCGCATCAACCATCTTGCTTGTGTTGTTCGAGTAGCCAATATTTCTTTTGTATGCCTGTTGATTTTTGTTTGCTCCATTGGACCTTGTCTAAGCAAATAGATAAGTTGACATATGTGTGTACCTACGTTGTAGTTTTTTTCCTTATTGTTTACATGGGGAATTATGCATTTTAGATTTCTTACTCACAATATATATCCATTTCATCACAGTCCGTAGATGAACTTTGTCATAATTTTTTTGCTTTATTATAAATTATTTAGTTATCTATGTATGTAATACTGTGGTTCAGGTTCAACACAATTTCAATACTCTAGCTTCACATATACACTTATTGTTGTATTTAGTCATTACAATGTGTCTCCATTTGGACTTTATTAACATAAATGTTTCGACAAGGTTTTGATGCTCGTCACACTTATAACGTGCGTGCAATATGCACTTTGACCATTTTTAAAAACTTGGTAACTTCTTAGTTTGATCCGACATCTACACTCATTTTCTCTCTATTTCAAGCGTAAGAAAAACACTTGCCTCAACACATTCATACAAATTTTAGTTTGCATAGATGCAAGCTCACTTAGAGGAAAGAAAGGTAACTCATGCATAAAGGTAAACATCTGTTGAGGCCAAGGCTGGAATGCTCTTTTTCCTATTATCTAAAAAAGTAAACATCTGTTAAAGTTTCTCTAAATAGTGGATTTACAAACACAAAAATGAAAAACTATAGATTATTTTTTTGAGCTATGAAAAACTTCGAGGCCCATCTAAATGCATGCCAGATGAGGCCCTCTTTTTTCTTTGCGAGGGCCGAAATGAGGCCCTCTGTGTTCTACTGCTGGAAAAGTCGGCCTGGTTCGCCCACTTCAACGGCCCAGCTTTCTGCCTCACCCTTTCATCTTCTCAACCCTCCGTCTCCTAAAAAAAAAAAAAAAAAAAAAAAAAAAAAATCTTCTCAACCCTCCGGCTCCGCTGGCCGCCGGCGCAGCGACTCCACTCGGCCGTCACGCCGCCGCCGAACCCCCACCACCCCCCCCCCCCCCCCCACCCCACCCCCCCAATACTCCGGGCCTTGTCGTGGTGATTGGTGCTTGCCATCGGTGAGCGCGCGGTTGGCAGAGGCGGAAGCCTGTCGATCGGCAGCGGCCGCGGAGGGACGAAGCGAAAGCAAGGCGGAGAGGGCGGGCGCGATGGCGTCCCTGGGGCGGCTCAAATCCGCCATCTTCGACCGGGAGGAGAGGAAGATGTAAGCTTCTCGCGTGATACCCGCCTCCTTAGCATGTCTTTGCTTTCGTAGATTCATATGGTTCGAATCGAATGGAAAAACTAGATTTTTTTTTGTTTGTTAGGTCTGAAACCCATGATGCCAAAACTGTAAACGAGTAATTTTACATGTGTTGGCTCGGTGTGAATTTTCCAATTCATGGTTTCCATGGACCCTAACTTGCTTCTTTCAACATGTTTGCTTCATCGGAATAGTTAGGCTAGGTCAAATTTCCAGTCAAAGGAATATGTTGTAAAATGCTTTTCATTACTTTGATTGCACTGCTTGCGAGTTTAGGCTGACCTTTCGTGTTGTGAGTCTGATTGAGAATTGGATGGGTGCAGGCAATACCAATCGCACATCCGGGGGCTCAACGCATATGATCGCCATAAGAAGTTCATGAAAGATTATGGTATGATCTGTTGCTGTTTCTAGCCAAGTATTTCATTGAGGAAAATGACAACTTTTGACTTGTAGAAGCCTGTGAAAGCTTTCTCACCATGATGCTCCAAAAATGATGCTGCTGACTGCTTGCAATTTGTACTTTCTAATTTTTAGTTAGAAATACAATGCTAAATTTACTATAGAATTGACTGAGCGTCATGCACTGAAATATCCCTGGACTCTTGTATAGAGATCTTGCCTTTGTGGATTGTCCATAATCATTTAGGAATTGTGGTGACCTTGCTTTGCTAGTAGCTGCAAGTGCGTATACTGGCAACCAGGTCCAATGCCAGTGCATTGAATAGATCAATGTAATTGATGTTTCACAATGCTAAGGAAACTGGGGCAGTGGCATATAATGAGACATTTGTTTGCTTAGCCTTGGTTTCCGAAAGACACTGGATGATGAACACTCCCCTCTACTTTAGAAATAATTGGGGTCTACCTTCTTCCATACATGAATTGTGTATACTTTTTGTTGCATTCCACTTTCATTCAGCTTATTTTCCCCTCGTTTTAATCTCTAGCCATCCAAACTCGCTTGGGACCAAAATGCTTTGTTGTCATTGATGATTCTAATATGCATTTTAAAGTTTAAAATTTAAACATATGACTGATGGCAGGTTTCCAAATATATTTATACCCAATCCCAGGGCAGTGGTACCTGCCACCATGTGGATTCAGTAGATAAGAGAACCACCCTTTCAAAATAATAACAAGGAAACTAGGGTAATGGCAAATAATGAGCTATCTATTTGCTTACCCTTGGTTTCCAAAAGCAACAGGATGATGAACAGTCCCCTCTATTGTAGAAAAAATTGGGGGCTACCTTCATCCATACATGGATACTTTTATGAGCAACTTGCTGCCCCTTTGTTTAGTACAGAATTGATGTCCTGATATTCCAGTGTGAACTTTGTTGATAGCCGACTAGCAATTCATTTTTAAAATGAAATGTGAATCTTTTGGAGAAGCCAAATGAGTATAAACTTTGACTTGAGCAATCTATTTATTGACAGTTGATTTGGCTGGCATAGCACTAGTGGATAATACTTGAAGACTTGCACATAGTTGTACTGAAGGAAACTAGTGTGATTAGCGTGAATGGCTTTGAGCGAAGTACTCTCAAAATTAGATGTTTTCACCCCTTAACATAGATGCCATCTATTATTCTCTATATATTGTATTATGCCACTGAAAAATGTACTGTCTTTTGAACAGTTCAGTTTTATGGCCATGGCAAAACTGAGGATAGTAGTTTGCCCATCAAAACTGATAAAGATACACTCAGAGAAGGATACAGGTGAGAACCATGTCCACAATCCACTGTCATGTATTCATAGAGTACAATATGTGCCTTTGCTTTTTGGGATAATAATAAAAACCTTACTTTTTTGTCATGTAAAAGATTCATTCTTTCAGATGAAGATGATATGGATTCAACTTGGGAGAAGAGGCTGGTCAAACGTTACTATGACAAGCTTTTTAAGGAGTATCCTTTTTGCTATATATGTTATTAAATTGTTTTTTTTCTGTGAGAAATGTAATGGTAATCATATTTTTCAGATATTTTTGTTAAGTGTTCATATGTTCAGAATCTAGTGTTATTGATATAAAATGATTATAAAGGTGCATTCCATGTCAATTAACAAGGTTATCATTGTGCATGTCCGAAAGAGCCTGCAAACATCTTGTATGCTTAGATATAAATCTGGTAAACTAGTTTGCTCAACTTGGCAAGAGTAAACCCTTATGCCCCTATTGATTCTTTTGCTTCAGAGATATATGTTTAATGTTGTATGTACCATTACATAGAGCCTGCTGACTCCTAACAACCTATCTAGGAAACTAATCCTGTCTTATCCCTCAGAGGCTTAGACCCTGAAAACTCAATCTAGTCAGCTAACTAATCCAACCTAATCTTGTATGTGCTGCTTCTCTTTGTGTGCCCTCTCCGTAGGCTGGCTCGTGGCTCGTACACCATTATGTATGAAAAATTGTAAAGTGTTTTGGATTAGATGTGCGTTCTTCTGTTTTTGTACTTTTCTGAGGCTTAACTCTGTCGTGCTTAGGATCCTTAACTTGAGATAGATATTGCATTGCTGACATGACCCAGTACAAGAAAGGCAAGGTATGGTGCTACAACCCCATGTCATGCTAGCAATCCATTTGTTTTGTTTGGTATGGTACACTTTTTAACTCTACTTGATGCATTTTCCTTGTTACTCTTGAATGAAAAGAGAAACAAATGTCCACAGCATGACTTTATGGAATCCTGTTAACTGAAATATTCGCATGACTTTGATTTGACATTTCATAAAAGTAATGCATAGTCAGCATTGATAAGGGGATTTTCCCTTGGTTGCGGATTTGCATCAATGTCAATTGCAGGAACTATGCTTTGCAAGCACAGCTGTTTTTTTAACCCCTCATGTTAGGTTCTTGCAGACACTCTCATGCACATTGTAATAAGGGGATAAAAGGATAGTCCCGGTATTTGTTCTGTTGTTGAAAGTTTCTGTTATCTTGTAATATGGAAGTGAACTACAAATGTTAACTTTTATTTTCGAGAATGTACATATTAACTATTAAGGATACGGCTGTATTTTTGCTCCTGAAATCATCTGTATCTTCTGAAGTAAACTGCATATTCTGAGGATATCTATTGCTGCAGATTGGATTGAGATGGAGAACAGAAAAGGAGGTGGTATCTGGAAAAGGTATTCCATGATAATTGCATCTGTCAAGTCCATTTAAAATGATTTACCTAAAAAAATGTGACTGAACTCAAATACACTTTTATTTATATAACAGACGTTCTAAATGGAATTCGGAATCTAAAGGAAAATTAAGCTTTGTCTGTTTAGATTGTCAGATAGCTCTATCTTTTATTTAACCGCACTTTTTAAAGTATAGCTTGGGATAATTGAACAGTCTCCAAAGTCCAAAATAGACAAAAAAAAAACTGAATTTCTAATGTTTGCAAGCCATTATTGAAATTTTATCATAATCTTCTCTCGGCAGAAGTTAATTTCGTACGAATCTGCATATTTAAAAAACTTAGCCTGATACTTCTTTATCGAAATCAGTATAAGCTGCTCTCCAGTGACCCGAGTATGCTCTTATGCAGGCCAGTTTATCTGTGGCAATAGGCATTGTGATGAAAAGCATGGGCTAGGTAGTTATGAGGTAAGTTATTTGCTGAAGCTAGAATATATTAGATATGGTGTCCATTAATAGCTTTTTTTAGTTTTTCTATAGCCTAAGCAAATACCTTGTTTTCAGGTGAATTTTTCTTATGTTGAAGCAGGCGAGCAGAAACAAGCACTAGTGAAGTTGGTAGCATGCAAGAGGTTAGCGAATCACTTGTTTCATAATAGGTTTTGTGTGAACCCAGTTTTGGTAGCAATACATTCTGACCGTGGTAGTGTTTTAAGGATTCCCTTGAATTTTCTGTGGATTAGTTTTGCTTTTCTATGCTTTCTTTTCGTTTACCAAAAGTTCAGTTGATTATTTAGCTTGATTGTTGTACGTTATGAAAGATGTGCAGAAAAGCTTGCTTATAAGAGGCAAAAGGAGAAGGAGAAAGAGAAGGGGCACTCTGCTGAGAAGGAAATTGAGTTAAAAGGGAGGGACAAGAGAAAGAGGTACCATCTAAATCCCGGTTTGCCCTTATTTTTCTGTTGCCTTATATTCTTCTGACTTGGCTATTTGCACTGTAGAGAGCATGAGGGAAGTGATGACACCTCAGAGGATGAATCAACTGAGAAACACAGTAGAAAGAGAAAAGGTACAAATGATTGCTACCTGTTGCTTTCTTTCGGGGCTGGGGGGCAGAATACTTTCTTTCCCCTTAAAATTGAAAATTTGTGTATATCTAATGGCAGTGAAATGCCACTAGAATTCACCATGAAGTAACAAACTATATAACCAATATATTCCTTATGCGGTGCTTTGCAAAATTCTGCAGACGGTAAGGGGAAATCTTCTAGGAATTTGGGCAACAATGATGAAGGCTTCGAGGAGTTCCTTGAAGGCATGTTCCCATGATCTGGCCTTCGTAACGAATAGAGGTGTCCGCTTCTGCACCCGTTGAAAGAACTAAATGGAGCAATCTTGTAACCACATTATTGAGTAGTTGAACATTGGACCCTCGAGCAAGGAGCAGTCTTGAATCTTATGTTGCTCTTCTGGCCTTGCGTTAGCGTGCTGCCTGTAATTATCTGTATGTGTTCGCTGTTTTATTTCAATGTCTGTAACTTTTCGCATCTGCTAATCAGTCAAAGACTGTTAATCAGTTGTGGAAAACAACCATGGGAGACACTCCATGGAGAAAATTTTCATCTTTCTTCTCTGCTACATGCCTAAATAGTCCGGTATTTCCCCTTAGACCGCAGTACTAAAAGTTGTATGCCAGAGGTCTCTCTACGTTTAGGTGTCGACGACGAGCTTGGCCCTGGCGTGCCCGGACTCCACCCTGTACTGATCACCCACACCGAAGTGCGCCATGAGCAGCCAAACCACGGTGAGCAGCTCGCCGCCCTGGCTGAGCTGCCTGGCGTGCGCGTTGCCGCTGCACTTGCCGGCGGCGTAGCAGAGCATCTCCACCCACACGCTGGCGACGAGCCTCCACCGCTTCTCCTCCGTGACGCCGTCCAGCTCCAGCAGCTGCCTGGCGAGCTTGCACGCCTGGAAGAGCACCGACTTGCTCCGGTCCCCCTTCACGTCCCGCGGCTCGGCGATGGACGTGTCCACGGCCCTCAGCCTGTCCGTGCAGCCCTTCTCGTCCTCGATCTCGTCGGCTCGCCGGAAGAAGTTCTTGGCCTCCGCGCAGGTGTCGCCGAACCGGATCTGCCCGATGCTCGCCGTCATCATGAACGGGCGCATCACCAGAAGGAACAGCATGTAGTTGGATATCTCCCTGCTCATGGCCGGCAGTAGAGCGCCGTCAGCCTCCCGGCCGCCACTGCCATTGTCCTCGCTCTGTTTTGAAGCATCGTCATCATGGTTGGTGGCGTAGAAGCAGAGATCGGTGGCAATATGCCAGAGGAGGATGCTCTCGTCGAACTCGCAGTCGACGCTCCACCCCAGCTGCTGGTACAGGCCCTTGCGCTGGAGCGCCCACTGCCCGCGGTGCTCGCCGAGCTTCCGGTAGCTCTTGGGATCCATGGTGCTGTCGGCCTTGCTCTTGAGCTGCTCGAAGACGAGCCGCTTCAGCTGCGTCGACACCGCGATCTTCTTCGTGTACCTCCAGCTGTCCCACATGGTCTTGACCCGGAAGTTCCACCTCCACTCCAGCCGCTCCATGGTCCCCTTGTACCAGCGCGGCGTGTCGTTGAGACAGTAGCTGATGAGCTCGTACTGCGACATACGGTTCGACCACCTCGGCCTGCTCTCCGGCTGGAAGAACTCGATGAACCAAAACATCAGCTCCGCCGCCGGCCGGAGCCGGTCGCTGGCTCGGAGGTCGGCGTAGGTCCAGGGGGAGATGACCATGAGGAGGATGGCGTAGAACTCCAGGAAGATGGCGCCGCCCAGGAGCACGTAGGAGATGACAACGTCGACAAGCGCGTACCCTCTCGTGTCGTCGCCGGCGAAGAGCACGAGCGACACGACCGGCGCGGCCATGGTGAAGACGCGCAGGCCGCGGCCGAGCCTGCCGTGGATCACCGAGCCTTGGAGTGGAGGGACTCGTACATGAGCACCAGCTCGATCTCCACGACCTTGAACGCCTGCTCCATCTCCAGCCGCCGGAAGAAGGCGAGGCTGTCGATGCGGTCCTGGAAGCTGAGGATGAGGTCGACGAACAGGCGGCGGAACGTGAGGAAGAGCCGGTGCGCGCCGCACACGAGGTCGCCGTACGCCTCCCTCCTCACCTCGACGGAGGGGTCGCCGTCCGGCGGCCGCTCCGGCACGATGACGATCCTCGCCACCAGCCCGGCGTCCGTCCTCGACTGGCACTCCTCCACGAACTTGGCGTAGTTGGGGCCCGGGTCCGGCGGCGTGAGCATGGAGCTGCGCAGGCTGCCCATGCTCGCCGCCCGGAGCGCCAGCGTCCGCTCGCCGTACTTGGTCACGCCGGCGGCGAACATCACGGCGGCCGGGACCAGGAGCCGGACGGCGCCCGGGCGCGACTTCCAGTACACGTAGCCGGCGAGGACGACCTGCGAGACGAGGCTGAGGAAGTGGCGAAGCCACAGCTCGTTGTCCTCCACGGCGAACGCGGTGATGGTGTCCTGCCCGCCGAGGTGGAGGATGAGGAACGGCGCCCAGAACACGAGGAGGTGCATCTCGCCGTCGCGCGACCCGTCGCAGAGCCGCTGGTTCTGGGACAGGTTGCCCAGCGCGTAGATGGCGATGTAGTCGGCGAGGAGGTAGGCGAGCCAGAGCGGCATGCGCAGCCACCAGTCGGCGACGCGCTTGCGGAGGCCGCCGGCGAAGAGGAGGAAGACCTGCAGGGTGAGGCTGGACAGGACCAGCACGCGGATCTCCCACTCCCCCCATATGTTCCAGAGATGCTTCACGTTCATGCCTGATCCACTCTCAGTTCTCGACTATTTTTCAGCAAGGAGCCTCTCTGCATTTGTGCTAGCTAGCGTCCTGGTGAACGCTGCAGCTAGAAGGAATTGCTAGTACTGTCGTACAACTACAAAGGATGAAAGGAAGCACACTTTTCTCAGTGTTAGGTTGGGTAAATTCACCGGCATACCAAAGGCAAAATTTTCTTGTACGAGAATGTCATCCTGCGCCTACACAATTGTACAGTCAGATATGCTATAGAAGACATAAAAAAAACACCTCATTTGCCTGACAAAAATCGTGTTAACATTTGTCGATCTTCCAGTCTGAAGTACTCCATCTATTGAAACCTTGACCTGCAATTCATCGAGGTAGCCGATGAAGCTCGTCATTGCCGCTTCAGGCCCGGTAGGAGACCACGGCGCACATGGGTAGAAGACTTGCCATTGACCGGAAGAGATGCAATCGGATATGGCAAAGATCAATTTGTAGCTCACTAGGCTGTGGTCCAAAGACTCCAAACCAAGACCAAATTATCGACAACACGCTTGATGTCTCTGGTCAGGAAATTCCAAACTAGCTTTTCCAAAGCTTGGATCCCAGCGTCCCACTTGCACTGCAACATGTGGTTGGTGGCATTTCAACTCCTTTGTACTACTAAAACAACGACGCTAGTGCTGCCAGAGAAAAAAATTCCTCTGGTTCCATCAATCTGGTGTCATTGATGCCTCTAATTTGTACTCCCTCCGTCCCTTAATATAGGACGTTTTGGAGTTCGAATTTTTTCCCTAAATGTAGGATGTTTTACAAATAGAACAAACTTTAGGGTTAGTGGGAGGGTTGGTAGATGGGTGGATGAAGGTAAAAATAAAGGACATGGTAGTGTTTTACCACATTGACTATTTCGATGTTTGAATACTAAAAAGCCCTATATTTAGGGACGGAGGTAGTAGAAGGTTGGCTGATCTTACATTTCAAAAATACATTGTATAGTGTAAGCCCTGTTTGAGGGTATTTTGGGCATGGAAGTTTGGAAACAAGTGTAGTGGCCACCTATTCTTCCTTTCTGCCCGACGTGGAAAGGTAAGGGGTACATCGGTCATTCCATATTCTTGTGCAATGAATTGTGAACCAATGATTTAGATCATGAAAAAGATATATTTCACACATGTTATCAAGAAGGACTACGGCGCACGTGGGCAGAAGACATATAGCCATTGACGGGAAAGCTTGCAACAGGACACTGGTCCAAACCAAAACCAATACTAGTTGAGAACGAAAACTCCTTTCCGAGATGAGGAAACCTTGATCTAATAGTTTAGTTGATGAGAAAGGTGACAAATATCTACTTTTTAGACACCTGAAATTTGCACGGTAATGTCATCGCATAAGCCAATTTCTTCTGTCTCAATGCGAGACTCGGCAGATTCTCCCTCATAAGTAGTTGCTACCAATGCTGAAATTTGGACACTCATGGATTTCAGTCTTTTCAGGTTTAAGTTTCTTGAACGAACGCCGAAGCTTACCATGATCACAGTGAAGATCACTGAGAAACCTGAGGCGCAGCACCTCTGCCTCCCAGTCCTCCTCGTCGCCTAGCGTCGCCAGCTTCCCGCCTCGGATGTAGAGCTTCTTGACCCTTGTCGGTCGAACCCAATGCGCAAAGTCAGTGAGAGGGAAGCAATGGAGGTCTAGCTTCTTCAGATTGGGAGGAAGCACGAACTTCATCTTCGCCAACGGTGATGGTTCAGTGACCCCGTTCTTGGCAGAAGTCACTACACCCCAGATGATTTTCAACGACTCGAGCGCCTTGAACTCGCCCAATTTCAGGAACTCGTCCTCCGCCGGCACGGCCATCTTGCCGATGACGATGCCGAGCTTCCGGAGCCTCTCCAGCTTCGTGAGCTCATTCAGATGGCACAGATCTTTGCTGTTGGAGTTGGCAACCACGAACCCTTTGAGAATCTGGAGCCGCGTGAGCTGGCCAAGGCCTCTGGGCACGCCGACGAGTAGGTGGCACTCTGACAAGTCGAGGTACTCGAGCCGATCGAGCTTGGTGATCCCTTGCCCCAGTTCTTCAAGGTTGTGGCAAGCACGAAGGTCCAGCACCAGGAGCTGGCGCAGCTTGCCGATGGAGTCCGGGAGGGACTCGATCCCTGAGATGCCCCGGAAGCTGATGTACCTGAGGTTCTTGCAGCTCGCCATGTCGCGGAGGCGCTCCACGCCGCTGACCTCGACATGGCTGTCCATGGGGCTGGCGATCTGCTCGCGGGCGGTGGCCTCCCTCCACTGCCCGAGCTGGAGCACGCGCAGGTCCTTCTTCCCGGCGAACCAGCGCTCGTCGAGCTCGACGTACTTCTGGCCGACGTTGTATATGGCCCTCACCGCGGCGCTGAACCCGGACCGCCCGCCGGCGACCAGGCACGCGCAGCGCGCGAACGCGAGGTCGCCGCCGCCGGCGTTGAGCTCGAGGAACGCGCTGCGCCTGGCCACGCCGGCGAGGAGGTCGCGCATCCACGGCCGCACCGCGCACCGGTGGACCGTGTCGCAGAGCGGCGCGGCGGCGGCCCGTGGGATGACGACGATGAACCCCTTGCCGGCGAGCTCGTCGAAGCGGCGCTTGCCCTCGCCGGCGGAGGAGACAAAGCCCTCGGCGAGCCACCAGTGGACAAGCAGGCGCTTCTTGATGACGGCGCCGTCGGGGAAGGCGGCGAGGCAGAGCACGCAGCTGCGGAGGCGCCCCTCGAGGCCGCCCACGGCGAGCCTGAGGTGCCTCATCTGCGAGCCACGGCGGATCTCGCCCATCTTCTTGGACACCACCGTCGCCGCCGTGCCCTCCTGAGCGGGCATGCCGTACGCGCCGCCGCCGCCGCCGCGCCCATCACCCGCGCCGGCGCCGTCGTCCCAGCAGGGGATGTTGTACGCCTCGCGGATGCTGTCCTTGATGGCGGCGATGCCGGCGTCGACGGCGAGGAGGCCCGCGTGGATGCGCTCCGCGTCGGCAGGCTCGTGCTGGTCGAGGGCGTCGTCGAGGTGGCGCTCGACGGGGTCGAAGCTGTACCGGATGCGCCGCTCGGTGTCGTCAACGCGGCGGAAGACGCCCTCCAGCTGCACCATCTCTTGTCGGACCTTCTGCAGCAGCACCCGAGCTCGGAGCTTGTATTCCTCTGCATCAATGGCCGGAGGCGGCGGAAGGTCTCCTGCGATGGCAGGAGGAGCTGGTTGCAGTGCGGCGGAGTCGAGCAAGGTGCTGATGGTGGCGAGGCGGGCAAGGAGCGGCACAAGGATGTCCTCCTCGACGCCGCGGGATCTCGCATTTTCCCGAGCTAGGGCGGACATGGATGGAGCAAGGTCGGGTCCGGCAGAGATCACGAAGCAGAGCAGTATTCCGCGGCAGCTCGAGCACGGAACCGCCCCTGTTTCCTCTTTTGCTCAAGGGCCTGAGGTTGGTTGCAACCGACTCTGTTAAAATGAAATCCACAGTTTTAAATATAGACAAAGTGAAACAAAATAATTCACAACTTTTACCTTTATATAACAAAGCTACAAATCCTTAAAGACATAAAATTGAGTACCGAAGGAATCTCTATGAAGCACTAGCCCTTTGTTTTTTTTTTGACACCACTAGCCCTTTGTTTTGATTTAAATTGAAGGGTGGAGACATTGCTAAAGCTGATTTTTGTCTTCTGGACACCGTATTTTTTTTGCTTTCGTCTATACTGAAAATTTGGTACAAAGGTACATTGTTGCATTTTCTATCCATGTGACTTTTTTTTGAATTTTTGCCGATTGTTTGCATAGCTTGATTTTAAAAATAAATATTTTATAGCTAAAATTTATACAAACAATCAACAATAAATATTAAAAAAACTACATGTATAGAAAATACAACAACTAATGCTTGTGCCGTTAAGTTGCAATGTATTTTGTTTATTGAGATAAATTTTTTGAAAAATAGTCATTTTTTCTGTTATGGTGTTATGCAGACAGACGCTAATATTTCTCAGTGTTCACAAAACCAATTAAAAAAGCGATACGGTGTCTAGAGACAAAACAAGCATTAGTAATGTACCACAGACAAATTTTCCTAATTCAATTTGCATAGTGATATTTTTTAAATAAAAACGTACACTATTCTCTCACATGCGGTCCTGCCCGTATTATGTCCGTTTCACCTCATGCCGACTAAAATAGTACAAGCATTTTCTAATTCCAGGAAAGAAGCCACAGGGTGTGAGTGTGACAGAGGGGTGGGTGGAGGTGGACAGCAGCTATAGCCTATAAGTAAAGGGCAAAAGTCGTCAAAGAATGAACAGAAAATCAACCTGGTGATAACTGATTCCTTTTTGCTTGTGGTGCCCAAATCCATTTCTACATCTCTGCGTCTCTCTCGTACTCTAGTGGGTAGTGGCAAACTAATAGCAGGGGCGAGAGAGAGACAGAGGGCGGTATCGCCGGCATGGAAGGAGCAGATCTGAGAAGAGTGATGGACATGCTGCTCTCAGAGCGCCTGGAGGAGCAGTTCCGGCAGATGCACGCCGGAACCCTGCTTCCGGAGCTGCGTTCCGCTGTGTCGCTGCTCTACGCCGACTCCCATGTCTCCAGAGGGTACCAACGTGAAGCTCATGTTATCTGCCCAGTCCCTGGCCGTCCCCCTGCGTGAGCTGCTTGAAGCAGTACTGCAGACGCAGATAAGAGCAGAGGAATGGTACCGGGCACCCACTGTCTTCTGCAGGTACCTCGTCTTCCGTTCGTCTGCCATTCGTGATCTGAAAGGCTTCTTACGGAAGTTCAGCTCACTGGCATCTTACGTGCAGAAGGAGGATGCTCCTGCTGACTTGCCGAAGAGGGTACATCATTTCTCGTCCTCCGGCAGTGACGGTGACCATGCTCGTAACAGGGGTGCCCTCCGAGAGCCCATGGTGGGGAGGTCAGAGCTGCTTGACAGGATGGTAAGCATCTTGCTCGCCGATCCCGATAGAGCCGACGCCGCCGGTGATGTCGGCCCACTGGTGATTCCCATTGTAGGGGGTCCTGGCGTTGGAAAGACCCGTCTAGCCAAGGCCGTGCTGCACAATGTTCAGGTTAGGCAGAAGTTCCGCGTCCGGCTTGTCCTCCCTATTGCCCAGCATTTTGACCTTCACGAAATCTTGTTGGCCGCATTTGCCCCAAAGAGCATCAAAGATTCTAAACAAGATGTGAATAGTTACATTGCCAGGAAGCTAAGCGGAGAGGAGTATTGATTGTTCTGGATGATGTGTGGAGCGATACAGATCGGAAATGGATGCAAATAGGCAAGCTGATCAAGGCCCTGCCGTCGAACGGCAGAGTATTGCTGACCACCCGGACCCCTGACGTGGTAGCCAAGATTGGCACCGTTGTAGAAACACTTGATGCTAGGCTTTTCTATATGCAGCCTCTGGAGCAGGAGTACTCGTACGCTTTGGTAGCGGCATGGATAGCCAAATGCCACCGTGATTGGCCTTCTGAGCTCATCGCAGAAGCTGGAATGAGGATCGCTGATAAATGTGGTGGTGTTCCCTTATTGCTGGACTATGCATGCAGATTTTTCTTCCAGCCGCTCGACATGCAGTTCTGGCAAGGATTTTTGGGCGACACTGACAGCAATATCCATCCGGACATGTTATGGCCAGAGGATACTGGGGCGCATCCATGATCTTCCCCACGACAAGTTCTGGAGCGGTTTATAGAGCATTTTCCTGAACTACCCAGTGGAAATGGTGTTTTGGAGAGTGCCTCGCTGAGCTACAAACATCTCCCGCCCGACTGCGCGATTGCCTCTTGTACTGCTCCATGTTCCCTTCAGACTACGACTTTGATGTTGAAGAATTAGCTGATCTTCTGGCATCCGAGGGTATCATACCACCAATAGTGGCCAAAGCACAACGGAAACGATTTCTAAAGCAGCTCCTTGACGAGTGTTTTTACCCACTGCAAGAACATGAATATGGAAACAAGTCTAATAAGTACAGGATGCACAAGGTGTTGCACATCTATGTACAGAACATATACCGAGTGTTCACTCGCATTGTCGGAGTTGATCAGGCAGCCCAGGTTACTACTAAAGCTGAAGCTGTATTACTTCTCAACGTGCATGGCTGATTGTGAAAAATCCTTTGACTGCACGATTTCCTGGAAGCTTGTTTGCGACTAAGGAACTAGGAACACTGATGTTAATTCAAGAAGGGCCGATGAACGCACCGGACCTGCCTCGATGTGACATCACAGAGGTTCCCCAATTAAAGTCACTGAAGCATATACATGCCACCTGAAGTATGTATATGCTTCAGGATGTTGCCTACTAAATTTGTGCATCACAGCCACCTGAAGTATCTTAACCTTTCACAAACAGATATTGAGAATATTCCCAGCTCCATTTCTAGGCTGGTATCTCTTCAAACACTCATACTGTCATACTGTAACAGGCTCCAAAAATTGCATCCGAATGTAGCCAAGCTCACCCTGTTGCAGAAGTTGGACCTTGAATGCTGTTGCAATCTTGTTGAGCTTCCTCGAGACATGACTAAACTGAAGAGCCTTGAGTATTTGGATATTAGTGAGTGCTCATTGCTCACTCAGCTTCCACCTGATATAGGCTAATTGAAAAGCCTTCAAATGTTGTTGGGGTATATTGTATCCTACGATGACGGAAGTTCAATTTCAGAGTTGCAATCGTTGGAAAACCTCCACAGGCTAAGCCTACAAAGCCTTGAAAAGGTTTCGGATCTTTCAGATGTTAGGTACGCCAGGTTGCAACACAAGACAAGGCTTGAGTCATTGTCCTTGAGGTGGAATACAGATGACTTGAATAATCCCGAATCAGCTTACGAAGTACTTGAATCCCTTCAGCCACATCGACGTCTGAAAGCATTGGAGATTGTTGCATATGAAGGAAAGAAGCTTCCATCTTGGATGACAACCACTTGGACGGGAACCACTGAACCATATCTCAAGTCCCTTGTAGAGATAAAGCTAATTAATCTGAGGTCATGTGAAAACGTATTGCCTCCTTTGGGGCTACTGCATGTTTGAGGATTGCTGAGATAAGTGGAGATGAAACTATATGCAGCATCAATGGAAATTTCTATAGTCAAAATGGTAGATTTCCCTCTCTGAAGATACTAACTTTCTCATATATGCATAACCTTGAAGTTTGGGAACAAGCAGACTGGCCGGGTATGTTTCCTTGTCTCACAGAACTGGCTATCATCCAATGCCCAAAGTTCAGAGCTTTGCATATAGAGCTCCCATCAGTTGAGAAGTTGGTACTTTGGATGAGCAATAAATTACTGGGCCTGAACGGAGCACTTCGAGGGTGTGTCCAGGAATCTGAAGCACATATCAATTTCTTTTAACGAAGACTTGCTTGCTTCTTCAGACTGTGAGGGGCTGCGGGATCTTGGTAAGCTCCGCAACCTGGAAATGTGGGTGCGATGAGATGTCACGTCTCCCTCAGGGTTTGCAGTATATTTCTTCCATCAGAAGCTTGACAATAGACAACTGCAGCAAATTGGAGTTTTACCAGATTGGTTGCAGCACCTATCGTCTCTTCAGATCATTCGTCTGTCATGCTGTCCTTTGCTGCATCACATTCCTGGAGGCTTGCAGCAACGTCATGGAGTAATTATATATGTCGAGGACTGCCCCAATTTACTAGAAGAACAACTTCCCAATTTCCCATCACAAGCTTCAGGTATCTCTACAGCAGTTTGTTATTTTGACTTCTTGGTAAAATGAATATTCAGCGACCTCAATGTTTACAATTGAATTTGGACGATCATATGGAAAAGTATATTTCACATTCGGCATTCGGGAAATAGCGTTCTATTTTATCAGATTACTCATATCCTATGTTGCAAATTCAGGTCAGGAAATCCGGCATGCTTTTCACTCATTTCCATTGTAGGAAAATCTGTTGCTGGTCGAGTCAACAAGGGGAAAGAAATAGTAACTAAAGATGATTGAGTGCGGTGATATTTTAATGCCCACCCTTCGCCGGAACTTTGACGATAAAATACAGCTAGGTAGATATGACCTACTTATGTTCTTTCCTGATAATCTTCCTTTATTTCATTTATGAAGTCTTATTTCCTGCATTTGTAACACTTACATATTTCCTTTTTTTTCTGCAGAAGATCTTCTTTTCACGTGAAATTCTTCTTATGTTGAAGCCGGTGAGCACCAAAAAAAAAAACCCGAAGTTGGCAGCTTGGACGTTGTCATGAACAAGGATGGACTGGTCCTGAACCCAAGGAGCGCGGCCTCGCAACGGCGGCGGCCGCACTCCAAGGGCAGGACGATATGGACTGCTAGATCTAATCACTTCTTGCCTCATCCTAATGACTCCCTAACCCTTTCTTAAATAGACTCCTAACCCTAGGCGTGCTACAGTAGTCGCCGCTACAGTACTGGGCCGTGCTACAGTAGCACGTTGGCCCATGACCCCAATAGACTGCCCATGACATTTCACCCCTCCTTTTTAAGCAGCTCGTCCTCGAGCTGCAGGTAGGGCTGATGATGCCGTGACTCGACAGACGAAAACAAGACTCGATACTAAGCCTTTTACATCTCGGCTTAATAACATATTATTCTTAAACAATACTCCGCCTGAAGACTTGAGCTAAACAGCCCAAAGGACTGAATTCATCAGCCGATGCCTTGGGCTGGAGCCGGCCCAAAACTTGGACAAAACCGGCCCACTAATGACCAGGCGAGGGTAGAGACTCCTCCTCGCGACCGCTAGCATGCAGACCAGCCGCCCCTGTCGCCGCCGGTGGCCTGGACCAGCGGTAGCAGCCACCAAGACGCCCTCCACCTCCCTCGTGAATCCTCCTCCGGCGTCGTGGAAGATGATGACAGCGACGGGTTACCAGCCGCCGGGAAGGAGTTGCCATCACGAGGGGAGAACTACGCCGCCACTGCCGCCGCCGGCATGCTGCGCTTCGAGCACGGCAAGGAAGCCGCTTGATGATAGCACGACACGTGGCTGTGGACAGCGATGGGGAGCGCTGACCAGCACCTCGGGCCAGTGGTGCCGTGGTGCGGCGGATCTGGTAGCCGCCAACTTCAGGTAGCCTGGTCGTCTTTTCCTTCTCCGCCGCCGCCAAACTTCTCGGCCATCTCCCTCATCTCCGTTAAGAGGGCCAATGCACCTTCTACGCATGCCCTCATGGTGAGGGGTGGACACGCCAATGCAGCCTCCGTTGGCGGCGCCCATGGGGGGTGGCGACGGCGGAAGCAACGGCGGCGTGCTGGACTGCGCCATCACTGGATTCGGTGGCGCCGCCCATGGGGATGGCGACGACGAAACCGGCGGCGGCGCAGATCGATCGGCAGCAGAAGCCATTGATCGAAACCAAGGCTAGCTGATACCAATTGTCATGAACAAGGATGGACTGGTCCTGAACCCAAGGAGCGCGGCCTCGCAACGGCGGCGGCCGCACTCCAAGGGCAGGACGATATGGGACTGCTAGATCTAATCACTTCTTGCCTCATCCTAATGACTCCCTAACCCTTTCTTAAATAGACTCCTAACCCTAGGCGTGCTACAGTAGTCGCCGCTACAGTACTGGGCCGTGCTACAGTAGCACGTTGGCCCATGACCCCAATAGACTGCCCATGACATTTCACCCCTCCTTTTTATGAACAAGGATGGACTGGTCCTGAACCCAAGGAGCGCGGCCTTATATCGAAGGTTAGCGAATTCCCTGTTTGGCATTAGGATTTATTATTTAATCCTGGTTTTCTGGAAGCATTATATCGAAGGTTCGGCGCAGCACTGCTCACAGATTGAGAAAGAAAAGGAAACAATACAACTGAATGCGAGCAGACGCACGAGAGCTTACTCGATTAATGAAACTAGCCTATCAACCCGTGCACCTGCACGGGCTAGCATATTGAAGGACATGCACCAACTTATGTTTGCCAAACTTTAACATTATGTTTATTTTTTTGGCACTTGCAACAGTAGTACTATTTTATATTACAATTTACAGGTTGCAAAATAAATGTTTATAGTCCACATTTTTACGCGGTCACCAGAGGTCCCGGTGCTTCGCAAGATTTGAAAATGCTCTCATGTTGCTAAGAGAATTAGGGGTAGACCAAACTTAAAGATATATTAGAATGGTTGGAGTATATAAAAACTATCTTTGAATAGGAGGGCATGAAAGCTATCAATCCACACATAGAATCAAGTCTATAGAGTTCCCATGTTATCTCTATTCCAAAAATTGTTTCCTAGTTTTGATGCACATTTCGGTTTATGTTAATTTATTTTAATCTTCTTCCCTTAGTTTACTAAAACAACAACTATTTTGTTCATATGTGGGTTCATCTCTAATCTACTCCAATTTACTTGACACAGTTGTTGTGTGTGTTGTATACTGTCAAACAACTATATATGTTGGAAATACTTCCTAATGCATTATATGGACAGTGTTTAAACTTGAAAAGTCTTAAAAGAGATATTAAATGTTATATAAAAACATAAAAATAGCATTAGAAATACCGTGTCCCAAAAATATGTAAAATGTTAGTTTCATACTATACTTCCCTCGAAATTTAGGGCCTCAAAATCTACACTTCCTCTACATTTTTTTTTATTAATTGCAAACTTATAGCGATTTGGCTTAACAGGAATATCTGGAACCCAAGGCTTCGTAGATTGTTGATAAGCTGGAAGCTGTATTTTAGTAAACGCCATGCATTGAAATATATTAGAACTACAATTAAAATCTGCCTTTTAGTTCTGAAAACAAAAAGGCTGAGAAGAAAGTTAACAAAGAATTTTTTTGACTTCATTATTCCAAGATTCAGCACAACAGATCTACTTCAGTATACATGACCTAATGCAAGGCTTACCTTGTGACGACCCTCATCATGCCTAGTGTAGGTGACGCTTGAGCGCAAGGGCCAAGGTATTTATTGCCTTCCTGCATGCTGACAAAAAGGTGTTGCATTGAATAAAATATATGCTAGATGAAGATTAAATCGATGAATCAAAAATTTTACAGTGGAGGATGCCGCATCAATAGAAGCTAATCTGATGGCTTCTCCCGACAGAAACAGCTGGTGCTTACCTACGTGATGTCTTTGTCACTTCGATCCAAGTCTCTCTTCTGTACAACATCCATGATCATCACTATCCAAACCTCGATTGCAGATTGCGGACAACCCAAATTGGTGATCGAGCTAGTTACAAAGTGATCACCTTTGAATCCTCCCCATCAGTTCAATGCAGCATACCTGACCAAGCAAAGCATATATTTGATACGCATGGAAATTGTGCAGGTGCCGGCCATACCTCACGTCTCTTCTCCCTGTGCATTCTCGCTGTAGGAGCCTTCTTCCTCTGCGCTCGTCCTCCCGGGCAGGATCTGACAAAGATGATTCCTGTTGCAGTGAACGCGACGGCACCTAGAAGTGGTGGAAGGGCAGTTAGAGATCGACCACAGTTTCGATGCAGTTTTTCGTTGTGGGCTGATTGAATCGGCGGCGGCGGCGGCTGCAGGTTCGTGAAGGCCGGGCGTGTGCACAGGTCGCCAATGTTCATCTCTCCTACCGACGTGTCGTCTGGTCGCATATGCATCTTCAAGGTGTTGGTAAGCGAATTCTCAAGGAACAACAAAGAGGAGATCGAGGGAGGCGAAAAGGAAGATGCAGGGAGAGCACCTGAAAAGATCGACGAAGAATTAACGCTAGGTGCCTCGGCGGCTAGGGTAAGGTTACGAGGAATACACGTGGGTTCTAATTCTAATTGTTGATCGATGGTTACAATTTGTGGAGCATCCAAATCGACGGATAGATGTTTTGCTTTTTCTGATAATTTCTAGGATTTTCTTCCGATTAACGTGAAGGCCTCAAAAGAAGCCTTCAATTAGTAAATATAAGTTGTACTCTGAATTATGTGAGATGGGACTAATGTTTTATAGAGTACTAGTACCAATGCACGTGCGCCACGCACGTGTTTAAAAATTGCATCAATTGGCAAGACTATGAGCATTATGATGTATTTGACTAAATTATCGCTGGTTACATGTATGTACTCAAGAATAATAAAAAAGGAAGTAATGCCACCCACAAGCATGAAAGTAAAAGTATTTCTCCAACCATTCAAAATTTCAGCATCGACGCACAAACTGATATTCTTTTACAAGTCTATGCACAAACTGATATTCTTTTACAAGCCTATGCACAAACTGATATTCATTTAATCAAATGAAAAACAAAGCATATGAACCAAATACATTTACATCCGACACGAGACAATTAAAATAAATAGTACTAATGCACGTGCGCCGCCCACGTGATTAAAAAAAAAGACACCCTGTTTTCGTTCAGTTCCATGATCACCACCAAGTTTGTAGGCACCTCTGTGCTCTTCTCTGACGAAAGCAAGATGACTACTCAGTGCTTCAATATGCTTTCTTGTACGTGCAAAAGCTCGAACATTTCTGACGAGTTCTAAAAGAAATAGCTCCATTACCTGAATGAAAATGTAATTATGGTGTGTTTCAGTTGAACGCCAAGGGATCGGAAATCCTATCCCTGGATTGCTTGTTCCAAATACTTGGTAGCTTGCTCTTTAACCCTGGATTGCAGTACCCTATAGATATCGGGGAATAAAAGAACTGCGTACTCCAATAGGAAGTGATTGTAGACTGAAAGCATACCAACCACTGTACCTGGTGCAAACTATTTTATCCAAAACCCTACGACAAAAGTGGATGTGAAAGAGATCATCTTTTAGCCAATAAATCTGGCAATTTGAAGTACCATGTTTTCATGCATTTTCTCACTTGACTCAGTTATCATTGTACTTAACTGATCATTATTCAGGGCAATAAAATTTAAACTGGAAAGGTATTGCGCTGCATATGTCAGCTACAACAGGTTTCATACATTAGTTGCTGCAACATAGGATGACATTGGCAGTTAGATTTCACTTCAATAAACCAGTAAAAATATCAACTCCTACGGTAATTCTGCAACTCCTCTGCGACTCCCAAGTTTTCCAGTCCTCTTACGAGCTCAAAGGATCACACAATACCCGTAACCCTGAACAATGCAGAGCACTTGGCCTAAGTGCAGTTTTTTTTTTCTATACTTGCCAGCTATCACAACAAGCAAAGTTTAGGAGAACATTTTTGGGATGATGGCAGCGACCATGCAAGCAGCCATGAATTACATGCGAAAAATGCAGATTAAAAGGATGCCTTACCTTCTATTTCCTTTATGTAACAACAAAAAGTATATTTCCTAAATCTTCTCCTTTATCTCATTGTTCTCCACCACCATCACAAAAATTCTTGAATCGCGAACTCCATGTATATCCACAATAATCATGAGGATTTCAAAAACACTGACCAGTTGTTGTGAACTTTCAGTTAGCTAAATGAACAGTTGGTGTGAACCTTCAGTTGGCTAAATGAGTTTCAAAAACATAAAGTTAGCTAATTTCTCGGTTAGCTTCCTGCATCGTGAAAGGCATGATTTACCAGCCATCGTAGCATCATTCGTGGCATAAGTCACCAGTCTTCATAGCAAAGAAAGCCGGTCAAAAATCGAAGGTGGGTGCATGAAGTATTATTCCATGAACATACCTCCAGTCATGTTCATCAAAGCGGTCAAGGAATCAATGAATCAGAGTCTACATCAATTCCACTCCATTTTCCCACAAACAGGCAAATCACACAGAGTTGATCGAAGTCCACCAAGTATCAGAAATTTAGAATTGTGTGAAGTAATATACCATCCAAAAAGGAAAAATTCATCCAGATTCCTAACAAAAACAAAACTTGATGGGAAAATAACTATCCAGTAGCACTAAAAAGTTAAAATTTCAGAACTCGCTCAAGATATAACATGTGTCAAATAATCAATAGCAACACACTTATCGCAGATTTGTGCAGTTATTCCTTTATCTTTCAAGGAAAAATAACAAAAAATCTACATACCACATGAATGCAAATATATGAATGAATTAGCACAAATGAATGGTTTGCATCCACGACAAGTAGAAGGCACTAAGCTCTGTAACCTTCATCGAGTTCAGTGCGCTTGAGAATGCATATAATAGTAACTAACTTTTTGGTGATAATAACTGATACTATGAGCATAGATTGATTGTTATGGGCACTCGATATTTGTTTGAACCACCAGATTATGCACAATGAAATTGACATAAGTGGGAAGTAAATGCAGGATTAAGTAAATATCGAACAAAACTTACATTGTCTTGGCTAGCTGCCACTATAGTTATAGGCAGTGTGGATTCTTCTTTTTGGGTACAAATACACCTGAGAACGTGGAGCCCTTAAAATTGTATGGAAAATCAAAATTGGTTGAGCTCTGTCAGGAGAAAAATCAAATACCCAAGGAAATACTGTGGGTATTAGTTGGATGCTCACCTTATTTCATAAACGGAGTTGACCACCAGCATACTGGCATAAGTGTATCAATCAAAATTACAAATTCATCTAAATCTGGTGTTGTCATCAATTCATCTACAATGGCCACAGTGTACAAACCCTGCTCTAAAAAGCCTAAGGTCATGAACAAAGTGCATAAATAGCCATAATTTCATCTCCCTCCACAGATTGGGAGAAAGAAGATTGGAACACGAGCAACCTTGAATCTTCATTATCTGAATCGAAGGCTGCACCCAAAGGAGTACAGAAAAAAAAACATTGAAATCCTAGTACTTTTACATCTACAGAATTCCCTCTGATGAAACAACATGCTGAAAGAGATACTCGCCACAGGTTAGCTTACATCAGTGTTTAACTCATCACCCACATTGACAGCAAGCGGAAATCAGTGTCTTCCTTTGCCTCGTCCTTTTGAATCTGAGAAGCCTGCTGAAAGATCTACTCATCTCAGATTATATGCATTCTATGGATGCCTCACCGGCCAAAGCAACCCGTGGGATAATAAAAATCCAAAGTGCATAGGCATTACCTAGAGAGGGAAAACACAAAAGGACGATCAGTTCAGGGCTCCCGTAGTCCCGTAAGCTTCACCCGGAAAAAAACGAACAGTCACTTTGACGCCGGCGATGAGCCTGCATAAAGACATGTCCAGAGCCAAGGCAGTGGCCGTCCCGACCCGGAGCAAAGCAGTCGCCGTCGAGCTAGCTCGTCGTCGCCGATGTAATGGACTCTGACGGTCTGACCTCGACCGGCTGTGGTGATCCACCGCACAAGAAGTACTCCGATCTCGCCGCGGGGCGCGCAAGACGGCTGTGATGGACGATCGACAGCATAGACAATCCACCGCTGTCAGACCCGGAGCAAGGCACCCTATAGATTGTCGGTGACTTCCACGGTCAGCCTTGATCGTTCCACACAGGGAAGAAGGAAGTGACGACGCGTGAGAGAGAATTGATCGTCTTGCGCAGGGAAGAAGGAAGTCAAGAAAGGAAAGAAATAATTCGGGGCAGGAAAATTCATTGCATGCGTAAGAGAGGAGGAAACAGCGTGGCATGTTTGATTTATTTCCAAACGGACCAAATCTCTCCCAGCGTGGCAGTGTGCCAATTTGGAAAGCTACGAAAATCAACCCAATGGAGGAGGGGTACGGGGGTGGCCTGTGGGGTGAGAAAAGAATTTTTTTGAAGCGTTACGGTCATGCAACACTTCCAAAAAAAATAATGTAACCGTTAGGGAAGAGGAGGGGACGTTACGCCTTGGGGTGGGTGGAACCATTCGGTGCGTTGGATTTTGGGACCACGATTTGGCAGGACGGTTCAGATGGCAGGGTAGATAGGATGGCAAGGTGAAATTAATTTTCTTCGCAATTGGTTCTTTATTGGTTTAGATTAGATAGATGCCAGAGTTTATTTGTTTTGTTAAAAAAAATAAAACAACCATATAGTATGCAGCATTCATCTGTAATAAATATTGAAACTATTAAAAAATTATATGCTGGCTGTGGGGTTCGAACCCACGCGCACTTCAGTGCAGAAGATCTTAAGTCTTCCCCTTAACCACTCGGGCAAACCAGCTGATTGATACTAAGTACTTTAAGGCGCTTAATCAACTTGCTTCGTTGACACGTTAGTATTGTTTTGCCTTGTAGCCTCAGATTTTCAAGAAACCATTGTTGCCCTCCCCGAGGAAGCAGGATATATGAAATGCCCCAGAACAAAACCTCTTTCTGTTTTCCGCGACCAAACAAAACCTCTAGCCGTGTAGCTATGTAAGGAGTATAGTCACTTCATTTTTAAATTATTGTCGCCATTGATTTTTTTTATTTACATTTGACCACTCGTCTTATTTAAAAAAATTAAAATTATCATATATTTTATATAGTTTATTTTCATTAAATGAATTAAAATATAACATATAAATATACATATTTTAAATAATATTTGAATAAAACGAATAGTCGAACGTAACTAAAAGAATCAACAACAACATCAGAGATGGTTCTAGAAGACCACAGCGACAATATGGTGTGCGCAATTAGACATTGGAGCCTTGGAGGCATCTCTTGACTATATATATAATTGTTGATACCGTTGATGTTTAGAAGGCGTGTAACAATATCATACTAAATTTAGCTTCGCCACTGCTTGGAGGCAGATGAAAGGCACAAATTGTGAGACGTGTAGCATCATTTAATGTCCTGCTTTATTGTGCTAGCCTAATTCCACATGCAACCCATTCTAATGAAAAACAAACTAACAAATTCCAGTTAATATTGTTGTAATGCATCCGATCCAATATGAATTATGTTATAAATAGAATAAAAATAGATATATGTCATTACATTTTGCAGTAGGGAGCTAGTGTGGGTTCGACGGAGAGCTTGACGATGTCGGCAAGCCTTAATGGCAAGGAGGATAAAGATGACTTGGGTTGAATATGAGGGCATTTTTTTTTTTGAACGGAAACAGGAGGGGACTCCCCTACTGTACTTTTATTAAAGAGTTAGGTTTATGTACATAATTAGCTTTTTACAAGTGTTAGTTCTAAAACTATTTACAGAGATCGCATCCATGACTCCGTATCCTCCACTACACTAGGCTTAGCCCTATACATTGAGAGCTTGAAAATATCTCTAAACTCTTGCTTCCACCTGGGAAATGATAGTGTACCCCCATTGAAAATGATGTTGTTTCTATGTGTCCAGATTGACCAAGTAGCCAAAATGATGACTTCCATGTAGCAGTTGTGTGTGAAGGAAGTGTCGCCTCTGGTCTTCAACCATCTCAATAACAGGCAGAGAGAGGTCCCAAATAATGTGAAGTGCTGTCCAGCAGAGTTGTGAAAAAGGGCAACTAAAGAATAAGTGCTTCTTTGTTTCCTCAGCATTACCTGAGCACAACACACAGTCCACCGTGGGTATATGAAATCTCTTTCTTCTTAGGAGGTTTCGGGTGTTTAAAGTCATTAAGCAGCAACTAGAAAGAGATCTTATGCTTGCCCTGACAACAAGTTTTCCAAATCCACTTAAAAGGCGCTGGAGTATCTATTTCTCCAATAATGCATTGATATGCCTTTTTTGTTGAGTACATGCCTGATCCCCATATATAGACCCATGTGTCATTTTGGTCTGCATGTCGATTCCATTCATCCAAAGTCTGCATGAGTTCACCAAGTTGTTGTGATGCAACAGTCGAGAGAGGAAGCTGGAATACTTTGTTATAGTCTGGCACCAGATTTAAAAACCGTGCCACTGAACAATTTGGTTCCCGTGCGAAGGAGAAAAGCTCTGGATACAGGTTTTGTAATGAACCAAAATTCCAAATGTCTCGCCAGAACATAGTTGTGTCTCCTCTCCCAACCACTGAATGAGCATAACCTCTATAGTCATCAAACATTCTGCAAAGAGCCCTCCACCAAAAGGATCCCCTTGGGCCACGAGCTTGGGGAGCTTGTGGTGCTGAATATAAGCTTGCCAAGTTAGATTAACCCATGGCACATCTGCTTGTTGAAAAATTTGTGGAGGTGTTTCAGCAAAAGGGCCTATTTTGTGCAGCAATATTTATAATACCCAGACCTCCCTGAGATTTTGGCCTCTGAACTTTGCTCCATGCTGCAAGGCATTTTCCTTTCTTATTCAAATCAGACCCACGCCATAGACAATATCTACGATATTTGTCAATTTGCTCAATAAATTCTATTGAAAGCTTAGTGATTGCCATAATATATGCTGAGAGAGGGGTGAGCACCGAGTTATTCAGGGTCAGCCGACCCTGATAGGAGGAAAAAGGAGCAATGCCCATTAATCTTCTTTCCATTCTATTTAGCACTGGCATGAAGTCTTGCACAGTTGGTTTAGTGGTGCCAGTGGCAGCCCCAAATATGTAAACGGCATTGTACCCACTTGGCAACCCAGAGCCGCAGCGAGATGTCTTGCCTTATCCTCACCTACATTGATTGGGACCAGGAAAGATTTAGCAAAATTGACTCGTAACCCAGTGGAATCACCAAAACACTGCAGTAGGCCTTTAAGAAAGAAGAGCTCTCTAGTAATTGGATATTGTTGGCCATATGAACTTGCTAGAGGTAAGGAGATAAGTCCCTTCTGATATGCATCATTAATCAAGCTCTGAAGAAGGTCTGCCGCCAAGACAAAACGGAAAGGGGAAAAAAGGATCACCCTGTCGAACTCCTCTTTTACAGTGTATATTTACAGTGTATTGTTTTTCCTGGCACACTATTTACCTGAAGATAGAATGAGAGAAATCCACTGCAACCATTTATCTGAAAAACCTTTATGCTGCAACATTTGGAGGATGACATGGTGTTCAACCTTGTCGAAAGCCTTTTCAAAACCCAGCTTAAGAATCACTCTCTCTTTTTGAAGCATGACACATGTATAAGTACTGAAAAGCCCAGGAGAGACAATCTTGGATGGTTCTATTTTTGATAAAACCATATTGGTTTTCATGTATCAACCTCATAATCCCAGTTTGCACTTTATTAGCCAGCAGCTTCGTGATCATTTTGACGGGACCACCCAAAAGAGAGATAGGTCTATAGTCATTTGTGGTCTCAGGAGTAGATTTTTTTGGCACCAGGGTTATAAAAGAACTGTTGATACTCTGAAGATTAATATCACCTTGATAAAAGTCATCAAACAACTTATAGAAATCCTGGCAGACAATAGGCCAACATTTTTTGATGAAGTGTGTTAACACCGAAATTTGGACAATTTCCCAATAAATGTCCGAAGAAAAATGATGGATTTATGCTACGTGATGCAATATTTAAGGAAAGTTACTAAGAAAAGGAGGATTCGGCTTTGATTATGTCACAAAGATGGAAATTAGCACTTGGCCGGATTATTATAATATTTCCATCTGTGATCAACAGGGACGTGTACAGCGCGGGACTCAATGAAGCCTTATCTAGTGATTAGCGACGTTGCCGCAATATTATATTATTTAGCTAGATCTTAGTCGGTTCAATGTTAAAGTCTTTTCTTGGACGCGAAGTCCAGCAGCCCTATAAATACAAAGGGTCACGGCACTTGTAAAATATCTCTCAATCATATACAACTTCGGCGCCACCCTTTTCATGACGGATTTACGTCTTTTCTTCGCCAACGGCTCGGGGCTCCGGTTCTAGGCGAGGAGGACATGGATTCGTTGGTAAGTGTGTCATGTTCTAGCAGTTTGACTTGTCCTGTTAGAATTGGTGTAATGCTAGTTATCCGGAAGTTTAGATCTACTCTAGGTTACTGTTCCTAGTATCGACTAAGTAGGATTGTTAGACCTCGTCCAATCCTTTGTCAAGATAGTTTGACTTGTCCTGTTTTGGCACTTAGTTGATATTAGGGCTTTAGCCTATTTAGATCTAGCTATTCGAGTCACTGTTGAATGAGTTAGAACTGATTAGATCTATTGCTGCCCATCGTGTAGTATGGTTTGACCTGGTCCCTTATTGCATCATCTAGTTTGACTTGTCCTGGATGAAACGATTGGTAGCATGTCAATTTGGTTAGTTTTATTAGCTCAGCAGTTCTACCAGGGTGTTTAGCTGGTAGCTTATCATATTTTCAAGTGTGTGCGGCGTACGAAAAAATCAGCTCCGACGGCATGCGGTGAATTTTTGCGCCAAGACACTTTATGGCACGCCCGGTGGGACTCGTCTTCTATCATCTGGTGAGCAACAGAAGTATCCGTATTTTAGTCGCCTGATTAGAAGTCAAATTTATTGTAATTGCCGGCCTGGAAATTGGAATATGTTTGCTGCTTTTGGATTATTATATTGTCAAAGTGCATGCATCGGCCGGCTTGTTGAGTATCAGTGCATCTGCTGTTGGATTAATTGGGCATTGAGCTATTGGATTATTATATTGTTGAGCTATCATGTTGCATCGGCATCGGCTCTTGGAAATCCTTCATTAGTTGGTATTTAAATAATATCTGTTTGAGCTGATGGCTGTCGGGAATTAGTGCATCGCATTTGGATTATTATATTACTAATCTATGAGCTAGTACATCGGCTGTTTGCGCATCGGCTGGCATTTATCCACTCCATCGGCTGATGACGTAAAAGAAGTTTTCTAGTTGATTGCTTTGCCGATCGGCCTTGATCGGCCTTGCTCTTCAGAGTCACTTAGACTGGAAGGATTATTACTAGTGATTCGGCATGCAAGTCCCACATGGTAGACGGCAAGGAAGAATCATACAACGGATTATTATATTGCTATATGGTGAACCGGTTGGTGAATGGAGTATATTCAATCAACTAATTATTTTTATCATCCAGTGGCTAGAGAATCGGCAAGAGAATCGACTGCTGAAGGGATCTTTAGTGGGTTATGAGAATACAAGATTAAATCGGCTCGGGGGGCAGGAATCGACAGACACACATGATTGAGTCATTTGGAATGAATCGACCATTGTAATGAAGTGTATCAGCAGCGGCTATAAGACTGATTGGACCATATCGGCAATGGGAATCGGCAAGCATCGGCTGTTGATTTGTGCATCGGCTCATGTTGCATCGGCTGTTGGAAAACTTAGCATGCATCGGCAGTCGAAGCTTAATGGGTTAGTATTAAAATAATATCTCTTTGGAAGAGCTAATCGGGTGCTGGAGAATTAGCATCGGCTTGAAGCTTCATTGTGTATAGGCTGCTGGAGTATATCGGCTCATGAAAAAGTGGTATCGGCTGACATGTGTTTGGCTCTTGGAGTATTTTATTGCCAGGCTGTTGCATCGGGGCCAGGTTCTTCATCTACAATCGGCTCCGGAGATTGATGAGCAGGTGAAGCATGAGAAGATTGAAATATTGAATACATCGGCTTGTCACCGTAAAGCACTGAAGCCCACCCAGTTTGCCTGTCACACCCTCGTGCCAATCAAGTCAACAGCTATGGCTGCCGCATATCAAACATGAAGAGAAATCGGCTCACTACACCACAGCACACAATTAGCAACTCCAGTGAGTTGGTAAAAATAGATTAATAACGACGCACTATAGGTCGGTAAAAGTTTACGACGAATGGTAAGTCGGTGATTCTCTATTTACCAATTGACGATGCGTCGGTAAAAAGCTTATAAATAGCAACGCAATATAGGTCGCTAAATGTATCTGGTTACCTCACTCTGTGAGTCGGGAAAAATGAATGACGGCCCATTTTGTAACTCGGCCCGCAATCGCTACATCCACGTATAAAAATCGGACTCATTTGCCCTAGCCGCAGTCCACCAGTTTCCTCCTCCTCCCTGCCTTCCCCCGCCGCCGCTAAGTCCTCCCATCCATCTCCGGCCGCCCGCCCTCCTTTCTTGCCGCCGGGCCCCACCCGCACAGGCTTCCTGCCCTTCCGGTTCCCCATCGAGCAGCCGCTCAGGCTGGCTCCCCTTCTCCGGCAAGCCACCTCCATCGAGCTCCCTCCCTCCCGGCGGCGCAAATCGAGGCAGGACGCGTGGATCTGGCGCGGCCTGGTGCGGCACGGGGAGGTGGAGTCGCGGAGGGCCGGCCAGCTGCGAGCTCCGATTCGGCCGGCGGCAGGCTTCGATTCGTTCGGGGGCTCCGATTCGGCCGGCGGCGAGCTCCGTGGTGGAGTGGCCGGATTCGTACGTGCTCCGTGGTGGGGCGGCAGCATGGCGACGGGGTCGCAGGCGTGGTATGGTGGCGTTCCTGCATATGCGCTGCTTGGTCAGTTCTCTCTCTCCTCTCGTCGCGCTCCTCCCTTGCACGCTGTTGCTGCGACTGCCTGCTTGCTGATGATACTGTTTGCCCGGCGCTGCTGCTTGCCGCTGGAGCTTTCTTGCTACTGCTTGCGTGCTTCAGTTTTCTTTGGATCCAACAAGTTCCTGTGCAGTTTGTCTTTGGATCCAAGAAGCTTTCAGTTTTCATCAGCCATTTTGTTGAACAAATCATTGTTGATTAGTGTTAATGGTGATTCATGTACAATAGTAATCCCTGTACATAATGGTTTGTTATCACATTGCGATTGAGAGCATTTTTTTCTTTGCAGGGTTCTGATCAATGTTGAAAGCACAAAAGGAGTTGGATAGTCTTTTAAATTCAGTAGTAGTAGTTCTAGTAGTCAATGTATAGTGCTAATTGTACTGTGATTTTTCCGATGTAGAGAGGGAGTGGAGTGATATGAAAAAGCTCTGGAATGCTTGTATGTCCCAGCAAATACTTATTTCCTTTCAAATAAAAGGCTACGGCCATTGCCCATTGGTCTAAAAGAACACTTTTTTGTTCAATGGTTCTGTTTCTGAAATTGAATTGTTCAATGGTTCTATTTCTGAAATTTCATTGGTGAACTAGGTTACAATATTATTTTTTTAAAAAGAAAAAATATTGTTGACGACGGACGGTGGGTCGGTAATTATAATATTAGCGTCGAACTATAAGTCGGTAATACTTTAAAGTAGCGATCGACGGTAAGTCGCTAAAAAGTGGTGCGTCGGTATAAGTTTTACCGACGCCACTTACAACGACCCGCCAGGAGGGTCGGCAAATGTCTTTACCGACTTACGGTAAGTCGCTAAAGGCCGTTTTAGCGACTCACAGCGAGTTGGCCATTGTGTGCTGTGGTGTAGTGGCTGGTATGTGTTGATCTTATTTATTTCACCATGAGCTAGCATGTTGCATTCAAATATCGGGTGTTGCTTTCCACTATCGGCTGGACATCGGCGGTCTCTTTGTATCGGCTTATGGACATCGACTGTTTGCTCTCCTTAGTTTTTTCTTCTTCATCGGTCGTCGGTGCTGCAATCTTCTGGGGACTCAATGGAATATTCTATGTGGACGACAGCTGACTAATCATTTGGAGGCCTTTAGGCCTCCATCGGCTATGTGCTTTTCTGTTGTTATATGGCTGGTCACCAGAGTATTGGAACCAATAAGAAGCTAATCTATTGCTGGGGCATACTTCATCGGCTTGTTGCTTTTGCTTATTGCTGAACATCTATGGCCAAAGCTTTGAAGGGAAGGTTTTTCATTCCATCGGCTGACATGGGTTGTGCACTTCTTCATCGGCTGATTATGCAATAGAGCTTTTTATGTGGTGATCAGACTTGGAGCCTTTTATGCAAGATTACGTATCAATGAAGAAGCCGATTTTCCTCCTGATAGCCAAGTTCGACTGGGGGGCATCAGCGCTGAAGAATATTCAAAGAAATAATTTCGAAACATAATATATCTTATGTTCCGAAATTGGGGGGCATATCCGTGTTGATAACAGAATTTGCTGATCATGACAAATTATGGTGTCAACAGAGAACTAATATGGTGGATGACAAGGGATAAGCCGATTTCCTTTCTGGTAGGCAACTCCCATCATACTTAGGGGGCATCGGCATGCAAGATTGCTCAAGGAATAATTTCGAAACATGATATCTCATATTCCGAAACTGGGGGGCATGTGTTAACACCGAAATTTGGATAATTTCCCAATAAATGTCCGAATAAGGAAAAATGATGGATTTATGCTACGTGATGCAATATTTAAGGAAAGTTACTAAGAAAAGGAGGATTTGGCTTTGATTATGTCACAAAGATGGAAATTAGCACTTGGCCGGATTATTATAAACATCTATGATCACAGGGACGTGTACAGCGCGGGACTCAATGAAGCCGATTAGCGACATTGCCGCAATATTATATTATTTAGCTAGATCTTAGTCGGTTCAATGTAAGTCTTTTCTTGTACGCGAAGTCCAGCCGCCCTATAAATACAAAGGGTCACGGCACTCGTAAAATATCAATCAATACAATCACTTTTCGGCGCATCGCCACAACTTCTCGACGGGATTTTCGTCGACATCGGCGCTCATCGGGGCTCCGGTTTTGACTTGGATTTCGTCAGGTAAGCGCATCGATCTTCAGTATGTCGACTTGTCCATATTAGAGATTGATGTGGCTGCTAGTTATCCGGTAACTTAGATCGATCTAGGGTTCAACATTTTGCATCGACTACTTGGAATTGTTTAAGACCTAGTCCAGTTCTTTGTTACGGTTAGTTGACTTGTCCTAGCCGCGACCTTGTTGCCGATTGCCGATGCCGATTCCCTGTTTGATCTGGTTATTCGAGTCACGGTTAAGATGCTTAGTTGATTAGATCTGCTCGTAGCGACTGGGTAGTCAGTTTGACTTGTCCTGTCTACTTCGCTTAGTTGACGTGTCCTTGGCGAAACAGTTGCTAAAAACTAGATTTGATTTGCTAAGTATCTGAGATTGGTAGTTGCCGTTTATACCCGTATCTGCCGATCGTGTAGAACAGTTTGACGTGTCCTGTTTTACTTCACTTAGTTGACGTGTCCTCGGTGAAGCGATCGTTAGATTATGGGTATGATTAGTTGCTACTGGTTTAATCGTTCTTTCAGGGTGTTTAGCCCATTGGTTACCACGTTCAAATCTATGATTGTGTGCTTTTAAATATCTTATTGTTCCTGTTCAAGTAAAAGTTTGAACCTATTTGTCGATGCCGATTTACTTTACCATGATGCTTGCCAATAGCTATTTGTCGATTACATGTTTTGCCGATTGCCGATTTTAATGCATGTTTCTGCTTTAGTTATCGTGCGAGTATTTAATATTACGAACATGCCGATTCGTTTCTAGCCAACAGCCGAGCATTTATTATAATTTTTTATTTAATCACTAACATCGGCTGCGGTTACGCATCGGCCTGTCCGGGGCCGATAGCCCAGGAATTTTACACACATTTTCTTGTCTTTGTCGATTTGCAGGAAAAATCGACTGGCATGCTCCGGAATTCACCACGTTCCAAGTTTGGTCCTGAACAGGGTCAAGCAAATCTCTCAGGCCGCGTGTGTCAGCAATAGAAGCAACATTTTACTGCCAACACACTTTTTGGCACGCCTAGTGGGACAAGGGATGACAAGGGATAAGCCGATTTCCTTTTAAGTAGGCAACTCCCATCATACTTGGGGGGCATCGGCATTCAAGATCGCTCAAGGAATAATTTCGAAACATGATATCTCATATTCCGAAACTGGGGGGCATGTGTTAACACCGAAATTTGGACAATTTCCCAATAAATGTCCGAATAAGGAAAAATGATGGATTTATGCTACGTGATGCAATATTTAAGGAAAGTGCCCATTAAAACCATCTGGCCCGGTGAAAGGATCAAGGGCACCGAGAGGGGGGGTGAATCGGTGTGTCAACAATTTCTCCCAAACGTACTTTAGGCGTGAAGCTAGCAAGACTAGATATGGTGATAACAAAAGCAAGCGATGCGCGCACACAATCTAGTCTATGCAACAAGCAACACCCTAGCAAGCAATTCTACCAAGTAGTAAAGAGACAACCTATCATGCAATTCTACTAGCACAAAAGTAAATGCGGAAGCGTAAATGCTAGTATGTAAAGGAGATAAGGATAGGAATGCTCATGATTTTTCCCGTGGTCTCGGAAGGGTGGCGCCTTCCCCTACTCCACGTTGGGTCACTCCCGCCGGAGTCTCGACCCCGTCCCTCCGCTCGAAGGCGATCCCTCCTAGAGCACACTTCACCCTCCGAGTGAAGTCGCGGGCACGTCCCGCCGGGCTCGATCCCGGGTACTCTTCCGGAGGTAAGGCTCCGCACGTGATGCGTGCCAAAGGGCGCTCCACTAGTGATGCTTCTTTCGCACGGGAAGCTCCAAGACCGTGTACAAACTTGTGTTAGCTTCCACAATCTCCTTGGACAGCTCAACACCAACGCCTAACCGGTCTAGGCCTCGCCATAGACCAAGAGTAACAAACCGAAGTGACTCTCTCAAGCTCACACTAGCCTAGAGATCAAGTGGATGCAATTGCTACTCTCTCAAGCACTAGGATCACTCCAAATCCTTCACAAGTGCTTCTCTCCCTTGCTCTTGGCTTCCTCTGAGTTTCCTGCACTCCAACAATGGCCAAGAGACCCCTCAAGGGGCGGGCAACCAACTATTTATAGGCTACCAACCCAAAACTAGCCGTTGCCCAAAAGTGCCCTGCGAAACTAGAGACCGTACAAAGGACCGTACTGTCCGGTCTCTTCCAGACCGTATTGTCCGGTCTCTATTTCCAGGCGCATCTCCATCTTCTTCTTCATCTCCAATGAAGACCGTACTGTCCGGTCCCTAGGACCGTACCATCCGGTCGATTGTCCGGTCTTCATTTCTTCCACTTCCAGAAACTCCAACTTCTCTGTCTGGAAATCCTCTGATGACCGTACCATACGGTCCTAGACCGTACTGTCCGGTCCTATTGTCCGGTCTTCATTTTCTCAGCATCCCGAGACTTCACTTCTCTGTCTGGATCTTCAATGAAGACCGCATTGTACGGTCCCTAGGACCGTACTGTCCGGTCTCTTCCGGATAAGCTGAAAACTTGATCCACTCTTGATCCTTGCTTCCAACTTCTTCATCCTTGGTTCCTCTTCTTCTCTTCAGTCACCCTAGCCCTCAAGAGACTCACAATGCATCCATTTGATCTCTAACCTAGTGTGCTCTAAGAGAACCAATTCGATCCCTCTTGATAGTCCGGTTTTTCCTATGGACTCAAGCTAACATCTAACCAAGCAACACTCGCTTGGATCTAGCATGTCCTTAGCCTTGATCCACATCTTCTCCGCGACTCCATCAAGCTCTCGATCCGAATTGTCGAGGCAACCAATCACCAAGTCGTCGATAGATAGAGTATGTGAGACGACGCTTCATTGACATGACCATTTGAATATCCTACAAGGAAATGTTAGTCACATCAATATGGTCACCCAATCACCAAAACATTCATACCTTTGGGGTTTCCAAACTCCAATGGTCATGAAGCTTACAATCTCCCCCTTTTTGGTGATTGGTGACAACACATATCATAAGATAGAGAATGTAAAGCGCAAGAGTGATTGATAAGATAGGATATGAAATGAAGAACAAGTAAAACGGAGAACAAAGTAGTCATAGCTCAAAAGGTATCACCTGCAAAATAGAGTTAAAGCACATGGGCGATATATATGGAATAAAAACATGAGCTATGACCACAACTCTGTGATGATAAGATTATAAGATATTCCTGCAAAAGCAAGTGAGTGCACATATCATCACAGAAAGAGGAAACCTGGCAAGATAGATATAAATAAGTGCATCCAGGTAAACATACACAAACTCAGAGCAATATATCAGAGCAATATATCAACAACAGAGCAATATGCAGATATATAGATAAGAGCAAGTGTATGTAAATGAAACCAAGTGCATTCTTGATGAGCCAAACACAAGCAAAAGCAAATCAAGCTCAACAAGAACCACGAAGAACCAAAAGAATATACAATGAAGTACCAAAAGATCTCCCCCTAGACAAAAGCTGTCTCACACTCCCCCTGAGCACAAGATCACTCTACTACTCCCCCTAGACCTATACAAGATCTCTCTATCTCTCTCCCCCTTTGGCACCAATGACCAAAAAGAGAAAGAAGGAAAGAGAAAACTGCTGTCCTACGCATCGGAGGCTGGAGGAGGTGCAGTGGTGGTAGTCACTGAAGAGGTGCCCTGCTGCGGCTGCTGCTGCTCAGAAGAAGTGCCAGTGTACTCAAACTCTGGAGGTGGTGAAGGAGTCCTGGAGGGTGCTGTCTGCTGCTCTGGAGAAGTGCCTGTAGCAAGAGCCTCACGTAACTCCTCACGAGTGTAGCCAAAGTCAGTGAGATCTGCTGAGGGCTCAACAACTCGAGGCGGAGTAGGTGTCCTGGGAGACTCTGTCTGCTCCACTGCTGCTGTCTCAGCTGTAGTAGTCACGACCTCTGCCTGTGAAGCTGTAAGAAGTGAGTCTGTCTGCACTGAGGCTGTCTGTGCTACTGTGTCGAAGTCAAGTGTACGAGCTGGCAGTGGTGACACGAAGAAAGGACTCGTCAGCTGAAGCGGTGAGAAGCTCGGAGCTGTAGTAGCTAGTAGGGCTGACGGAGTCATGGAGAGACCTGGTGAAGAAAAGTACTGCTGAGAAGGTCCTGCCTCTCCTGTCAAACCAGCGAACGTGGACGTCGACGGCCCCACCGTAGGTGCACCAGCAGGTGAGATGGGAGCCGTGAGTAAGGTGCTGAAGTACTGTCCCTGGCTGGAAGACTGTCCTCCCTGTGTCTGAGCAAACTGCTGCTGCTGAAGCTGCTGAAAGCGAACTGTATCTGGTGGCAGCACACCTGGGAAAGTGATAGGCGGGAAAGACGGGAGTCCTGGCAATGCCTGTCCAAAAAGACGAAGAGTCTGAGCGATCGCCTCGAAACCAGTGAAAAGCGACGACAAGCCAGAAGCCATCTCCCTCTGAGTGTGTACAACACTGTCTAGCATCTGTCGATCCCTCTCCCTATCCTCTCGCTGACTCTGGATCTCTCTGCGAAGGGCTGCTAGCTCTGCATGTAGTAGATCTGTCTGAGCTGGAGCTGTAGCAGACGCTGAAGGTCCTGCTCTAGAGTCCGGAGTCACGTCCTCAGGAATGGACTCCATATGGCTACCAGTCTGTATGTGCAACTCTGTCTCGGTAGCCGTGTCACCTGGCCCCTGTGAAGAACTCCCCTGTGAAGCTGACTCCCGGGCAGCAACCCGTCTGTCGGAGGCAGGTAGGGGTGTGTATGCTGTAGTCACCTTGGGCAGCTCGTCATAGTCCTCCTGAGACAACAACTGTAGCCTCCTCAGAATGTAGCAGATCAGAGGCGCAAAGGCTAAGTGTCTGGCAGCTATGCTCTCAGCAATAACATCCTCCATCTGGCACAGTATCAGATCAACTAAATCAAAACCTCTGTGCCTCAGCATCAACATCACAACCCACTGAGTAAGAATGGAGAACTGATCTCTGTATCCACTCCTGGGAACTATCGTCCTGCTCAGTATACTCCTGAGAACTCTGCCCTCATGTGTAAGTCTGGTGTGAGCTCGGCTGAAGTTCTCCGGGTGAGGTGGAGGGAAAGCAATGCTCATGTCCTTATCTGACGGTAGGTGTCCCCCAAGAGGTCTGCGGGGAGGCTCCATCCCTGGGTGAGCAAGTGGGAACACTCTGGTCTCGTGCTGGATGGTCTCAAGGGCGCTAACAAGGTCCTCCCTCGTAACTCTGTGGGGCTGTCCTCTGAGCATGAACCAAATAGCTGAGCGGTCTGGCGCTATCCACAACGAGGCATAGAAGTCCATCACGATATCTGTATCCCATCGCATCGCTGTGGTGATGATCTCCTGGAGGCCCGGGATATAAGACAAGTGCTGAGTGAAGTCTGTCCCGGCACCTCTGCTGGCAGCCTCTATGCTGCAGTGCTGGTGAGTAACAAAGAGCTTACTAGCTCCGTCTGTCCGCAGTCTGCTCCTCAACCCAGCTGCTATCCTCTGCTGTAGTAAGGTCCAGAAGCGACCTCCTGCCTGTGGGTCCCTCCTGGCAGGTACCCAAGTCTCCTCACTGACTCTCCTGAACTTCTTGAGGACGGGGCCTGGCAGCCTGAGTGCGTCCTCAGCAAGCACGTCCCTGAGAGTAGCAGTCCTGTCAAGGGCACAGAACTTCACGGCCATCCTCTGTCTGTCAGCCTCTGTGACCTCGGCATCTGAGTGGGAACTCTCCTCTGCCTCTGACTCTGGCTCCTCCTGCGCGGTCCTCGACGTACCAACCTCGCGGGTGGACGGAGTCCGCTGCACTGTAGCTCTAGCCCTGGAAGACCTCCTAGGAGTCTCCCCCTGTCCTCTAGCAGGCGTGTCCCTGATCCTGAGGCCAGTGTCCCTGCTAGCTGGTAGGTCAACCTCTGCTGCCCTGAGAATCCGGTCCAACTCTGGATCACCAGTCCTCTGCTTCTTCTTCTTGGGCTGCTCGACAAGCTTGGCCTTGCCCCTGTCACGATCTCCTCTGCCCCTGCCTCTGCCTCTGCCAGAACCTCCTGCCATAACTGCTGACTAGGCTGCAGACAAGATAGGGCGAGTGAGCTTGGCCCACCAACCCGTCCACTGACGGCTGACTGCCAAAGATAGGACTAAGGGCTTGGCCCTCAATCCGTCCACTGTCTCTGCTCTGCTGTCAACTGCCCACTGTCCGCTGACCACTGCCACTGCACGATAGGAATAAGACAGGGTATATGAGTATAGAATAACCTACTATAATCTACAAGCAAGAATCGTAGGTAAGCGCATGAATCTATATGAAGTCCTAGCGCAGAGGTAAAGGACACAATGCCGGCAAATATGCAATGGGGGAACTACGGCATTGTCGATTATCGGTGGAGATCGACTAGTGTACATAGATCATATGCAATAGACACAATGTACCACTAATCGAGGAAATGCTAGTGTCGAGCTAGGTGTATGGTATGGAACAGAAATCGACACAAGCGACCAACAACCAAAATGTCATAGATAATTGAAGTGCGACACTCGAACACTATGACATATGGCAGGTAAATGACCTAAATTGCATTGTAGTGGATTGAAATTTACGACAAATGCAACAAAGGTTCGATTTTTCTAGGGATTTCAAACGATGAAGGAATTTGAATGGCTCAAACCCTAGATAGGTATCGGATACGCGGCTACTGTGCAAACCATGGGTATCAGTGGCTCACCAGAACTATCAATCGACGCCAATCGTCGAGATGGAGGAGCTCGGTCTGGTGAGTTGCCGAAGTGGAGGAGCAATCGCGCGCGAGGGGAAAAGCCGAAGCTTGGTGGCGCGTGCTGGAGATGCTCCTATGGCCAAGAGTGAGTCGCAAACGATGTCTTCGTCCCCGGCTCGGCAGGCGGCGGCGCTCGGCGAGGTGTAGCGGCGGCGGCTCGGCGAAATGGTGGCACGGCGGCGCGGCGCTAGGGTTGCAGGTGCGTGCGGGCGCGGTGAAGTGGACCAGGCGGCGGCGCGCGGCGGGAGCTGGAGCACGTCGGCGTGAGGCACGACGGCGGCGGCTGGTCGACGGCGAGGGCGCGCGCGCGGGAAGCGGCGAGGCGGTGGCGGGAGCAGGCGAACGGCGGCGTAATGTTGAGAACGAAGCACAGTAACCCGGCCGGAACCGTTAGGATTAGGTTAATTTCAAATCAACGGTCCAGATTGATCAAGAACCGAATCAACGGATAGGATTGAATGCGATCTCGCGATGAAGTTAACCAGACCGTATGGTACGGTCATAGGGATCGTATTGTACGGTCTCCTTTGGAACCCTGACAGTTAAGCTATAGAGACCGCATTGTACGGTCTGCAGGACCGTATTGTCCGGTCTCCTTTCTGCCTCAGGTTTCGAAGGATCTCGTGCAAAAACACACCGTATTGTACGGTCCCTTTGACCGTATTGTACGGTCAGGTCCAGAAATGCTGATTTTCAAGGAATTTCCTTCTAAGTCCAAGTTTCTCACACAAGAACCAAATAAACACCAAACATGGACTAGAAGGGGAACTCTCAAACACTCCTTTGAAAATAAACCAATATAGGTTGCGCATAGGCTTATAGTAATTTTTCAATCGGCAAATAAGATGCAACCAAATAAGAACCAAATGCGATAAAACCAAAGGAGGGGTATGTATGAGCCATTTGCCTATGATCCGTGCAAGTAGATTTAACCTTGAGGATCATGTAGCAAGACTCAATGGGCATGAAGCACAATTCTTTTCTTTAGTCACACTTCTATGAGATGTGAGATCATATAGTGAATGAAGCACTTCCTCATAGTGTGACAACTCCTTTGTGATTTCCTATATGCAATGCATGAGACAAGCATATCATACAAATGCAAGAGAAAGTAAACATGCCATGTGATATGCAAGCAAAGTTAAGACAACGCATAAAGGAAACCTACTCAAGGTCAAGTTTGAACCTCTCTCAAGCTTACTCACTATGAGCCAAACCTTGCCTTGAGTCCATCGGTCCACCAACTCAAACATCCCCCATGCTCATAGCTATCTTGAGAAAGTTAGACCTTGAACTAATTTTTATGTTCTTTTCTTTTTAGTTATTAACATATGCATGAATGCAAACATACTAGTTCACAAAGGAGCACCTAGCTACCATGCAAGCAATGCAAGAAAAGAAACTACTATGATACAAGTTACCTCCTTGAAGAGTAGATTTGTCGATGAAGCACTCGAAGCTTGTGGTGGACGTTCATGAGTTGACGTTGCGGCACACGGTCCACCACCATCACCCTTCTAGGTCTTGTTCTTGGGAGCCCACTCGCACTTGGTTGGCCTCTCAAGGTCAACTATGCATTTGGGCACCCAAATCTTCCTCATCATCCTCTTCTTGTCGGGTGATCCAAGAGCCTTTGCCTTCACCTTGCCTTTCTTGTCCCTAAAGAGCTTGTAGTGTGTATTTCCATGGAACAAGTTAGCGTTAGGCAAAATCTTGGAACTTCTCACCTTGGGACAATTCTTGCTAGTGTGGCCGTCTCGGCAACACTTCTCACAATAGTAGTCGTCCGCCATGAGGGGGACTACCCAAGGTGGGATGTCCTCGTCCTTGCCGATGAGGTTGATGGCGGCGGGGTAGGAGCCGAGTCCCTTGTGCCCGGGGTTGTTCACAAGGTTCCGACCAAGTATCTCCTTATGGATGGTCCTTCCCCTTGTGAGCCTCTCGAAGCCGTCCATCACCGAAGCTCTCTCCTCCTTGAGTTGATGATATTCCTTCAAGATTTTCTCATCAAGAGAGATGCTCTCAAGAGAGGGAGTTAGTCCATCACAAGTAATATATGAAGAATCGGAAATAGATGAACTAGAAGAAGAAGTGTTACACTTTTCGAGGAGGGATTGATGTTCTTCCTCAAGAACCTTGAACTTGCCGTTGAGCCTCATGTGTTCAACTTTGAGCTTGTCATAGCTTTCATCCAAGGTCATGAGCGAAGTGGAAAGGTGCTTGATCTCATCCTCTAGTAACTTGGACTTCTCCTTGAGCTTCATGTGGTCTTCCTCAAGCTTGTCATAGTCTTCATCAAGAGCCTTGTGAGAGATGGATAAGTCCCTAAGTTCACCCTCAAGTTGACGAACTCGGAAAGCGGCCACTTCGTGTTCCTTCTCCAACCGAGCAATGGTCTTGTCTTTCTTCATGATCATCTTGCCGGTTATGAGAATGCTATCCAAGAGTTCCTCATATGTGGGCTTGTCCTCCTCACCAAACTCTTCATCGGACTCGCTCTTCTCATCTTCACTACTATCATCATCTTTGGCCATCAAGCAAGTAGGTGGTGGAGGTAGAGTCTCGGAGATGTTGGTGAGAGCAATGCCGGCCATCTTCTTTCCCTTGGAGGATGAGTCATCACTTTCTTCTTCATCACTATCATCATCCGAAACCCACTCTCCAACATAGAGTCCCTTGCGAGATGATCTTCTCTTTTCTTTGCCTCTAGAGCTTTCCTTCTTGACAAACCTCTTCCTTGCCTTGTACTTGCTTCTAGGGTCTTCTTCTTCATCATCGCTTGACTCTTGAGTCTTCTTCTTGCTCTTCTTGATTGGCTTCGGACATTCCTTGGCAAAATGACCCTTCTCCCCACAATTATAGCACTCGGCATCTTTCTTGTTGATGAATCTTCTCTTGAAGAAGTTGCTTCTCTTCATGAGGAGTGCTAGATCATTGGGATGAAGTTGCAACAAGTCTTCAACGTCTTCTTCAAGCTCTTCATCACTTGAATCTTGAGTCACCACCTTCTTCATCTTCTTGCTTGACCCCTCGGATGCAAAAGCAAGATTCTTGGAGGGCTTCTCATCAAGCTTCTTGTCGAGGTGGTAGCTCTCGAAGGCGGTGATCTTCCCAAGTAGCTTGTGGGTGGTGAGGTCTCGCATGTCGGTGTTGAAGAGGCATGTGATGAGTGCTCCATATTTCTCCCTTGGGAGAATCCTCAAGATCTTCCGCACAAGGTCACCTTCATCAATCTTCTCCTTCACACCGAGCGAGTTGATATCCTCTACAAGCACATTCAAGCGAGAGTAAGCATCATTGATTAGCTCATTTGAAGACATGGCAAAGTCATCATACTTGTTCTTTAGCACATAGTATCTTTCCTCTTTCACGTCCGTGGAACCCTCATGAATTTGTTGAATTTGAGTCCACACTTCATGAGCGGTACCCGCGGACTTGACTCGAGCAAAGACCTCTTTAGTGATAGCTTCAAACAAGGCATTTTTAGCTTTAGCATTTGCCTTTGCAAGATTCACATCTAGAGTACCAATGGGAGTCCTTAGAGAGACACCGGTACTTACCACCTCCCATGCGAGAGGATCGAGAGCCTCGAGGTAAGCTTGCATGCGAGCTTTCCAATAGGCATAGTCGGTCCCATCGAACGGGGGCGGCCCATGATCTCTCGGCATCCTTACTCAAGGCGGTTAAGCCCTATTTGAGCAACGAGGCTCTGATACCACTTGAAAGGATCAAGGGCACCGAGAGGGGGGGTGAATCGGTGTGTCAACAATTTCTCCCAAACGTACTTTAGGCGTGAAGCTAGCAAGACTAGATATGGTGATAACAAAAGCAAGCGATGCGCGCACACAATCTAGTCTATGCAACAAGCAACACCCTAGCAAGCAATTCTACCAAGTAGTAAAGAGACAACCTATCATGCAATTCTACTAGCACATAAAAGTAAATGCGGAAGCGTAAATGCTAGTATGTAAAGGAGATAAGGATAGGAATGCTCATGATTTTTCCCGTGGTCTCGGAAGGGTGGCGCCTTCCCCTACTCCACGTTGGGTCACTCCCGCCGGAGTCTCGACCCCGTCCCTCCGCTCGAAGGCGATCCCTCCTAGAGCACACTTCACCCTCCGAGTGAAGTCGCGGGCACGTCCCGCCGGGCTCGATCCCGGGTACTCTTCCGGAGGTAAGGCTCCGCACGTGATGCGTGCCAAAGGGCGCTCCACTAGTGATGCTTCTTTCGCACGGGAAGCTCCAAGACCGTGTACAAACTTGTGTTAGCTTCCACAATCTCCTTGGACAGCTCAACACCAACGCCTAACCGGTCTAGGCCTCGCCATAGACCAAGAGTAACAAACCGAAGTGACTCTCTCAAGCTCACACTAGCCTAGAGATCAAGTGGATGCAATTGCTACTCTCTCAAGCACTAGGATCACTCCAAATCCTTCACAAGTGCTTCTCTCCCTTGCTCTTGGCTTCCTCTGAGTTTCCTGCACTCCAACAATGGCCAAGAGACCCCTCAAGGGGCGGGCAACCAACTATTTATAGGCTACCAACCCAAAACTAGCCGTTGCCCAAAAGTGCCCTGCGAAACTAGAGACCGTACAAAGGACCGTACTGTCCGGTCTCTTCCAGACCGTATTGTCCGGTCTCTATTTCCAGGCGCATCTCCATCTTCTTCTTCATCTCCAATGAAGACCGTACTGTCCGGTCCCTAGGACCGTACCATCCGGTCGATTGTCCGGTCTTCATTTCTTCCACTTCCAGAAACTCCAACTTCTCTGTCTGGAAATCCTCTGATGACCGTACCATACGGTCCCTAGACCGTACTGTCCGGTCCTATTGTCCGGTCTTCATTTTCTCAGCATCCCGAGACTTCACTTCTCTGTCTGGATCTTCAATGAAGACCGCATTGTACGGTCCCTAGGACCGTACTGTCCGGTCTCTTCCGGATAAGCTGAAAACTTGATCCACTCTTGATCCTTGCTTCCAACTTCTTCATCCTTGGTTCCTCTTCTTCTCTTCAGTCACCCTAGCCCTCAAGAGACTCACAATGCATCCATTTGATCTCTAACCTAGTGTGCTCTAAGAGAACCAATTCGATCCCTCTTGATAGTCCGGTTTTTCCTATGGACTCAAGCTAACATCTAACCAAGCAACACTCGCTTGGATCTAGCATGTCCTTAGCCTTGATCCACATCTTCTCCGCGACTCCATCAAGCTCTCGATCCGAATTGTCGAGGCAACCAATCACCAAGTCGTCGATAGATAGAGTATGTGAGACGACGCTTCATTGACATGACCATTTGAATATCCTACAAGGAAATGTTAGTCACATCAATATGGTCACCCAATCACCAAAACATTCATACCTTTGGGGTTTCCAAACTCCAATGGTCATGAAGCTTACACCCGGGGCTTTATCATTTGGAAGCTGCTTCAAAATATTATCTATCTCTTCCTTGGTGAATGGCTCATCCAGCATTGAGCGGTCTGTAGCCACTATGAGGGCTCCCAAGTCGAAATACATCTGTTGTGCTTCAGTTTGACCCAACCTCTCCTTATAGGAGTTCCATAGGACTGCAGCTTTATGTTCATGTTCAGTAGCAAAGGAGCCATTTGACAATTTTATTTTTGCAATATAATTCCTTCTATACTTCTGTGTTGCAACTGCTTGGAAAAGCTTGGAGTTCTCATCTCCAAATTTGACCCATCTTATCGTTGCCCTCTGTTTCCAGTAGATGCGCTTAGCCTCAAGCAAAAGCATAATGTGCGCTTTCAGCTGCTTCTGAAATTTCTCTCCACAGTACACAGTGGCCTTTGATCCTCCAGACCATCAAGGAGACCTAGTACCCAGCCGCAGTTATTGATGAGCTTGTTGAGCTTTGATAGTTCTCTACTCCAAGCTTTCAAACCTCTTCTAAGTGTTTTGCTTAGCTGACAGCAAGTTGGCGATATTGCTTCTAAAGCATGGCAGACTCCAAAAATGCTGCACTGTTGGCAAGAAGCCTTCAAAATTTGTCCAGTAGTTTTCAAACCAGAAAATGGGAGATTTTGGGATTTTGGTTTCCATTTGCACCACCAAGGGTACATGATCTGAAGTAGGTCTGGACAGAGGGAATACCATTGTGTTAGGAAAGGCCAGTGTCCAGTTTGTACATGTGAATATCCAATCAAGTTTCTCCAGAAGTGCATTATTTTGCATATTGCTCCAGTTTGTACATGTGAACACTCCCTCCAGGCCTATTTCTATTCTCGGGACTTCGCATTAGATTGAAATCACCGAGGACTAGCCATAAATCATATGCAGAAGCATCATAGTTATATAACCAATTAGTGAAATCCGCTCTATCAGTAGCATTGCATGGGCCATAAACATTGTTTACATAAATAGACTGATCAGACATAGTTGAGGTGAGCTTTACTGTCAGAGCAAACCTTTTTGTATCAATCACCACTCCCGAGAAAATGCTTGAGTTCCAAGCAATTAGCAAGCCACCAGAAGCTCCATTAGATGGAGAATAAGCGAAGTTACTGAAACGTCTTGGACAGAATTTGCCAATGAAAGCACTGTCAAAGCTTGCTCTTTTGGTTTCCTGAAAACATATAACAGACGCTGCACTTTCTTCTATTTTCAACCTAATGGCATTCAATTTGGACTGATCATTTATTCCTCTCACATTCCAAGAGAGAACATTCCAGTTCCTATTTGTTGTATCCATTAAAAAAATAATCATGGAGGCGCCATACTGACAGCACTAAGGCTATATATGTCAGTTGATCAAGAGGCCAGAGATGTCCACGAAGATAACATCGTGCATCAGTTAAGATCACATAGCAGGATTCAACAGTAATAGTGCCCCAGATGTTGATTAAACATGCCAAGCTCATCATTATCACATCACAGATATGGCAAAATAAAACAATCATCATTTCACCAGATAACCAAAGAAGGCCAGAAAGTGCAGGAATATTCATTGCCAAGTGCCATAACCAAACCACATCAATCTGAATAAATCACACAAGCTATGATAAACCACCCCTTGAGGTGTTCTAATCGACATCACCAGCAGACAGAACTAGAAAAGACCAGTAACTCACAAATGCTAAAGTTCCAGAAATAAAGCAACATATACTACTAGCAGACATCCATAAGGACAGTATGTCAAAGACCACCACCACTCTAATCAGATGAACTATCATCTTTACTGGAGAGGAGTGCCTTGGCAGATACAGCCGAAGGCTGCATCTTGCAGAAACCAGCAATGGCCTGCACGTTGCCGATGGAGAGGTGTGGTGGAGGGGCAGCGTTTGGGTCAGCAGCGCGCCCCTAGTACACAGGCATGACAGCAGAGGGCTCTGCTATGACAAGAGCCTTGCCTTTCTTCTTTGAAGCTGTCGGAGCAGAGGAAGCAGGTGTCGCCTTCTGTGGTTTGGATGAGGTAGCAGCTGTCTGTGGCTTGAAGCCCTGTTAATGGCTTCCAGCCTGCTACTCCTCCTCAGCAGCGAGGTGTCTTGGGGCACAGGACGCTTGCGGCGCTTCTTGGGGAAATGATCAGCAGGCTTGTTAATGACCGCGAGGTCAGTGCTCTGGCTTGATGCAACATCCTCCTCGTGCCCAGCCTCCGCAGCAATAGCATTTCCTTCAGGCTGCACCTGATGTTCTGGGATCATCTCCCCTTGGGGCAGCACTGGTTCAGGTACAATCTCTTCAATCACATAGCGAGTACGAGTCTGATGAGCATCCTGTAAAACAGGTTCATGACGAGTACATACAGTAAGACATAATTCAGCGTGACTGTCGTGACAACCCAGAACAATCTAATTCTAAACCCTTAAAGAACCAGTTGGGAAGAAAATGATTTTGACCTGCCAGAATCTACCCTACCTGTATATCAACCGTTGAAGACCACTTCCCTTTTAATCTACCGTCAATCCTACCAAACCCGACCCCACACGAGCAGCTACGGGACATCTGGAGCGTTACAAGCGTCATTCTAGTGCAAATAGCGTGACACCCCAATGTTTTTTCTCACCCGGCGATATGAAGACCCATCGTGCGCCCACCTCCCTTGTTTTCCTTTTTTGTTTATTGCTTTCCTTTTTTTAAAGCCAATTCCAACCGTGATTAGCTGCTGCAATGAAGATCCAGCGTGAGCCCACCTCCCTTGTTTCACGCTGTTTATTGCTTTCCTTTTCTTTGCTTTCCTTTTTTTTGCTTTCCTTTTTTGAAAACAAATTCCATCCTGCTATCGGCCATGGACGCAGAGCACACGGCTCGTCGTCTTCCGGAGTAGCCGTGCACGCACACGAAGGTGATTCCAGAGTCGGGACTCCGGAGTAGCCGCGCACGCAGGTGATGTTGTGAACCCTTACTTTTCGTTATGGTGATGACATTCTGCTTGCACACGGCTCGTCGTCTGCGCGTCTGAGTTCGAGAGCGTCCTAGCGGCCCGGCATTGGGGCACTGATTTTGTTCTAGGGTTCCTAGATTGGGTTCGACTAATTGAATAATAGGACTAGGAGGGTTTAGATTTGATTTTGGCGGTGACTCTTCTGCAATGTGCGACTGAAGGAGGGGACTGCATTTTGGTTTAGACCAAAGCCGAAGGTTCATGTCAACACAAAAACAGGATAGCAGGGACATTGTTAGCCGATGTCTTCATTTTGAGCGTTATCTGCGACAGACAAACCAGCACGAATTTTTTACAACTTCAATACGTTTTGGTCATGTCCCTGCTACCTTCATCATTGCTTTGAAACATCTTCTAGATGTTTTTTCTGTCATTTTGCTAAATTCTCCAAACTTTTATGAATCAGACATTATGGCCAAACGTAAAGGATACTGTAAACAAAGAGACATCTTGGCCAGCTGCAAAAAGACGGGGAAACCAAAAAACAGTCGCATCGTGTCGCCCTTGCTTGCGTTGTGTTGAACCAGGAATATGAATTGCGAGTTATTTTTTTTTCTTGTATCTTGTCTTTGATGAAAAGAATTTGTATCTCTGGTGGTGTTCGACTCTGTGGACACGAAAGGTAATTCAATATTTAAATGGTATTAATAAGTATTTCCAGCAAAGGAAATGCACACAAGATGGTTTTATTCCTTAAATAAAGAACTGGAAGGCAATTTGCATTTCAAAGGAAAGCGTGACGTAGGGAACCAAAAAATTATGTCGCAAAAATTACTTTCCCTCACGAGCCTTGTGCAATCTTCCATGCATACGATTTTTGGCAATGAATGTCTGTCCGTTTTCGGTAGCATGTAAATCACTTGTCTACGATTTTTGGCAATAAATATCTCCGTGATTTTTAGCAATGACTATCTGGCCGATTTCAGAGCACCTGCAAATAAGAAGGTCTCTTTCAATGGAAAAAAAATTCCGAACATGGGAAACTGAATAATAACGATGGCCCTTTTCTCGTTTAGAAAGCTTATAATTATAAAATCCCTATGGTTACGGTAGTGCACATTTCGTTGCACATTGTTTAAGGAAAGTTGAGTCAATTTTAGTAACTGCTGTATCCCATCCCGTGAATGCAGTCTCAGAGAATAAATCCCTGATTAAATGTGAGTTTTCTTATGTACACGTATTGATTGGCCCATTACCCTTCCAAATGCTCGCAACACAACCTGTCAAGCACGCATATCTCACCATTGCACCCATCAAGTGATTCCTAGCTGCCTATCACAGCGCCTACTCTTCTACAGCATTCTCCGGCGCGAGCTCTGCGCGCGTTACGTCGACGGCCATCAAGCACTCCTTCCGTTCGACGGCTGCCTCTTCCACGTCAAGAGGTAACACCATCATAATTTCTCTACAATTTTGACGTCTAGAGATATGGAGCTTGTTTTATACCGTAAATAATGATCTGATACGACGTATCCTTTGTCCATCAGCAAATGGATACATCTGCCAAAGAATGGCCAATTCATGCCAAACCAAAAAGGGACGCTGAAACTGTGATTCAATGTGCAGGTGAGGCTTGTGGCCTATGCTTAAATTGGTTCATAGCTCGCTTTATATTTTGCAACAAATTCCTGCACATCATTTTTGCGTCTTGTTTAATTTCAACGTAGATTATATTTGTACGACTGCCGACGATGAAGTTGTCAATCCGGTAAAGGAAATGCCGGAGGATATGATACTTGTTGAATTCACTGACGGAACCGCGATTGTTAGACGGAGACACCTGGACTGCCTCTTCCACCATTTTGGAAAAAAAGGATATACCTAACTTTTATTTATGTGTGTGCATATCTTAAAACCCGATGATTCCTAACGCTGCAAATCATTTTTTTTGTGTGTAGGTAGTAAATGCATATATAACATTACTCAGGGCAGTAGAGCACCTCAGACAAAGGAAAGGTGGCTCTGTTGTCCTGGAGACCTCCTTTGTCCCACCGACCATGCAGCATGATGGAGGTGAAAAGGTTATAATGGAAGAGATATATCCAGATGCAAGAAGCAGAAAGAGAACTTTTCTTAACAAAAGAATAAAAAGCTACTTGAATTCTGATATGGTAATTATGTATATGCAAGTCTTTTTTACATGTGTGCACACAGTGATTATTTTATTCATGCTTAAACTACAACGTCTGCAACTTTGCAGGTGTTTCTTCCGATAAATATCACGGATACACACTGGTACCTTGCCGTTATAAACGGCAAGAAGGGCCAGGTACAAATCCTGGATTCTATGCCACAAGGAGGTCGCGAAGAATTAAGCTTCGCTGTGAGTATTTTTCTTGTCCTCTTATTGGATTCGAGATTTATGCAGATCGATAACGTTATTTAAATAGCCAATATTTGCACGAAATGCTAATCGTCTTTTGTGTAATATATATATAGCTAGCAGGATTACAAAAACAGATAGAGTTTGTTATGAAGAGTTGTCGTCTTCCGAATCATAAGTGGAAGAACCTGAAAGTTGCGGAGTGGCCCCGTCAGGAAGTGAAGCTTGGAGGTTCCACACAGGATGACGAGTACGATAGTAAATATTTGTTATAACCTTGTCATACGCTTCCTCGATACGACTCAACTAATTTTGGTGAGGTGGCCTATTGCCGAGCCATGAGTTAATAAACAAAAAGTTGTTTCTACTTTCTGGTTTGTTCGTTTCTTCATTTCAAATATTGGCTATTTAAATAATTTATGAGAAAAATTGATTCAATTCAGTGCCCATTCTGTGCTAAATAAAATTGGCTTTGTATGCATCACCGTTGTTGTTGGATGCGGCGATATGTGGTCCAGGAACCCTATAAATTATTGTTTTCAATATATGCGATTTTACTTGATCTAACTGGTCTCCTTTTTAAACTACGTAGCAATGGCGGATGACCGGGTGCAACAGGGGGACGTCATGGATGAACATGTTGTGGTGGAAGAAAACTATCCGTTAGTTCCTACCCCATATTTTATTTGGCTTATATTAAATTCAAACTTGTTCAGATGTTTTTTCCTATGTTTGCATGTTGAGGAAATATGCACACCCATGCTAACGTCCATGTGTTTCTCCTTTACTGAATGATACTTTTCCGTGATATTAACTTGGATCTCATCACAAGCAAAATTAATTTCAGTGCAAAGGTCTACTTTAAAGCAAATATAAAATTGCACAAGGATGGAAATTACATAACACTTATATTGGTTGATGAGGAGGTAATATCATCTCAATTTAGGTGCATTAGATATTTTACTTTGCAATCTTATTTCCATAGAGGTTCAGTGGCGTCAAATATAATGTGGGATGGATATTTTGTTGCAGGGAACTAGGATGGAGGCACTGGCATTTGGCAAGACTTGTTCGGATCTGGCTCGAACAATCGTTGAAGGATATCCATATGATTTCATCGATGTCGTTGTTGGATACGCTTATGATTTAAACTTTCTCAATGTGTTTCATGTATGCGGCGCTGAATTCTTTGCAAGCATTACTTCTGAAAGCAGGGTTTCTAACTCTAGAAGACCGATAGCATATCCTGTGTTCCCACGAACATTCAGCCCATTTCTAGAAGTCAAGCATTTTGGGCCAGATAAGACCTTAACTGGTATGCTTGCCACCTTTGTTAGTTTAGTAATAAAATTGATTATTGCTTCTCTAACATATCCCATAACTCTTCCTACATATGTCATTGGCGTGGTTGTCTATATATCTGATGTGCATGACACAAAACGCACATGGAGACGACCAAGCAGGCATGTCGCCATAATGAACATGTGGTACGTTGTGTATGCAATTGTTTAAAATACATGCACGCCTTTTTCGTTACATATAATGTGATTATTTGATGCGCAGTATGCAGATTCTCGTCATCCATGTCCGCAGTCCACATATTTTGCGCCACGCTGGAGAATGGCGACCCGCGGCACAATACTTTAACACCATTGCTGCACTCCACGTAAAAATAAACGCAAGAAGAGGTATCGAATGAACACATATTTTGAAATTAACACAATATTTTCTCACCATTACCTGCTTACCTCTCATATCCTTAACTTATTTAAATGCAGGTGTTCTTGTCACTACTCCATATAGCATTTTTGAGCCCGACAGGCCAGAAGCTGAGGCAATGAGAGGTAAATATAGCAACATTATGTTCTGGTCCATTTCAGTTTTTGTAGCCTACACCTGAATTGGCGATGATTTTTTTTTCTTCATTACATTGTAGGATTTCAAACACGTCTAAGAAATGCACCTAATCAAGCACGTCAGCTTGGCCGTGACCGCCTGAAAGATATGAATGTGCTTTGAGGTTGCATGAAAATGAAGACTCTCAAATAAACATGGTCGTTATCGTTACCGACAATGAATAAGAACTATGCGTCATGTCATGTCTTTTATGTCTCAAAGTCAATTAGTGTCTTTAACTTCAAACAGTGTTATTATTTTATCATATTTTTGAGCTTGTCCTGTTAATGACGTTATGGTACTTAAATGCAACGATGTCTCAGAAGTGTGTTTTTTTATGATGTGTCATGTCTTTTAAAGTCCTGCCAAATCATGTCATTTAGACGGACACGTGCGTGGCGCACGTGCATTTTTACTAGTATTTGATAGACATGAGTATAATCCTTGAAAAGCCACTGAGTCATATGCACTGAATTGAAAAATTTCTGCAAATACCTCCATGATCGGAGTCACAGCTGCTGCAACAATGACACCTGCCTGCCTGCTTGGGCCAGCAACATCTCTTGTCATGCCCAGAACAACAGGTCGACCAGCCTGACGAGCGGAGACACCTTGCGCACCCTGCGAGAACCCATGACCTGAACCAGCAGAGGGCGCAGCATTGCGACCTGGGTTATGTGAGCCAGCAGCGCGAGCCTGCGCAGGACCTCCACTGCCCATCCAACGCTGGGGCGGTGGAGGAGGTGGATGCGGGGTGCGGCCATTGGGTGGGAGTGGATCAGTGGCGATAGGTGGGGTAGTGCCTTTCTCATGCAGCAAATAACAGGCAACAGACCAGCAACGAGCAGAGGGTGCATCCCCAACAGTCACAACAACACTTTGTGGATTCTAGCAGAGGAATGCAGGATGACTCTAATGATCACTCTAGCTTTGTTTGAGGTTTCATGCCACTCAAGCAGATTAACAAAACTAGAGATTGAGATAGCAATGCTAGGGACATCCAAGCAATCCAGAGGAAAATTGACGAGCATCAGCCAGCACTCCCTATCCAAAGCAAGATCTCTACTGTTACTACCCTGATCATGTGGGTTGAATCTAAGGGAATAGGGCTCCAAGCGATGCACTCTGCTCATGGCTATCTCACGCTGTGCAGTGCTAGCAAAGGTAACAGTAGCAGCACCCATGGCTGAAGGACAGATGTCAATGACCTTAAGTCGAAGATTGTTTACCACAAAACTGAAGATTGGGTTGGAGATGTGGGGGTAGTCAACTGGATCCACCTCCGGCTCAAGGATCACGATCGCCACTTCCTCGTTGACACACCTGCAGGAGGTGCCAAGGAAGGCATAAACTCGCTGCGGTGTGTCCTCCTCCCCGGAGCGGTCACAGAGGTTGAAGCCACGGGGGATGAGCGGCCAAGGATCGACAGGATTGTTGGCCATGGCAGCGAGCTTGGTAGCGATCTCCGCGGCAGAAGCCGAGGAAATCGGGGATGGAGGTTTTTCTGGGGAGGACGAAAGGTCACAGGGTTGAAGCAGAGCACCCTGGGTTGCAGGATTTATAGGGGCGGAGCTTGGGTCGGGATTGTGCTGGGCTATAGGTTTAATGCGGTATACGCGAGGTTTGGGTTGCCTTGTCAAGCAGCGTGCAGCGATATGTCCATAATTGTAGCACGATCTGCACCTGACTGGGCTGGTTCAAAATCTCATTCTGTGCCCCCATGCAAGACAACGATAGCAATGTCCAGCGAACTTTCCTTTTGAAAAACCCTTTCCTTCTGATTAAAAGGGCCATTAACAGCTGAATCCCTGAAAACCCGGCTCTTACGAGGACTGCTATCCTGGCACTGATTTTCAATTCAAAATTCAAATCACGATCTGGACCCAGTTCATCACCGCAAAGAACACGAAGATCCTGATGATGATCCAATGTGAAATCCTTCTGAATACCCATCTGAGTGTCAGTAATCAAAGAATTCTGGGCAGTAGCAGTACTAATTCTGGTGAACACTGAACCGCGTGGTCACGCTGCTGATGATCTGTCTTGTCAGATAAATAGTTCAAATAGTAATTCGAAGGATAAGAAAGCCTCTGAAACACAGTTTTAGACTGAGCACGATGAACGTTTTGCCTAGCCACCGCAGCATAACTGCGTTTGTGAGTGACCAGTTTCCATTCCTGTTCCTGAAGATCAGTCCAAATTGCAAATTCACGCTGCCAATTTGGGTCACCATCGCCCCAGAGTGCAAAATGAATAGCGTACGAATGGCATGAAAATCGACGCAAATTGTAAATCAGAAAACCTACTGCCTTGGAGTGAACTTCAAATCGAAAGCACCAATCTTTCAGATGCTGCACTCTGAAACCTTTGGCAGTACCACCCAGACAAGATTGCAGAGCAAGTCCGACAGAATCAACATTGATCCGTATGGCTGAGCGAGAGAAAGAGGCCACCAGGATGAAACCAGATGATGAGGGGGAAGGGGAGACCGAGGTGCCGAACCTGTTGAGGATCCTCCATTGGAGGCCTAGACCCGGCGAGAAGTCAAGGTCCGAGAGCCCCGCCATGGGCAGCTCTTGCGTCGTGGAGATCAGGCCCGATCGCCATGGCGTCCATCATCACCGGAAGGGAGAGCGCGGTCGCCAGCGGAGGGGAGAGCCATTAACTTCCCAGGAAAGTATTAGGATCACCGAGGGCATTTTTGTCTAAGACGGTCAAAATTCATGAAAAAAAGTATGCCATATCAGGAAGAGCCAAATTATAATAGCACTAATCAGATTTCGAAATCTGGAAAGATATATTTCAATACGGGTAAAGTTGTAATGCGCCTAAAAAAAAGTTGTAACGATATATATCAAATTAACCCTTTACACATAATACAACGAAACAACACTAGAAGCAAGGAATCCTGCAAAATTTGCCGAGCAATTTCCTCCAAGTGAAGCAAGTAAAAAGGGCCAGATCGAACAAAAGACATCCAAGTACAGCTACACACAACCGCGGGAAGCACGCGCGGCGCGCGCGGTCGTCTTGCGCTCCGCCCCCTCCAACTCCTCCAAACCTCACCCGCGCCGCCCACCGCTTGCGACCCACCCCACCCCATTCCCGTCCCACCACGCCACATCTCCGGCGCCGGGATGCGGGGCGCCGACCTCATCAACCTCGTCCTGCCCGACGAGCTCCTCGACGACGTGCTCCGCCGCGTCGGCGCGGGGCCCGACGGCGCCGCCAGCAAGCGCGACCTCGATGCCTGCGCGCTCGTCTGCCGCCGCTGGCGCCGCCTCGAGCGCGCGTCCCGCCGCCGCGCCAAGCTCGCCGCGTCCGGGGCGCGCGCCACGAGGTGGTCCGCCTCGTCGCCGAGCGGTTCCCCGCGCTCGCCGATGTCTCCGTGGACGAGCGCCTCACCGTCGGGAACGCCGCCGGCGCGGGCGGCGCCGGCGCCCGCGCCTCCAGGTCCAGATCCGCCGTTCGGTGAGTCCATGTCGATTTTACGCTGAATTCTGCGCGTTTGTGGCGCCTACCTTCGCGAATTGCTTGAAATCTTGCGTATTGGTGGCGATTGTACGGATCGGGATCGGAGAAAGATAGGATTTTGAGATTTTTAAGATCATATTTGGGCTAAACTTTGCGAATGTAGGGGATTTGTGGATGAATTAGCGCTCAATCCATTTAGAATTTTCCTTCTTCAGAAACAGAGTCTAAGATCCGTACTGAATTTGTTAGCGTCCTCACCTGAAAAAAAAAAAAGAGAGGAGTATTTAAATATTTCTGCAACTTAGATACCTTTGCACTTCGATCAGTTAAGGGATCACGTGCACTTGTTAACTAATCAGCTCGTAATGCCCCTAGGCTGCTGTGGCAGATTTGCCGGACGGATCAAGTGGATGTAACTTTGCTGTGCACAATTTAGGCATACCAAATCTTAGTGGCATTCTTGTTTTCCTTAGTTAGGTACTTCAATAGGAAAATCTTTCTCAAAGTCTGAATTTATATCTATTTTGACACAGGCGCAGAGTAGTACCCCATTTCGGCGCCGCAGGAGGCTGCCCCACATAACAGGTCTCGCGTTTCAGACATCCCCATTCCCGCTGGACCAGCCAGCTGGTGATGATGGGACAGAGCGCAACTGTTTGACCGATCTTGGCTTGGCTCATCTCGCGAAGGGATGCAAAAGGCTTGAAATACTGAGTCTGATATGGTGTTCTGCAATAACTTCAACAGCTTGGTGAGCATAGCAGAGAATTGCAAGAAATTGACTTCTTTGGATCTCCAGGTAATACCGTGTCATCTGTTCTGCAGCTTTTGCTGTTTATTGGTTTCATGAAGTTCGTTTTCCTTTCTCCTTAGGGAGACTTAGAACTTAGTACCAATGAAAACTTTTAATTAAAATTCTTCAGCTGAACTCGTGATTTTTTTTTTCCTTTTCTTACTTAAAGCTGCACGGCATATTTGCAAATCTTATATGCAGTTCATTTTATCTAATTCCATCAACAAGTTGTCATTCTTTCCCATTTGTATGTTAATTCTTGAATAGACTATTTTCGGACAAAGCATAAAGTTAAATCTGACTGCAGGCTTGCTATATTGGAGATCCAGGACTTATAGCTGTTGGGGAAGGCTGCAAGCTACTTAATTATTTAAACTTGCGCTTCGTTGAAGGCACCACAGATGAAGGCTTAATTGGACTAGTCAAGAACTGCGGGAAATCACTGGTCTCTCTTGCTATTGCAACTTGTGTTTGGCTGACTGATGCATCCTTGCATGCTGTTGGGTCCCACTGCCCTAACCTGGAAACCCTTTCACTGGAATCAGATCGTATTCAAAACCAAGGAGTAATATCTGTTGCTAAAGGCTGCCGACTGTTAAAAACTTTGAAGCTGCAATGCATTGGTGTTGGTGATGAGGCCCTAGATGCTATCGGTTCATTTTGTTTGCTTTTAGAGATCTTATCACTTAACAACTTCGAACGATTTACGGACAGGTACTCAGTTTAATTGCATTATCTACATTGATGTTACATCATAGAAATGCTAAAGTCCAATTTCGATTTAATACTTGTTTTCTCTTTGTTAAAATTTTGATTAGACTTTGTGTGCCACAATAAATATATTTCCCATCTTGACCTAATTCCCAATATTTCCTTCCGACATTTAGCTGTAAGTTGAGATGAATAGAATACAAGGTGGTATGAATCTCAGTGCCAAAGGCTGCAACCTTTCCATTTTTCAAAGAAGTTCTCATCTTGGTGTTCCCTGCATTATGTGCTGAAAACCAGTAGGGGACGACTCTAGTTAATATTACAACTACAGTAAGTCTGTACCACCAAGATTGATAACAAGGTCCAATGAATACTTACACAGGAGCAAATAAGACAAGTGAAAGAACACAATAATAACAAGATAATTGAGAATTATAATAAAAAAAAGAACTTAGCTACCATGGGCTTATGTATACCAGGCTACCAGCTGGATTGTTATAAATCCCTATTTGCTATTTCCCGTTTGATCAAGTTTTCTGTACTGGAGATGCTGACCGTTGATTAAACTTCCTGTTGCGTGTGCAGCTTTCTTCTTTACTTCATTTTTGAGGGTATTGAATGATTGCTGATTGCCTTTAATATTGCAGGAGCCTTTCATCCATTGCGAAAGGGTGCAAGAATCTCACAGATCTTATTCTCAATGATTGCCAGTTACTGACTGATAGAAGCCTTGAATTTGTAGCTCGTAGCTGCAAAAAACTGGCACGGGTGAAAATAAATGGTTGTCAGAGCATGGACACTGCTGCACTGGAGCACATTGGACGATGGTGCCCGTAAGTTTCTTGTTGGTAGCTCGATACATTGTATCTTCCTTCAATAATTTATTCTCCTACAGTCAAAAATAAAACCCCTATTTGTGAGCACTCCGACATTGATCATATCTGCTGCAGTTCAAGTAAATGAAGAAGTATCATGGGAATAAATGGTTGATTAAAAAGTTATGTTAGACAATTGGATTAGATTCATGAAACGGTTGATAGCCTATTAAATTTTCAACTAAACATATGCTGTCTATCGTATTTTTTACTTAGGGGAGCAAAACTAATTGTTTTCATCGTAGCCCCCCTTTTTGTGGCTTAGCTGCATTCTTTTAGCTATATCGGTAATGTTTTTCAATAATGGTTACTATTTGCCATACTATGCTAACAGGGGCCTTTTGGAGCTCTCTCTAATTTACTGTCCAAGGATCCAGAACAGTGCATTTCTGGAGATTGGTAGAGGCTGCTCCCTTCTCAGGTCTCTTTATTTGGTCGACTGTTCAAGAATAAGTGACGATGCCTTGTGCCACATAGCTCAAGGCTGCAAGAACTTAACTGAACTTTCTATCCGGCGTGGTTACGAGGTACTTTCCAAGTTCGCATCTATTTGCTGCAAGGCTTGCATGCATGAAACAGATGCCAACCTTCCCTCGCAATCTATGTTTTTGTTTGGTCCAGTAGAACACTTGAAATAATTTTCTGTTTGTACTTTTGAATTTATGCATTGAGTTGTTTTAGAATTTTATTTTTTAGATGGAGAGAAGTGATTTTGTTGCTTGCAATACCCCAAAAATTCATATTTTTGATACTTGGAACTTAGATGGTTTTTATTGATTTTTGTCTGGTATGCAGATCGGGGACAAAGCATTGATATCTATTGCTGAGAATTGTAAATCTCTCAGAGAGTTAACGCTGCAATTTTGTGAGAAGTAAATATTGCCATGCATATATACTTGCTTTATTTAACATTCCTGTTTGTATCATCATTTATTTGTAATTTGCACCTTCAATTTCGCAGGGTATCTGATGTTGGTGTGATGGCAATAGCTGAAAGCTGTTGTTCTCTTAGAAAGTTAAACTTATGTGGGTGCCAACTGATCACTGATAGCGGCCTGACTGCGATTGCAAGAGGATGCCCTGATCTTGTCTCCCTGGATATAAGTGTTCTCCGGGTACATCTTTTATTACACTGCAGTCCTTATACAAAAATTATTCAACAATTTGAGTAAATGCAAAAATTCCACTCAGTTTATTTTTCAAGTAAATTCTTTCAATGTTGTCACCAAATTGGCTTTTTGAATTTCAAGTAAAAGCCTCCATTTTACCTCCATTAAGCACTTAAAGAACATTTCAACAATACTTTACGAGGTACAAGGAACCACATACTTATTAATTTGAATACCTTACCTTTACAACTATAGGTGAGCATTAAGTTCAATTGAAACGTGAAAATATTGAAGAATATGTAAGCTCACTAGGATTTTTTCCCTTGTAAAGACACGACAAGAGGCCATCAACTTAAATCAATTTGTCTTCACATCTTTCCTTTTTTTTTCATGGCTTATGATTTCCCCAACATTCAGGTCATAGGTGACATGGCACTAGCGGAGATTGGTGAAGGCTGTCCCAAGCTTAAGGACATCGCACTCTCCCACTGCCCGGCAGTCACCAACGTTGGTCTGAGTCACCTCGTCCGTGGGTGCCAGCAGCTGGAGTCATGCCAGATGGTCTACTGCAAGCAGGTTTCCTGCGCTGGCGTAGCGACCGTCGTCTCAAGCTGCTCCAAGCTGAAGAAGCTCCTAGTTGAGGAGTGGAAGGTGAGCGAGAGGACACAACGGAGAGCAGGATCCATCTTGACGTTCCTCTGCACCGGGCTGTAGGATCAATACAGGAATGTTCTTTGTTTGTTCTATGACTGACTTTGTTATTCAAAAAGCTTCTGTTGTTATGTTTGTAGCATTGTATAGCATAGCAGCCATAACAAAAGTGTTGAATGAACTATTTACTCATAGGTTGAGCAAAATAAAATGCTGTACAACTTGACCCAAGAGTGGTGAATAAAATAAAATCAGCTGTTCATGATTAAACTTCCTGGTGATGTACTGATGTCAAAGCAGATCATTCGCATGTGTTACCTGTAGCCTTGTTTTGCTTGCTTGTCTCAGATACTTTTTACTTTACACTGTTTGTCACGTCTGGAATTGCTTCAACTCGCAATATTCCAAAGAGATTTGTCTCCTGTATAACTGGAATCCCTTGTTGCCCTTCATTCCCCAAACTAGAATCTTTAGCTGGTCATGAAGCAAGCCACCTTTCTCGACATCACCCCTTTCAGGTAACATCGCACACGTCTCCCAGCTGAAAGGAAAGCACAGATTCTTAGTTCCTTCAGGTCTGCTTCATCGCCACGCTGATGGCTACTTTGTTCGTTATCCACTCCAATCCAAAAAAATCCAAATCGGAGGAGCATCTATAAAGTGCTCGCTCAATTCCCGCATGCATCAGGACACATACACGAGAAGCAACAATGGAGAGAGGCGCCACCGGCAGTGATGTTCCGGTGAGGGCAGCTGGCGGCATGTGCGACCGGTTCCTCACGTTCCTTACCAACAGCCTGCACATGAACAGGGCGAAGAGCATCACCGAGGGGCCAGGAAGCGGCGGCGGCTACCATCAGGTGGAGAAGGAAGACGAGTTCGCCATTCAGATCGAGAGGGCCGAGTTCGAGTTCAGTGACCATGGCGATGACGGTCACGCCGGCGTCACGACCATCCTCGAAGATGCCAGCACTGTTGCGGCGACCGCGAGCGATGAGCAGCAGCAGAAGCCATCTGCCGCTGCCACGGATGCTGATCGTCCGGTGGCCGCGGCGGCGGCGGCCGTGGAGGAGACGAAGATAAGGAAGACGGTGACGATCAAGGAGGACCGGCCGGAGGAGGCTGCCGGCGGCGGCGGCGGCAAAAAGGGCGCGCCGGCGTTGGAGAGGAAGAAGTCTCTGTTCAAGAAGCGGCAGGCGTCGTCGTCCTCGGGCGGGGCAGGGGAGGAGCAGGGCGGCCGGGCGCCGAGGAGGAGCGGGCTCCGGCCGCGGATGCCAGCCGTGCTGCGTGTGCCGACCAACATCAACGGACGGTCGTCAACCTTCATTGAGGAGCGCCGGAAGAGCTTCGGCAGCGGCGGCAAGACGGCGGCGCCGGCGGACAAGTGAGCCAGCCAGCTCCGGCCGGAGAGCATGCTCCGTCAAATGCGTGCATGTATCATTAGCGTGTTTGTGGCTGTGTGGGTTTGGATGATTGATTGTTTCTTATGAGTGTCCGTGGGCTTGATCATAACTAAGCTCGTAAGTAATCAATTGTGAGTAAATTTATCTGATATGGATCTGATCGGTGACTATCGCTTCTGTTGATCGTTCCTGTCGGTGTACTCGAATCCTTATTATATGTTCTTTGTCAGTGCAGCCATATGACCGAACAAACGTGTTTTTTTTGGTTTTTTTATTGTGAGGGATGACCGAACAAACGTTGAGGGGGCAGATGCCTGGCTAACATTGCAGAGCAATCCAGGCAAAGTTTTCTTGTTCTTCTCCGCCATGGCTCATATTTGAAAGCATAAAAACTAGTATCTTTTTCTCAGTTCATCTATGGTGCACCCATATACATTTGTCTGTCTTAGGTTGACTCTCAAGATGTAATGCATGTTTTGTCTTGCATGGCATGCAGGACTATGGTACATGCGTTGCTACTATGAGTTCCACTTGTCCATGGCCATGCTGCAGTTTTCATTGTAGAGGATGAGCCAACAGAGGAGACATCCCTCCCCTCCACTGCCTGCAGATTTTCTGTCACATGGCTCTGACAATAATCTCATGCCAAATGAATTGTACCTCCAAAAACAAAAGTGAAGTGATCTCATCTGTAAAGGGATCTAAATGTTAAGTTCTGCCCATAGTTTTTGAGCAGACCAATGTGTCATTTGTGACAAAATGTAGCAGTTACTATCGGGAAAATGCCCCAACTCCTAAGGTGTGCACTGGAAAACAGGAGTCAAGCTGATATGCTAGCAGAATTAACTATTATATGTACGTGGATATTTGCCAAAATGCTCATGAGTCATGTGGTTCATAAAGCCTTTCTGTAAAATTACAAGGGAAACTGCTGCTGCTACTATGTGGCTCCACCCCCGAGTAATTTAATTTCTCCCGATTTTCATTTTTCTGTGAAATCGGTTCTCTTTGTGACTAGTCACACTCCCATGCATTATCCAGTTTTCTTGAAAAGGTAGTAAAGAAGAAAAAATCTTAGCTATAAAATTTACAACTATATTTGATCGGTAATACTGATGTTGGTTTATAAAAAAATTGAGTTAAAGTATATATGAGTCTTCGCAAAAAAAGAGAGTTAAAGTATGAGTCAGACAGAAGTGGTTGAAATATGAACAAAATTTTGGGGCGTATGCTTTTGTATTGATGTGATCTCTCGTCTCAGCAATGGCTGTTGTGCAGAGCTAAATGTACTTACATTGTTCATCCCATATTTTAAGTTTGCGATAGTATGAAATGTGGGACGAGATAGGATGCAATGTCCATGGTTCCAGCTATAAATGCGTGACACAAGCTTGGGTGCCGTTCGGATACCCCTCTAAAGTGCCCTCTAAAGTTTATACCCCTCTAAAGTAAAAAGAATCTTACTATTTAGAGGTACTAAATAAAATTTAATTACAAAACCTTTCTGCAGACGGGCGTTATTTTTCGAGACGAATCTAACGAGCCTAATTAATCAATGTTTTGACACAGTGATGCTACAGTAACCATCGTCTAATCGCCGCTTAATTACCCTCATTACGTTCGTCTCGCGAAATAGAGGGGGGTCCTGGACTTAGTTTTGTAATTTGACTTTGTTTAGTACACATAAATCGTGCCGGCATCTTTGATGTGACTGCTACAGCACCCTCTAAAGTGATCCAAACGGGGCCTTGGTGTGGAAAACTGCTTGAGTAGCAAGATTAACAAACACATTGACCAGGTGACATGTCAATATTAATCAGCAGCAGCATGATCCATCTATGTACAATAATAATCAATCAGCAATCTTATATTTACTAATTAGAGGCTCCTTTTGAGGCCTCCACGTTAATTGGAAGAAAATCCTAGAAATTACCAGAAAAAAGCAAAATATCTATCCGTCGATTTGGATGCCCCACAAATTGTAACCATCGATCAACAAAGAGAATTAGAACCCACGTGTATTCCTCATAACCTTACCCTAGCCGCCGAGGCACCCAGCGTTAATCCTTCGTCGATCTTTTCAGGTGCTCTCCCTGCATCTTCCTTTTCGCCTCCCTCGATCTCCTCTTTGTTGTTCCTTTTACTAATTGGAGGCTCCTTTTGAGGCCTCCACGTTAATCGGAAGAAAATCCTAGAAATTACCAGAAAAAAGCAAAACATCTATCCGTCGATTTGGATGCCCCACAAATTGTAACCATCGATCAACAAAGAGAATTAGAACCCACGTGTATTCCTCATAACCTTACCCTAGCCGCCGAGGCACCCAGCGTTAATCCTTCGTCGATCTTTTCAGGTGCTCTCCCTGCATCTTCCTTTTCGCCTCCCTCGATCTCCTCTTTGTTGTTTCCTCGAGAATTCGCTCACCAACACCTTGAAGATGCATATGCGACCAGACGACACGTCGGTAGGAGAGACGAACATTGGCGACCTGTGCACACGCCCGGCCTTCACGAACCTGCAGCCGCCGCCGCCGCCGATTCAATCAGCCCACAACGAAAAACTGCATCGAAACTGTGGTCGATCTCCAACTGCCCTTCCACCACTTCTAGGTGCCGTCGCGTTCACTGCAACAGGAATCATCTTTGTCAGATCCTGCCCGGGAGGACGAGCGCAGAGGAAGAAGGCTCCTACAGCGAGAATGCACAGGGAGAAGAGACGTGAGGTATGGCCGGCACCTGCACAATTTCCATGCGTATCAAATATATGCTTTGCTTGGTCAGGTATGCTGCATTGAACTGATGGGGAGGATTCAAAGGTGAACACTTTGTAACTAGCTCGATCACCAATTTGATTTGTCCGCAATCTGCAATCGAGGTTTGGATAGTGATGATCACGGACGTTGTACAGAAGAGAGACTTGGATCGAAGTGACAAAGACATCACGTAGGTAAGCACCAGCTGTTTCTGTCGGGAGAAGGCCATCAGATTAGCTTCTGTTGATGCGGCATCCTCCACTGTAAAATTTTTGATTCATCAATTTAATCTTCATCGAGCATATATTTTATTCAATGCAACACCTTTTTGTCAGCATGCAGGAAGGCAATAAATACCTTGACCCTTGCGCTCAAGCGTCACCTACAACTAAGGCATGATGAGGGTCATCACAAGGTAAGCCTTGCATTAACTCATGTATACTGAAGTAGATCTGTTGTGCTGAATCTTGGAATAATGAAGTCAAAAAAATTCTTTGTTAACTTTCTTCTCAGCCTTTTTGTTGTCAGAACTAAAAGGCAGATTTTAATTGTAGTTCTAATATATTTCAATGCATGGCGTTACTAAAATACAGCTTCCAGCTTATCAACAATCTACAAAGCCTTGGGTCCAGATATTCCTATATAAACCAAAATTGCTATAAGTTTGCAAATTAATAAAAAAAATATAGACGAAGTGTAGATTTTGAGGCCCTAAATTTCGAGGGAAGTATAGTATGAAACTAACATTTTACATATTTTTGGGACAGGGTATTTCTAATGTTATTTTTATGTTTTTATATAACATATCTAATATCTCTTTTAAGACTTTCAAGTATAACACTGTCCATATAATGCATTAGGAAAGTATTTCCAACATAGTTGTTTGACAGTATACAACAACCACAACAAAACAGTGTCAAGTAAATTGGAGTAGATTAGAGATGGCCCACATATGAACAAAATAGTTGTTGTTTTAGTAAACTAAGGGAAGAAGACATGAAAATAAATTAACATAAACCAAAATGTGCATCAAAACTAGGAAACAATTTTTGGAATAGAGATAACATGGGAACTCTATAGACTAAGTCATGATTCTATGTGTGGATTGATAACTTTCATGCCCTCCTATTCAAAGATAGTTTTTTTTTTTTATACTCCAACCATTCTAATATATCTTTAAGTTTGGTCTACCCCTAATTCTCTTAGCAACACCAGAGCATTTTCAAATCTTGCGAAGCACCGGGACCTCTGGTGATCGCGTAAAAATGTGGACTATAAACATTTATTTTGCAACCTGTAAATTGTAATATAAAATAGTACTACTGTTGCAAGTGCCAAAAAAATAAACATAATGTTAAAGTTTGTCAAACATAAATTGGTGCATGTCCTACAAATTGCAGGTGCACGGGTTGATAGGCTAGTATGATCAATTTGAACTCACAAAGCGGCGCCTGGATTCTGCTCCATGCAATAATTAATGCCCCTAGATAAACAAGTCAACATGCGAGGTAGTCACTCATCTTGACCTGCGTCCCTGCATTGCTGGCACGTAAGTCAAAGCAGCTGAGGTTACTAGACAGCTCAATTGCACATTCACATCTGTTAATTGTATAATTATCTGTGAAGCAACCCTGCTGTTGAATTCAGTGTTTACAATAGGCACACAAACACCTTGTATTGTACGGTATCTAGAGAGTCAGCATTTGACTAATGTTTGTATGGTAGAGGTTGGTGAAACGAGGTCCACGCTCAGCCTAATGACAGAAAGTAGAGGAGCAAAAAGTCTTAAAGTATTTAAATCTTAAAGTATTTGCCTCTTGTAGCAAACAAATGTAGCGTTGGTCTAGTAAAAGATGCATACTACGGTTCGATTTGTTACTACTTATACACCCTCCATTCGGAAATAATACAAATATTTTGGACAAATTTCTCCTATGTCAATGATAGCTAAAACACATAGTCATGAGAAAATATTTTCATCATGTAGGCATCCTTTCCGTATCACATATAGTGAGAAACCACAACACGCCTACCATTCAGAATGGAAAAAGTACATGGTTCTATGTTGAAAGGGCCATTATAATGGCGCCTACCCTCTTAGCCACTTCTCAGCTACCACATATACAAATATATGAGATCCAGAAATACCAGGATATTCCTTATTAGATTATATGAAGGTATAAGCTGACCTTCAAAAGTGATCACGCAGATAAAATGACTTTGACAGTACCACCTTCAAATTTATACATATTTTGTTTTGATTAATTATGCTGCTATTTCTGCCGCCACTATATATTTCAAGATTGGTTCATGGATTACATAGGGTAGAATATGGTCAGCACTTGAAAGTACAGATGGTAAAATAACTTCGAGCAGGATTCGGCAACTAATGAACCGCAACTTATCATTTTTTTTAGGATGAGTTCAACAACAGCTGCAAATTTGACCCTGATTGGCAATTCCACTGGTACAGTGAATTCAGCAGTTTTGACCATTCTTCTTGGCAAGTAGGTTAATATACAAAGAAGGGATATGTATGCACTGTGCAAATCTTCATGTTCCAAGCATCTTTTTTGACCAATAAAATTCGGAAAATTTGTGTGTACGCTTGTCTCCAGGAAACGGTAAAATCAAGTTACTGACCTTAATTTGTCGCAGGATAAGTCTGTCTGCAAGTGGTTCTTACCTTGTCGATAGTTTTACATAAAGACAAATCAAAAGGTATACTTTGACATGGAATTTTTCCCGGGACCATACGCCTGGCAAGTGGCAGCGGTAGATTATGAAACAAAGATTGACCTCCAAAGGTTATCACGCAGATAAAACTGACTTTGACGTTATCACCTTCGGATTTATCTGTCTTTCCTATTAATTCTGCTACTTTCCGAAGCTGCTTCTTTGGGACTGGCACTCCTGTGTTTTTCAGGGCCCAAACAGCGATTGCGATTTGGTGTACTAGCAATCAATAACAAATAGAAATAATTTTCATCATCAAGTTCATGGTTCACTGTTCTTGATCTGTAGACGGAAGAAAATACTTTCCTGCAATGTTGTAGTTAATGAGGAAAAATCATAGCTGCTGAATTTACACGAACAATCGTCACGTAAAAGTTTTGATCGTGCATGGCTCATACAAAAATGATCGACTTGATGTTTCAGTTCTTGAGTCAAAGACACACATGGCTGAGACATGATCCAAGAATTCCCCAAGATACAACCTGGCAAAATGACGACAAAATAAGGTCCATGTCTGTCGAGACCTTTTTCTGCATGTGGTTAATTTATTAATCATGATGGTGGCTCCCGGTCTTTGCATCTATCGTTTCGATAACGTCATGCATCTATTTTGTTTCCTGAATCGAAGCTGATCATTCCACGGTAACACATCGCCATGCAGAACAAGGGTTTACGTGCACTGAATTTTGAGTTTTAAGAAAAACATTCTCCATAGGAACGATACATTTCTTTTCCTGCTAAACATCACATTTTTTTTTGAATGTCAACGAAATTTCACATTTAATTACTATGTTGGATTCGGATAACAACGATCGTTCAGACCACTTTCTTACCAACATATATATCCTCCTAGCTATATATATCGTCTCAAAACATGTCCCTCCATACGTACACTCCTGCCTATAGAAGAAGACTGAGCAGCTAGACAAAGTTGCAATATGAAGCGCCTGAGCCTCCCCACTGCGGCAGCTGCCGTCGCTGCTCTCACCATTTTGCTCTCTGCATCAACCGTACAGCCGGCGGCCACAGCAGATGTCGAGCACACGTTTGTGGTGTGCATACGATATGTTTTCTCTTCTACTCTATGCTGTTACAATGTTAGTTATTATCAGTCGTGTTCTGAGCAAGCTTGTTTGTTGGAATACTCGCATGCATATAGGTGAGCCAGATCAATATGACGCACCTGTGCAACGAAATGTCTGTCACTGTGGTGAATGGTAAGCTCCCGGGGCCAGTGATCGAGGTCACTGAAGGGGACACTGTGGCGGTTCATATCATCAACTTGTCACCCTACAACATAACAATTCATTGGTAATCAATTAAGTACCTAATCTATTACACAGTTGATTTCTATGCTTTATAATGAAATGCTACATAGCACCTATCCTTCACTGTTTTCGATAATTCTTATATTACAATAATCCAAGATATTAATCTATTATGATAAAATAGACATGGCAGATTCTAGATGATCTTTCATGTTCCATGTGCAAACTAACCTGATTTGTAAAGGAGCCACCAAGGTATATGGAACAGGTGATCCAGACTGATGCTTTTTCAACAGCTGCTCGTATAAAGTTGGTTTCTAAAAGGATGGAAAAGTTTCCTTTGGGTTGGGTTTTAATAAATCGATATAATACATGTCATACCGATCAGAAGACGAAAGGGCCATATACATTTATTTTTGCGGTGAGAACGGGACGTATACATTGTAAAAGTTGGTAGGCAATGAAACAGGCGGAACATATATATATTAGGTAGGGAACAAGATCTGAAAATGTTTTGCATCAATAAAAAGTCTACAAAAGAACCAGGAGCCTAGGAGCAGTTTCCAGTTTTTTATGATAACAGAACAACAAAGCATGGTATATATATAGAGCGTATGCAATGGTTAGAGCCAACTAATAGCTCTTACTGGGATATCTGTGTGTGGGACAATGTAACAGCGTCTCATTTATGCTAAAAGCTAGCTCTTGAACAAGAGCTAACGCCACTCTCTTTCCTCTTGTTTTCTATATTATAGAATATATGTTGGCTTTAAGCTTCCTCTTTGGGAATGGTCTAACAGCGTCCCCAAAGGGGGAGCTAAGAACCAACATATATTGTACTATATGGGAAAAGAGGAGGAGAGAGAATGAATAAACACTGTCTACAGTTCCCATACACAACATGCTCCCTCTAAGAGCTATCAGTTGGCTCTCAGTAGTGGAGCCAGAAAATTTGAAATGGGTAGGCACCGAAATTAGAAGAGCAATAGATGATACGAAATTCAATCACATAAAGAGCAAATCTTCATTGAAATCCAAATTTTTTGGGTATGGCTGGGCCTACCGTGTGCCACCCAGCTGGCTCCACCACTGTTGGCTCTAACCATTGACTTGTTCGGAAAGCCTAAGCTTGTGCAACTCATGTTCATTAGCCTTTTATGAGATGAATTATTGAAAGTCAGGTATTGCCGGCTTTAATTCTAGTATGTCCTAACTGGGTGACAAGAATCCTCATTCACCGTTCAAACATTTCACCTAGCGTAAGAAAACCTAGAGTTTTCACCATATATGACGAGTTTAGTGTATCCACTGCTTCAAAGTTGAAACCATGTGTCGATTCAAGTGCCAAACAATTTATTTTTATTTATTTATTTATTTATTTATTGTTTTTTGCGAAAACAAGTGCCAAACATTGAAGTAGTTGAAATTGGTCGGCAACACTTGAACGGGCAAAGTTTGGATTCATTTCTGAATTCTCTTCTTTTGTGTGCTTTTTGTGCAGGCATGGGGTGAGGCAGTGGAGGAACTGTTGGAATGATGGGGTGCCGATGATTACGCAACGCCCCATCCTTCCCAACCAAAACTTCACTTACCGGTTCGACGTCAGTGGCCAGGAAGGCACCCTGTGGTGGCATGCTCACGAACCTTTCCTCCGGGCAACCCTGCATGGCGCCGTGATCATCCGACCGAAAGGCTGGCCTGACTCGTACCCGTTTCCTAAGCCTGATAAGGAGGTCCCCATCATCATAAGTAAGATATATATGAGCACATAGCAAAGCTGTTATGGCACATCTGGTATAATTTCTGAGCTGAACTTCTGTTGATCTGAATGGCAGCGGAGTGGTGGGAGAAGAACCTTGCAGGGGTGGACAGGAACATGACGAATGGTTTCTTTGATGATTACTCCAGCGCATCCACGATCAACGGCAAGCTTGGTGATCTCTTCAACTGCTCCGGTAAACAACTATTATGAGTTTATGACGTAGCATACGTGTGGAGACGTCGAAAGCGACACTTTCCGTTTTAATTACTGAGTGGAGTGGTTGAACTCGATCTGAAGGTGTAGCTGAAGACGGCTACACGCTGGACGTGGATCCCGGCAAGACCTACCTGCTGCGAGTGATCAACGCCGCGCTCTTCTCCGAGCACTACATCAAGCTCGCCGGGCACAAGTTCACGGTGGTCTCCGCCGACGCCAACTACGTCAACCCCTACACGACGGACACCATCGCCATCGCGCCCGGCGAGACGATGGACGCCCTGGTCGTCGCCGACGCGCCGCCCGGCAGGTATTACATGGTGGCCCTGCCCAGCCAGGCGCCACCGCCGGACACCCAGACCCCGGAGTACGTCACGAGAGCGATGGTGCAGTACAGCACCGTGTTGCTGAACTCGAGCCGTGACGACGTGCCGGAGATGCCGGACAACCACGACACGGTCACGTCGTTCCACTTCCACGGCAACCTGACCAGCCTGCTCCAGCGGCAGCGCTCGCCGCCGGTGCCGAAGGAAGCCGACGAGCGCCTGTTCGTCGTGCTCAGCCTGGGGTCCATCTGCCGGAACGGTGGCCATTCCTGCAAGAGAGGGGACAGCAAGGAGATCATCCTCGTGGCGAACATGAACAACGTCTCCTTCCACCTCCCGCCGGAGACGGCGACGCCGATCCTGGAGGCGCACTACTACCACAACAATGGCGTGGACGGCACGCTGCAGGAGCTCGCCGCCGGGCCGCCGGTGACGTTCAACTTCACCGACCGGGAGCTGATCCCGTTCGGGCCCAAGGAGATGCGGCTGGAGCCGACGTCCCGGGCGAAGCTGGTGCGGCGGTTCCTGCAGGGCTCCACGGTGGACGTCGTGTTCCAGAGCACCGGCATGCTGCAGGGTGACTCCAACCCCATGCACCTGCACGGCCACGACATGTTCGTGCTCGCGCACGGGCTCGGCAACTACAATCCGGCTAGGGATGTGGCGACGTACAACCTGGTGAACCCGCCGAGGAAGAACACCGTGCTCGTCCCCAATCTTGGTTGGGCCGCTGTCCGGTTTGTCGCGGACAATCCAGGTGCGTGTAACATTCGCTTCAAAGTCTTAGCTTGGATGTCCAAGTAGAACTCCGTGTCTAATCGTGGTTTGTCTGTTTTGGAATACAGGGGCATGGTTCATGCATTGCCACTATGAGTTTCATTTGTCCATGGGTATGTCTGTAGTGTTCATTGTCGAAGATGGACAGACAGAGGACACATCTCTCCCACCACCGCCTACAGGATTTTAAATGGCCATGAAAAAAATAAAAGCGATCTCACGAATAAATGGAGTCTGAAATTAAGCTCCGACAACTAGATTTCGAAAAAATCAATTGAACTTATTATTAACTTATTATTACGAGTCAGTAATATGAGATAAATTAGATTTGTATACCCATTTAGTTCCCGTATACTAGCTTATTTAATTAGATATCAATCAGGGTGTTGTGTATAGGATAAATAATTTCGCTGGGATAATCGTATCACACGTTGTACTGTGACTTGGGGAGAATAGTATCAATTTGTCTATGGAAAATGTATCCCTGCTTTTCTATTGGCTGTGACTCATCTTTTATAGATTCTTTAATATTTCACCACGAAGTATATTGTGATCCTATGAAGAGAAAAAATTCAGCAATATATACAGTTGACTTGGATACAGTTTAATAGCGATGAAAGTGTAGTAACAAGTGGTAGATCCTGGCCCAGTTTCATAAGAACAATTACAGTAACAACTAAATTATTATATAGTGTTACCAAGGCAATTAGAAGCAGATTTTTTACTAGTGATGAGAGAAAGGTCAAAGTGTTCCCATTGAATGATTGCACTCATATTATCAATAGCAAGCCGAAGTCGCTGTATGCACATGAGATATAAACTACATAAGTTTGTATAAAAGGTTTGGGCCACACAAGTTACTTTAACTTGGTGCGTGCTAGGTTGGAACCAAATTTGTCTCAACTGAAATATGAGCGAAGCTCTTACTAATCCTAGGCTCCCGGGCATCGACGGGCCCTCTATAGCGGCGGCCTAAATTATGAACTGCCTCTAAAGGGGAAGTAGAGATGGCCCACATTACGGACCACCACTACAGAGGTTGTAGCGGCGGTTGTAGAGAGGTCTGCCGCTACAACCTCTTTCGGGCCCGCAATAGCGGCGGTTATACAGAGGAGCAATAGCGGCGGTTTAATTATAGGTTGCCGCCGCTACAGATTGATAGTAGTGACGACTCATTTCCTCGTTGACCCCGATGGGTCTGTCGTAGCGGCCTTCTTTCGGGCCCGCCGCTAGAGGAATTGGGCTGGCAGGCCTTTTTTTTGGTATTGTCTAACCTCCAAACGCAATTACGCAGCGAACACTTACTTTGGCTGGATCACATTCGGACTTATCCATAGTTTTGACTAATTTGTTGAGCGCCTGGTTAAGTTTATGATCTTGCCTCTGTCAATGCCTGCTGCTCAAGGGACAGGGGGGGGGGGGGGCCACCACTAGGAAATCAAGTACACTCTTGCGACCTGCCTGGTCGCCTGGACGTATGAACCGAGACAAAACGAATTAAATAAAGGTACCATGGCCCTGATGAATTTTATCACTGAAGGCACCATGTCCCTGATGAATTTTATCACTGAAGGCACCATGTCCCTGATGAATTTTATCACTGAAGGCACCATGTCACGAGTTTTTCAGTTACAGACAACGGTAAGAAAAAATTCTTTAGGTCCTGTTTGAATACAAAAAAGACCATGGTTTAATAAAATAATTTGGTTTTATACTCCATGAAGTATTTGGATGCAACCAACCTTTCAGTTCTGAAAACCATAATATTGATGAAAATGTAGTCATTTTAGAGTTTTAGAAACTTCACTCGTGACATCTTTTTGCTAATAATTAAACCGTGGTATTGCATAGTTGAAGCTTCGAAAATCGTAAGGTTTTGCTACTTTTAGTTTTGGAAAACCATGACATCCAAACAGGGCCTTATCTTGTTTTAGTTTCTGTCCTTTGCACTTACTCTGACTCTCCCTCCATGGGCGACATAACATTGATGTACAGAATGCACACTTCAAAAAGTAATGGCAAAACGAGCATTTCACTATCCTTGTTCTATTCCTTACAAAACTATTTTTTGTCAAAAATTGAGACGTAAAATACTTTGATAGGGATATATGACTCAGAAACCTCATTAGCAATTTTCAACACGAATTCAACAGCAGCTGTATTTGACCCTCACTAATTTTCAGTCACGAGGTAATTTCAGAGTTTCAGTCTCTAGCAATGACCTTGGTGCTTAACTGTTAGGTGAATATGTTACAGGCAATGATCAGGGATAAAAGGATTTTATCAGGCTGATTTTTGTTTTTCCATTGCATTAGCTATCAACAAAATCTCACAACCCTTTTTTATCGAAAACGAAAACATGTTCCGGTCTTTTACGCCCTTAGATGCGTATAACCATTTATTTATGATTACAAATTAATAAATAAATAATTTGTGAACAATCATCCTTCACGTTGTCTATATATATGCATATCATCACCACATTCTTGACAAAGCCTAGGGCCATCGTCTCCAATGTGCAGCAAACCATAACAAAGGTTTCCTCCTTGTGTAGAAGCCTTCTGAACCTGAGTCAGCGCATACCCCTAAAAAGAGCCTGCACAAATTTTTGGCAATTTACTATTGAGTGTAATCCTTTGATATGAGCTATTAACAACAAAGTCGGCATTTCTTTAGTTTTGATCTATCCTTGGAGAAATTGTTTTTTGTTGAGAAGATATCTGGAGAGTGATTTAAGATAAATACAAGAGCTTGAAATTTGACTTTGATTAGCAGTTTCAACTACGAGGTAACTTAGGCAGTCTTAGCCTTGCCACTACGAGAGACCACGTCTCTTCCCTGGTAGGTAAAATAAAATATAACAAGCTGATCCACGAAGCAAATTCTATGCATCTTGTTTTCTTGTGTTACGTGACAAAAGTTGTTTGTATATATGCTCGTTGCAACATGGACATGGTAAAACCAAGTTACTTCTCACAATTTGCTGCTCCAGTCAATTCAACCTGCAGGTGATTCTCCTTAGTTACCGTAAAGTATTTGTATGATAAAGGTCCCAAAAATTCATTTTTAGAAGAAAAGGTGGCAGGCGCTATGCCCATTTTCATTGTAGAAGCAGCAACAGGTCGATCATGCACAGTACACAGTTTTTGCTAATTTGCAGGCGCCACAGCTGCCCGAGCTTCAGAACACGTAGGCAATCCTTCGAGGCAATCGTCTGATATGATGTCATCACGTAGGTAATTTCCGTGACTGGAGAAGATGAGTAGGAAGCACTAGTACAAAAGGACCCTGCAGTGACGGAAGAGAAAAAATAGTAGTGGCGGGCACATGTTTTCCCGTCACTACAATGCACCTCACAGCTTACCAGTGGCGCACAAGCTGATATCATCAAAGATGCTTGCTAGTAGTGATGGTCGTGCTGATGTTACCTGCGCCCGCCACTGAAAAATTCATTTCCAGCGACGGGCACGGCTGATGTCACCTGCCTCCCCCGCCACTGCTAGGAATTAGAAATATCTTCCCGCAGCCTGTCTCCAATCCTATCCACCTCGTGCTACTACCACCGCTCATTCTTCATCTGTCCTCTCTCTTTCCTCCACCACTCTCTCTCTCTCTCTCTCTCGTTCTATCCAGCGCGCAGTGGAGTGGGTCGACGAGGAATCAGCAGCCGGCGAAGCGCACCTGGAGGCCACCGCTCTTCCTCAACCGCGTGAGCGCCGCGGCCCACCTCATCCTCGTGCTTGCCGTCGCGGGCTGCTTGGTCTTCAGCCGCCTCCTCCCCTTCGCCACGCTCGGGCAGATCTGGCGTCTCCACTGCTGGATCCGGGAGGGGCGGCGGTGCTGCTTCCTCCACGGCGGATGGCCAGCACAGGCGGGGAGGCGCGACGGGGATGCTCCAGGCGGGCGCGGGAGCGGCAAGGATGTGCGGCGCTTCCCCACTTCGTCTTCCTCAGATCCCACGCCTCAGCTCTACGGCGGCGCTCGTGGCTGCTGCTACTCCCCCTGGTCAACGTCGAGGCCAAGATCTCCGGCCGCGTCCCCGTCCAAGCAACACCCTCGCCCTCGTTTCTCTCCCTCCCTCCCTCCCTCATTCTTCTCTCTCTCCTGTAGATCTCGACGGCGTGGCGGCGAGCTGGGTGGGGCTCGCGGCGTGGCGGCGCCATATCTGGGTGGCGGACGCGGCCTCCTCGAGCTCGTCACGGTGGCTGGGGACTGCGGATCTGGCGCAGTCGCGGTGGCCTCCTCGAGCTCGCGGCTGATCCGGCGACGACGACGCACGGACGCGGCCTCCTTGAGCTCGCGGCGATGGGCGGCACGGACTCGGCAGGGCGACGACGGCGACGGGCGGATCCGGTAGGGCAACGACGACTCGGCGCGGCGCCACGGACGACGGCGCGACGGGCACGGCGACGACGACTCGGCGCGGCGCGGCGAGACGGTCGGTGGCTCCACGGCGGCACGAGCTCCAGCAACGTTAGGCGGCGCAAGAGGCGACGATGGGCGGCGCTGGCGTGGGCCCCATCTTTTTTATTATTTTATGTGCCTTACGGTGGCGGGCCTGTGCGCCCGTCACCGCTCTTTTTATTTTCCAGTGGCGGAAGCGGAATGGCGGGCGCTTTGCCCGCCACCACAGCCTCAAAACGCCCGCCATTGAAGGGCTTCATTGTAATAGTGAAGGTGATCTCCAAAAGTGATCACGCACGCTGATGAAATTGACTTTGACAGATCACTTCCATTTTCGTCTGGCGTTTTGACTAGTTACACTGCTTTCTGCCGCCGCTACCTTGAGATTAATAGTTTACGATTCCTCTGACAGTTTCAGGTTTTTTCTGCTGTATTTTAGTGTCCGTGGTGCGACCTATTCTCGACATCGAATGAATAGAGAGACAAGTTTCGACATCCTCAGTTTCTCGCAAAACAGCTGTTAATTAGTGAGGAAATATCATGGTTGTTACAATTTACATCCAAACTTGCTTACTGCTCAGATTGTGCATGGCTTGTACAGAATAACAGAAATGAATGAATTTTCAGCTCCTGAGTCAACAGCAGATAGGGTTGAGAGTTGAAGCAAGAACTAGCTTTTGCGGCCGGTTCGTACCCACCAGATATATCCTGTCAAGACGAAGCAATTTCCACAATCGCCTCTCTGGATGTGATTGATTTATGACTTGTGCGTGCATGGTCAACCGGCAGCAGATGGTCTCTACATCCGTCGGACTAGGAACGCCATACATCTCACTGTTATTAACTAAAACAGCGCGTGTGCCATGCATGCATGCTAGCCAAGCGGCGTGCTGAAAACGGGCCTCTTGGCATACCTGCTTAATTTCAGATCATAAGAAAAAGTAAAACATATGAGCAGATAACTAATTGGACAAGTTGCGGAACAAGGATTTTTCTGTGAAATTTTGCTTGTCCAAGCAAAATATTTAATCCTCTGTGATATGTAGATGAGCCAGAAGGGCTAATCGCTATGAGTTAATCACAGTAAAAATTGTGATGCGTTAGCATGACGTCTACTGCAGTTACACATATGGCACAGCTAAACTTGGTGTGCAAGGCCGTCCACTTTAGAGCAGCAGTAAAGGTTAGCAAACGAAAAACAATATTTGACCAGGTTCCACGGTCAGAACAAGCAGCAGCTATAGCATGAATGATCCTTTCTACTACTTTACAAAAGTAACCGACCTCAATATGAACTCACACAAGGCAGCTAGATTCTACCGCAATCTCCCTGACAGAAAAGTCAGCATGTACTACTGTCGTACGTATATCTTGACCTGCAGTCCGGCCGGGAGCCAGGTCTAGACGCTACGCACGTCAAAGATTTCTTTTTTTTGAAACAAAGTAGCATAATTAATAGAACAGTCTTTCACAAATAAATGAATAAATAAATAAAATATAACAGTCCATTGCTGATGCACAATATTTTGGAAATCCTCGGACGATTAATTAATTCTACGTACGTTTGAAGAAGTACGAAGCATCAAACGTCCATGTTGAGGTTCGTTTCATTAATTATACTAAGGGCGTCTAGACATCTCGTATTAATTGTACGGTATGTGTAAGGAGGACTACAATATTCACACTCACGGAGCGCGAGAGACCCAGCCTTTGACTCGGGTGACGGGTAATGGTTGGTGAGAAGAAGTCTTTGCCAGGCTAGAAAGTGAAAATGGGGGAGAGAAATAACAAGTCTTTGCCAGTTGCGAGAGAGAGAGAGAGAGGCCGTGGAATATTTAACTATCAACATCCAGAGAAGGGGCAAATTAAACCTCCTGATTGGTGGAAAAAGGCGGTTCCAATGATGCTAATCTCCCGCGTGATATTTTCATGAAAATCTCATTACGTGCATGCACATGTCACTAAATTTAGAAAAGTTAAAGATTCCTACTCGTAGAGAAAATCGCCGCCGTCCGTTCTGTGATCCGCTGGTCTGATTGGCCAGTCAACCATTGCAAACAACCGTTTGATTCAGGTGTCTCTGCAAGCCCAGCCAACAACATCGGGTATATAATGACCCCGCAGCAAGCCTAGGAGAAGCATCACACAAAGCAAGTTTAACTGAGCCGAGTGACTTGTATTTGGCAAGTAGCAACGGAGTTGTTCTTTCGCTGCCATGGGGAAGCTCTCCATGGCGGCTCCAATCCTCTGCATGGCCCTTGTAGCCCTAGCCACTGCTGCTGTCGGTGAAGCGGCCGTGGTCGAGCACACCTTTGTTGTAAGTATATATATTGAGTAGCCATCATTTAAAGTGATGATGTTAGCATAAGAATTTAGTTTATAATTACGTCAAATTACTTTCATAACGTCAATAATTTGAGAATAGAGGGAGTATATATCTATGATCTATGTCCATTAATACATTCCACTATTAGTAGTAAATTATATACCAGTTTATGTTAAGCTAAATTTGTTGGAGATATGGTAAAAGAGTTGTTTTCAAAATGCTGGAAACATATGTATTGGGTGGGCTGTCAATTCTGCTGTAGTCTAGGTTTTATGGACACTCGCTGTGGCAAGCTTGCTTCAAAGACAAGTTGAAGCAAACATTTTAAGCTTGTCTCTTATGTTTGTTCGCTTGTTTGCGCCGACGGCGACAGGTGCACGAGATGAATGTGACGCACCTGTGCAACACCACCAAGATCTACGTGGTGAACGGGCAGTTCCCGGGCCCGCAGATCGACGTCACCGACGGTGACACGGTGGTGGTGCACGTGGTGAACCGGCTGGACCACGGCCTGACGATGCACTGGCACGGCGTTCGGCAGATGCGCAGCGCCTGGGCCGACGGCGCCGGCTTCGTGACCGAGTGCCCCATCCCTCCCGGCGGCGACCACACCTACCGCTTCAACGTGACGGGGCAGGTCGGCACGCTGTGGTGGCACGCGCACGTCACCTGCCTCCGCGCCACCATCAACGGCGCCTTCGTCGTCCGCCCCAAGGACGGCCGGTACCCGTTCCCGGCGCCGGCGAGGGACGTGCCCATCATCATCGGCGAGTGGTGGGAGCTCGACCTGCTTGAGCTCGACCGCCGCATGGCCGACGGCAACTTCGACGACAACCCGCTCTCGGCCACCATCAACGGCAAGCTCGGCGACCTCAGCAACTGCTCGGGGCGCCCCGAGGAGAGCTTCGTCCTCGACGTCGAACCCGGGAAAACATACCTGCTCCGGATCGTCAACACGGCGCTCTTCTCCGAGTACTACTTCAAGGTGGCCGGGCACGCGTTCACGGTGGTCGGCGCCGACGGGAACTACCTCACGCCGTACAGCACCGACATGGTCGTGGTCGCCCCCGGCGAGGGCGTCGACGTGCTCATGCGCGCCGACGCGCCGCCGGCGCTCTACCACATGGTGGCGCTCGCCAACCAGCCGCCGGAGCCGGACCCGCAGATCCCGCTCTTCGTCTCGCGCGGCCTCGTCCGCTACCCCGGCGTCCGCGCCGACAACAACGGCCTCCCCGTGGCGGCGCCGGAGATGCCCGACCAGCACAACACCATGCCGTCCTTCTACTTCCACAACAACCTCACCGGCCTCGCGCACCCGACGCGCCACCGCGTCCCGATGCACGTCGACGAGCGCCTCTTCGTCACGCTCGGGCTGGGCTCCATCTGCCGCGACGGCAGCACGAAATGCAAGCGGCGACGGAGCAACGAGACCATCGTGGTGGCCACCATGAACAACGTCTCCTTCGCCCACCCGAAGACGACGTCGCTGCTCGACAAGTACTACTTCGACGGCGGCAGTGGCTCCGGCGTGTACACGGAGGACTTCCCCGACCAGCCGCCGCGGCCGTACAACTACACGGACCGGGACTACATCCCGCCGGGCCCGCTCGAGGAGGTGCTGGAGCCGACCTTCAAGTCCACCAAGCTCCGGCGCTTCAAGTACAACACGTCCGTGGAGATCGTCTTCCAGAGCACCGCGCTGCTGCAGAGCGACTCCAACCCCATGCACCTCCACGGCTACGACTTCTTCGTGCTCGCGCAGGGGATCGGCAATTTCGACCCCAAGAGGGACCCCAAGAAGTTCAACTACCACAATCCGCAGCTCAGGAACACCGTGCAGGTGCCCCGGACCGGATGGGCGGCAATCCGCTTCGTCACCGACAATCCAGGGGTGTGGTACCTGCACTGCCACTTCGAGTTTCACATCGTGATGGGCATGGCAACGGTGTTCATCGTGGAGAACGGGCCGACGCCTGAGACCAGCCTGCCTCCACCACCGCCGGAATACAAGAGATGCGGTGCCAATGGTCTTATGCTGCCGTAGAGTTTTTGATGAGTACTTTTTGACTAATCTGAGTCCAAATATTTTTATTATACATAAACAATAAAACGGAGGGATTTCATTGTATTATTGATGGTCATCCTTATTCTAAAGGATGTTATTCTTTATTTGGTATTTAAATGTATTCGTCAAGCTGTAAGTTTATAACGTATAATCAATTTTAAGAGAAATATAAGAATATATGGAAGTATCTAAGAATTTAATTCATTTTGTTTTGCTCTCATTGATATTCCTCTCAAACTTGAGAGGAAAATGGTAACCTTTTGTGACCACAGGATTTTGACCCAGTTAAGCCTAAAGAAAAGTTCAGCCTCAGTAGAAGTCTAGCCGGTTTATGGTGGTTTGCTGTAGCTGTACATAGAGGGCGAAAAGAGCAGCATGTGTCTGCATCACAATTCAGGTTAGATTAGAGCTTATGTCGGGCATCAGAAATTTGTCATGAACTTTTCATGCAACCAAATGACATAGCACAATATATTTTGATATCCCAAATTTCATGCCAAAATTTTCAGTAACATGTTTGTTATTAAAAGAAAATGGACAACATATTTGGTTTGAGTGTCCCAGACACAACCATACATATTGGATATGCTATATTAGTATGTACTTGTGCTATCGATACAATAATGTGGGATCTTTTGTGGATACATAAGTCTATCTTTTATGGATAATTGTGCACAATTGTTCCAATTCTCTACAGGCCCTAGGGCTAGTTCATATGGAATTGCTTACGCGAGCCTCATCATTTTTACTCGGCTCATATGCCAGGCGCACGGGTTGCTTTATATCATTGATTTATTCTAGTCGGAGAAGAGCTATATGGAACATGGATAGGTGGAAAGAACTACAGTGCACGTGTGACAACACCGACTGGCGTAGAGTGGGCTAGAGGGAGCAGGCTCTTGAGCGCGCCCCCGTGCGTAGGAAGCATTCCGGAGTAGAGTAGTTGCCAGACGTGACGGGTATAAAAGAAGATGTAATCACTTGGTTTGGTTTGAGCAAGAAGAATATAGAGAAAGGCATCCAGCCAGCCGGGCATTCGGGCATATTCATTGCAATTATTTTCCATGTTCGGCGTCGCTTGGCAAATCGAGTGTGTCTCGAACAAGCTTGCTGTCGATGAGGCATGGGCAGGCGGAGACCAGCCGCTATATGACGCCATCGCCGGAGGTGACCCGTATCAGGTGCAGCGTGTCGAGCGAGGGTAGAAAGAACAGCGAGCGAGGGTAGAAAGAACAGCGGCCCAGATAATTCCATATATAACCAGGCGCTTCCACAATTTTGTCCGGCATCACAGTTTAGGTTAGATTAGAGCTTATGTCAGGACATAAAGGATGTTGCCTGAATAAATCCATTATTGGACTTAAGCAAGCCTCCATCTAGAGTTTATTAAGACTATGAGAAAGTTTGGGTTTTAGAACGAGAGGACGATTGCGCCTATGCAAAGTTTAAGAATAGGGAATTCATTTTCCTTATCCTGTATGTGGATGACATCCTGCTTGCTAGTAGTGATGGTCATCTACTTCAGGAGACGAAGAAGTTTGTGTCCTCAACTTTTTGATATGAAAGATCTCAATGAAGCATCATTCCTTTTAATTAGGATTTGAAATTCACCGAGATAGAACAAAAGGGGTATCAGAACATCATTCCTTTTAATTAGGATTTGAAATTCACCGAGATAGAACAAAAGGGGTATCAGAACTATCACAAAAGGCATACGTAGAAAAGGTTATAAAGAAATAAAGTATGCATGCGAGTTAATCTACGCCTGCTTCTATAGTCAAGGGTAATAGTTTTGGGAAATTTCAAAGTCTCAGGAATCAAGAAATGATCAATCAAAATGAAATGTTTTTCCACTGTCTGTCGAAGCTCAAAAAGTGCTAAGTAAGACTTTACCCTGACATAGATCACGTATGTCAGGGGTTACAATGAAATCCCTTTGTCTTTTTTGTTTATAATAAAAAATATTTGGACTCAGATTGGTCAAAACTCGTGCAAAATTCTATGGCTGCATGAGGCCATTTGCACCGCATCTATTGTATTCGGGCGGTGGTGGAGGCAGACTGGTCTCAGGCGTTGGCCCATGCTCCACGATGAACGCCGTCGCCATGCCCATCACGATGTGAAACTCGAAGTGGCAGTGCAGGTACCACACCCCTGTTCGTTCAGATTTTCATTTACACATCAGAAAGAATCGGTTTCATATATAGAGAGTTTATAATTAGAATTTTATCTGGAAAAAGAAAAGTAGCTAAAAAGTTTTGGAATTGTCACATTACAAATAGTATGTAGGACTTGTATCATTACCTGTATTGTCGGTGACGAAGCGGATCGCGGCCCATCCAGTCCGGGGCACCGGCACCGTGTTCCTGAGCTGCGGGTTGTGGTAGTTGAACTTCTTGGGGTCTCTCTTGGGGTCGAAGTTGCCCATCCCCTGCGCGAGCACGAAGAAGTCGTAGCCATGGAGGTGCATGGGGTTGGAGTCGCTCTGCAGCAGCGCCGTGCTCTGGAACACGATCTCCACGGACGTGTTGTACTTGAAGCGCCGGAGCTTGGTGAACTTGAACGTCGGCTCCAGCACCTCCTCGAGCGGGCCTGGCGGGATGTAGTGCCGGTACGTGTAGTTGTACGGCCGCGGCGGGTGGTCGGGGAAGTCCTCCGTGTACACGCCGGAGCCATTGCCGCCGTCGAAGTAGTACTTGTCGAGCAGCGACGTCGTGGTCGGGTGGGCGAAGGAGACGTTGTTCATGGTGGCCACCACGATGGTCTCGTTGCTCCGTCGCCGCTTGCACCGCGTGGTGCTGTCGCGGCATATGGATCCGAACCCGAGCGTGACGAAGAGGCGCTCGGCGACGTGAGTGGGGACGCGGTGGCGCGCCGGGTGCGCGAGGCCGATGAGGTTGTTGTGGAAGTAGAAGGACGGCATGGTGTTGTGCTGGTCGGGCATCTCCGGCGCCGCCACGGGGAGGCCGTTGTTGTCGGCGCGGACGCCGGGGTAGCGGACGAGCCCGCGCGAGACGAAGAGCGGGACCTGCAGGTCCGGCTCCGGTGGCTGGTTGGCGAGTGCCACCATGTGGTCCAGGGCCGGCGGCGCGTCGGCGGCCATTAGCACGTCGTCGGCCTCGCCGGGGGCGACGACGACCATGTCGGTGCGGTACGGCGTCAGGTAGTTCCCGTCGGCGCCGACCACCGTGAATGCGTGCCCAGCCACCTTGAAGTAGTACTCGGAGAAGAGCGCCGTGTTGACGATCCGGAGCAGCCGAGCAGGTAGCTCTTCCCCGGCTCGACGTCGAGCACGAAGCTCTCCTCCGGCCGCCCCGAGCAGTTGCTGAGGTCGCCGAGCTTGCCGTTGATGGTGGCCGACAGCGGGTTGTCGTCGAAGTTGCCGTCGGCCATGCGGTGGTCGAGCTCGAGCAGGTCGAGCTGCCACCACTCGCCGATGATGATGGGCACGTCCCTCGCCGGCGCCGGGAACGGGTACCGGTTTGATAGACGTATGCATGCACGTAAAAGGGGCTGGTGCCCGTTTGATAGAAGTATCACGGGGGAGATTAGCATCATTGGAACCTCCTTTTTCCACCAATCAGGAGGCTAACCTCTCTCTCTCTCTCTCTCTCTCTCTCTCTCTCTCTCCCTCCGCTGGCTGGCAAAGAGTTGCTCCCGCCACCCCACAAAACAAACACGCACACTTTCACTCTCTAGCCTCTGGCAAGGACTTCTCACCAACAACGAAAACAGGTTTGACTTGCGTAGCATTTAGACGGACCTGGCATCGGACTTCAGGTCAAGATAGATGATAGTGGCAGATACTACAGTGCATGCTGACTTATCTTTCAGGGAGATTGCGGTAGAATCTAGCTGCCTTTGTGCGAGTTCATATTGAGGTTAGTAATTGTTGTGAGGGTAGAATGGATCATGCAAGCTGGTTCAGACATGGAACCAGGTCAAATATTGCTTTTATTTGCCAAACTTTACTGCTGCTCTAGAACGGCCGGGCCTTGCACACCAAGTTTAGTTGTAGCATATATATTTGTGACTGCAACATGCGAAAATAAGGCAAAGAGTCATTGCTAATGGTAAAGGTAAAGTAACACGATTTTTTGATTAGAGGATTATCTAGACTAAGGGAATGTACAATGGTGTTGTTGTATAGGCCGTGTCATACAAGACACGAGATTGCTTATCAGACCACTTGTATAATGGGTGATTGTTTTAGTAGTCTCGTAGAAATGCATTGTTACATAATTTATGGATGAGCAAAGAAATATTTATGAGTTGCATGGCAATTATAACTCGTACAATGGTGTATATCCCGTTTCATACTACTAAATTTTAGCGCGTGAGGTGGTTGCTTCGGGAAACAGTCATCTCTTTTTCTGACCACCCTTTCTCTCTTCCACCTCGTCAAAAATCATACTTAGCGTTTCATGAGACATGCTATAAAACTGCTTACGTGTAGTAAGGTCAAACTTGAAGTAGGCCTTACCTTAAAAACAAATAAAGTACCAGTACCTGTGTAGCGTAGTGGACCATAGCCCAACTGTTTTTGGACTTGACTGATTGGGCCGCACGACCCCAAAGCAACGCGTATATAGGAGAGGTCCCGTTGTAAAAACCATAAATACAGGTGTCGTTCCTTCCGATCTCAAAAAAAAAAAAAGGTGTCGTTCCTTCCATCGGATCGACTCCAGTCACCAAATAACAGATCCCTCCACGCGGTTCCCTTCCACGCACGTACGCCCCTGCCGCCTAGAAGCGGGACTTGAGAGTTGAGAAGACACGCCGCAGCGCAGTTCGTCGACGCCGGCGACGAGACGACCGAACTTGTAGAAGGCTAATTAAAACTCTGCAACCTCCTTGGCAGCGCAGTTGCTCGATTCGTCACGTCGAAGACGATGGCCGCCGCCGCCGCCGACGATCGCCTGTCCGACCTCCCCGACGACCTTCTGCGACGCGTCCTCCGCTTCGCCCCTGCCAAGGAGGGCGCGGCCACCGCCGTGCTGTCGCGGCGGTGGCGCTGGCTGTGGCGCACGTCGGGCGCCGTCAACCTCGACACGCGCTCGTACGACCGCACTCACGTCCCCGATAGCGAGGGCTTCCTCCGGGGCGCCACGGCGGCGCTCTCGGCAGCCGCCGCGCACGGCGCGCCTGTCACCAGGCTCAGCCTCCACATGGAGGCAGACAACGAGTACGAAATCGGCGAATTCGTGAGCCCAGATGGCCGGTACGCGGAGCACAACATGATGTTGACACCAGAATTCCGTTGTCGACACACGATCAGCGACGTGATGTCCCACACGGCGGCCAGGCACGTCGAGGAGCTCCACATCGCGGCGCACTGCCCGCCTAGCAACAACCACTGCAGCGTAGGATTCTACACGCTCAGCATCGCAGCCCTGCCGTACAAGGCTGTTCGAGCTCTGCACATCGTTAGAGCAGAGTTGGGGAAGGTCAACAAGTCGGCCGCGTACAATTTCCCCCAGTTGGCCACGCTGCTGCTACAACATTGTGAGGTTTCACTTGCGGAGCTCCAGGACATCATGAATGGCGCGCCGCGACTCGCCACGTTGCGGCTCGAGAGCATCTTTCTCTTACTTGGACCAGATGAAGAAGATGATGACGGTTGCAGTGGCAACCGGATCCGTGGCCCAGAGGTAACTACATTGGTGATGACAGATTGGCGCGGCTTTGATGCCACGGAAGATGGCATAGAGCTTGACATGCCGAAATTGCAATACTTCACATATGCGGGGTTGCTTACCTGCCAAGTGTCGATGAAATCACAAGCGTGTAACATGACTCGAGTAGATTTCCACTTCACGGACAGCTACTTAGCATATTCAATTCTTGAACCCTTCTGGCATTTTCTTCGAAATTTTAGCAACACCAGGATCTTGAAGCTGAAACTGGACTGCCCGGTCGATCATATTGCTGTTGACATGGAAAGCCTGGATGAGCTTCTAGACAACAAGCTGTTGTACAATCTGGAGCGTCTGGAGGTACAAGGATGCTACGATCCTGCCAACAATGTTGCAGGGATAGCTATAGCGAATTTACTCCATTGTTGCCCTATAGTTCATGATCTCCGGCTCAAGATCGAGGAGCAATCAAGAGGAAATGTTTATCAGTATCCGTATGTGAAATGCAAAAATCAACAAGATTTTGACAAGTCTGTCAAAAACTTCAGGCTCCGTAGAGGAACAAGTGGTGGTGACGACGATAAATATGAGGTTTCTGATGTCCATGGTTTGTGCGAGCATTCATTCAACTGCCTACAGAGTTATCTAAGAAGAATCAGCTTGCAATTCCGTAATGAAGAGGCAAGCTTCTTTGGCATCCAACTGGTCAAATTTTTCGCTGAGAATGCGATGGTTCTTGAAGAAATGCATATCGATGACGGCAACCGTAAAATGTGCGAGCATTTGAGTGATAAGGTTAGTAGATGGGCTCTGAATGCAGCCAAAAGGAGAAAAGGGTTTGCTACAAAAGGCATTAGAGTCCTGCCCCTGAATGGTGAGAGAAGGATCAAATTGTTTAAAGGAGAAGAATGATCGATTCTGTATCTGCATGGTGAAAATTGGGATGAGCATCCCGACATTTATTTCTAGTATATAAAAAAAAATATTCTGGTGTGTGGGTTGTTTTTCTTTCATATTGGCAAGAGTATTTATTTTATTTTTTTTGGCAAGGGAAAAAATACTCTTGCAAATATGAAAGAAAAACAACCCACACACCATAATATTTTTTTTTCATATTGGCAAGAGTATTTCTATGGTTCAAACTGTGCTGTAAACTTTGAACTAGTCAGCTGTTATTGTTGCTCTGCCTGAAAAAAGGGAATCAGATTGAAAATTAATTCAGAGATAAACACTTAAGCACATTACATTTTACTGTGGTATAGGCTACAGTTGCAACAAAACTAAACTGTTGGATTTCTATGTTTCTTCCATAGCATTCTACGTACTAAGTGAAGAATATGGGATGTAGACGATTTTTCTTTTTTAGTATTTAGAACATAGAGGAGAGCAGGATATTTTAAATTGGCAGGCTTTCAGAACCAAAGCAATGAATTTGCTGGTTTTTCAGGGCTGCTGCCGTTCCGAGCACAGGCACTTGTGCTTCCAGCCCTTCCAAGATACATAATCCTACATTGATCTGACAAGAGAAATTATAATTCAATCATTGATATTAACAATGTAATATGAATACTCAGACGGTATGTACGCAGCTATGTTTGAAAATGTAATGTTGAGACAGTAGCGAGATGTGCGGTGAGCAATGGGTTCGGAACGTAAACTGTATTTGAACATTACAAAACCTCATCCGGAACGTTATTTTGCTGTAGAACTCATTAAATCATCCAGTGAATCTCAAATTTTATGGACGAAGAATTGACTTGTATTTAATGCCTTAAGCTTTTGTCAGTATATGAACTAGTAATTTTCATAAAAAAAGCCTTTTACCAAAAGGGAGTGGCCGTGCTTAAACATATATAAGAAACTGGGAGAGTAGTGAATGGAATAGAGAACTAGCTAGTGCGCTGAGAGCAACTCCAACAGATTGGCCATCTCTCTCCGGTTCGGCAAAAATAAACAATCTCCGATCAAAACGCCTTCCAACAGAATCGCTTTCTTGCTGGCTTGTCCATCCCACTCGGTATCACGGCATCACGGCTAGCCATATTTGCCGAGCGAATTCGCCTCGCCATCGCCCCCCTCCCACGCGCATGCCCCTCCAATTTCTGCTCCCACGCGCTCCTCTCTCCCGCATTCCATAGTGGCGCTGCTGGAATCGAAGCTGGACACGGCGCGCGTCCACATCTCCGAGCTCGAGGATAAGCGGGGCGCGACGGGGAAGCGGCTGGACCGGTTCCTGCGGCAGCTGGACGGCGAGAAGGCTGCGTGGAAGCGGCGCACCCGGCGCACGGCGTCGGCGGCGCGGGAGGAGCTGCGGCTGGAGCGGCGGCACCGGCGCGAGCTGGCGCCGGAGCTGGCGGATGCGCGGCGGGGCCATGCGGCAGAGCGGCTGGGGCGGGAGCTGATGGAGGAGGCGTGCTCTGAGCTGACGTGGGAGGTGGAGGCGGACCAGGCGGAGGTGGATCTGCTGCGGCGGGAGTGCCTCCGCGTCCATGAGGAGATGGAGGAGTGCCGCATGCAGGAGATGGACGCGGGAGCTATGTTTACTTCTCGTGGGTCGCCACGTCTCCGCAGGCGATTTCCTTCGGTTGTACCGGAGGTGCCCTTCCTCCGCGAACCCGCCCCGGACGCAGGCCACCCTGGCCGGCCGCCTCCTCACCCGCGCGACCGCCGGGGATGCGGACGGCAGGGACCGCCGGAGCGCGGCGCCGGTGAGCTCCATGGCGTGACGTGGCGTGGTGAGACCTCGATGGGGATGCTGATCCCCTTTGGTTGAGTTGACAGGTTTTCAAATCTGAAGGTAATTTCTTTTCCGCACTCCCTCCGATCTTCAAAATGGATCTCGACTCTCTGGATTTCCAACCGGGTCTAGATATGCAAGCTGATATCTGGAGACAATTCAAGCTTCCGATTAATTCCTCTGCTGCAAATCAACAAGATGAGTTCTTCCTTCTTGCCTCCTTTGGGCGTTGCAAGTTTCGTTTGACTGAAGAATCAGTGGGTATTATGCTGCAAGTGGCTCTTGGAGGATCTGCTAAGGCCTTTAAAGTTTTGCATGTTCAAGATCGGGTGTTCTGTTTCTCTTTGTCCTCCAAGAAAGTGGGTTTTTTCATCTATAATTTGAGGTTCTACCAGTGTTATGCTTTCAAAGTTTATTTCAATCTATGGGGTAATGGTGGTGCACTCTGGTCTAAGGAATCCAAAGATTTCGATAGAGAAGAACAGAGCTCCTGGAAATTAGTTCAACGCAAAAAGGTACAGAAGAAAAATTGGAGACAGATATCTGCAGCACGGCCGCACCCTCGTCCTGCTTCGGTCCTTACTGGAGCCAATAGGATTCAGCTGAAGGAAGCCAACCCCTCTGTTCTTACAGGAGCCAACAAGATCCCGGTGAACCAAGTTAATGTGGCTGCTCCTCCTGGCGCTAGCAAGGGCCGGATGATTCCATCTGCTCACAATGGAGCACAAGATCGTACCAGTGTTTTTGACAGGATCCAATTCCCAAGAGTTTCTGTTTTTTCTAGGCTGAATGCTGATGACCTTGAAAGAAATGCTGGAGAAGAAAATCAGGCTGCTCAACATCCAGAGTCGGGGGCTGATTCAGAAGCCAGTACGCAAATTCAGAAACAGAAAGGCATTGTGAATAAGGGGAAAGAAGCGATGAACATGGCGAGTTCTTCGCACGAGCTGGCCATCAGTTCAAATTTCAAACAGATGGACAAAGTCTCTGGGCCACAGGATAATGGACCGCAACTTAAAGTCCAGCACTACTGTGAGAGATGTATGCTCTTGGGTCATTCAAGAAAGTTCTGTCGTAACCCAATCAGATGCTGCAATTGTAGGGGATGGGGCCACATATCAAGCACCTGTCCTAACCCACCAATCAACCCTGGGTTTGAGCCCAAGGAAAGCCCTATAGATACCTTTACGAGGATTAACAATGGGCCATGGATGCCGCTCCAGCCGCAGAACTGGTTCAAGAAAAGACCAGCCCAGACAACGGGTCCGAGTTCGAGTGGACCTCCAGTTTTGGAAAACCTGGCTGACTTTGGTTCGGTAGGTCAAAGGTATAGAAATATAACAACAGCGGACTCCTACCCTTCGACTTCTCCTGATACTGTACTTCAGCTTGCCTGCAAAAGCCCTGGTTTCCTTCCAAACGCACAAACACCGCAAGAAATGGCTGTTGAAACACAATCTGCCCTCGACGACGCTGGGTGTGCTGCCATGGCATATCAGCGTGCTGATCCGTCGCCTTGGATGCCGAGGAACTTCCAGCTCATTGAGGTGGCAAACAGAAGGGTCATGGCTCGTGCTGTTGCGAGGAGACCGCCGACGCGTCATGAGGATTTTGGGGTGGTCACCATCACACCCCTCCCTGGTAATCAGATCTTCTTCCACAATATCCATGAGGTGGTACATGAGTTCCTTACAGTTTTCAAGAGGGTGCCAATTAGAGATATTCAACCAACTCATCTTGGACAAGCTCTAGTCAGGTTTGAGTATGTTCATGATCGTGATAATCTGATCAATGCTGGTGTGCATCATTATGGGGGCTGTGATTTTGAGGTGCATAGACATGATGAGGCTAGAAACTGGAGGGGTTTGGATTTCAATAGAGAATGTTGGCTACTACTTCTGGGCTTCCCTCTGGATTACCGCTCCCTAGAGTACATTCAATCTGCTATTTGTAGCTTTGGAAGGGTTGAGTCTTGGGAAGATGAGAGGAGGCAGCTTGGGAGGTTGCTGGTAAAAGCCAAGGTCACTGATCTGCAAGATGTGCCTCAGTTTCTTGTTATAACTGATGTAGAGGGCTATCGTGGCAACTCATGGACTGTACAGTGTGAGATCATCGATCAGAGATTGCTGGGAGCCCATGCTGCTGATGAGGAGCCAGTACCGGAGCCTGTCAATGGTGCTCCCATTGAATTTGCATTCTTTGGGTATGGTCAGCCTGGACAAGCACCACCTCCAAGGAATCCCAATGATGAAGCAGAGCAAGAAGAAGAGGAGGATCAGGCAGAATGGGGTAATTGGCTGCAGAATGGACCACCAGATGCTGCTCTTGCTGCTCAAGCACATGATGATGTTCTGGAAGCTGCTCAAGTGGAAGAGGTGCAAGAGGAGGTACACATGGAAGTACAGCCCTTTGATCTTAATCAGGCCCCAGATGTGATTGATATGGTGATAGCAGAAGAGGCAGGACATCCTGTTGAAAATCAATTTGATCTCAATGTTCCAATGGAGGAAGATGTTGCTGCACAAGAGGCTGATGAACCTGGACAGCAACAGCTGCAACAGCAAGGGGAAGCTTTCTTAGAGCTGCATGATCTTGTCAATGGAATTATCGATGATGATGATCAACCAGATGAGAGTCAAATTAGCTATCAGGTGTCTGACAGCAACCATGGAGGCAATGTCTCAGCAGGTTCAGAGTCATCAGTCAACCAGCCTGCCCCAATTGGGAATAATGCTGAAGTGGTCCTTGCTTTAGAAGTGGCAGATAACGATCCAATTGCTGCTTTTCTTCCAATGGAACTGCAGATGGAAGATCTGATTGGTGATCAGATACAGCAGCACCATCCTGAGCATAACAACAATGGTAATCATAATCTTGACTTGCAGGTGGGAATGATGCAATTCAGTGGTGAGATGAGGCCAGATCCTGTGTTTCAAAGCATGTTTGACTCCTTGAGTTTTGCAAGGCAGAAGCAGCCCAGCCCAGACTGCTATAGGCTATGGGCCAAATATTTCTCACCTGTTGGCATTGCAGAATCTAGAATATGTATTCCACCTGAATGGGCCTCCTTTATGATTACAATGCTACTCTCCCCTGACACCTTTGACTCAGCAAAATCTCTGCTTGTTTCTAAAGCATGGGAAATCATCAGAAAATATGCAAAAAAGGATAATGAGATGGCTTTCATGCTCCCAGCCAAATGTCCTGTGGAAGACAAAGCTCTTTGTCAGATAGTACAAATAGAAACTCCAACTGATAAGCAAGGTGACTATGAAGAAATAACAGCTGAAGATGGGATAGAAGAAGAGGAGGATATCTCAACACCACCAGCTGCAAAGACTGACAATCAGCACTGCTCATCTATAATATCGGATATGAAGGAGAAATATGGATGTACTGACATCCTTGTAGAGTCAGAAGTGAGAAGGAGTGACAGGATCAAAAGCAATAACAGGGGTTTCAAGCATAGCAACTGCCAGAGCAAGAACTGTTTTGGGTGTAACACTGCACCACCATCTCTTTCACCAAGCATCATCAAAAACTTAGGCACAGAATTCTGCAACCTATCGCCAGAAAAAGTGAAGGATGAAGCCCTGAAGAAGAAAAGGAAGGTCAAAGCACCAGTTGGGAAGAAAGAAAAGCAAAATGAAGGAGACAGGCAATCTGAGCAGAAAAAGGGGAAGAAACCTAAGGTTTCTACCAAGAAAATCAAGAAGAAGCCTTCCAATGAAGATAAGAAACCCAAGAATCAGTGACGGGCGCCTACAAGGTGCAGTAAAGAGTCTGATCAGATGTCATGCAAGTCTATTACTTAATGGTTATGTCTTAATTGGTTGGTCGTCAGTTTGGTTCATCTGTGTCATGGCTAGTTGTAATCTCCCGTGCTTACACTGGTCCATGAACACCATTTTGTCTTTAAATCTGGAATGTGCTCAAACTGATACTTGGGAGAATGTGATGGAACTCTGTGTTTCTGGGTATGCTATATTTTCAGTCTGGTTGCTATGTCTTGATGAATATCCAGTGCTCATACTGCTCCTCTGTGATGCCAATCCAGTTCTTTTGCTGACATTCAAGTATGGATTTAGTCCAGTACATATACCGGTCCAAATTGATCATAATCTTTTGACCATGGAAGTTCTTGTCATTTTGTTATGCAAATGGCAGTATATATTCGTCACACCCAATTGTTTAAATGGATAGTCACACCAATAGGGAATGGAAAATTCTGAACTGGAATATTAGAGGAATAAATGCAGAAGGGAAATGGGAAGCAGTTGGCAGTAAAATAAGAGAAGCAAGATGTGATATTATTTGTCTACAGGAAACAAAAAGGGAAGAATTTAACGATGCCTATCTAAGACATTTCTGTCCAGCCAATTTTGACAGATTTGAATATCTACCGTCAGTTGGAGCTTCTGGTGGTTGTATAGTAATCTGGAAGAGCTCCATGTTTCATGGAGTCCTATCTTTTATGAACAGCTATGGACTATCTGTCGATTTCACTTCCACTCTTGATGGTACTAAATTTATCTTGACAAATATATATGCACCTTGTACCCCCCCAAGGAAAATTAGAATTTTTGCAATGGTTCAAGGACATAGAAATGCCGGATGATTGTAACTGGATAGTAATGGGGGATTTCAATTTAATCAGAGCTCCAGAAGACAGAAATAGACCAGGTGGAGATGTAAATGAAATGCTAAGATTTAATGAGGCACTCAGTGCACAAGGTCTTATTGAACTCCCTTTGCAAGGAAGAGCATACACCTGGTCCAATATGCAAGAAAGCCCTCTTCTGCAAAAAATAGACTGGTTCTTCACTTCAGCAAACTGGGCTACAGAATTCCCTGGAACAAACGTCTCATCACTATCTAGAGACACATCAGATCATGTACCTTGTCTCATAAAGATCACAAGCAAAATTCCTAAACCAAAAGTCTTCAGGTTTGAAAACTTTTGGATGGAGCATCCTGATTTTATACAGAAGGTTACAGAGGCTTGGGCAATAGAGGTGAGCACAACAGACAAAGCAAAGAAGATTATGGCGAAGCTTAAGAATCTAAGAAGAATATTGAAGCAGTTGGCAGCACAATTCTCGAACCTGGCTAATACTATTCACAACACAAGATCAACCATCTTTCTTCTGGACTCCATTGAAGAGACAAGGGATCTTACATTAGAAGAGTGGAACTTAAGAGAGATCCTAAAGGAACATCTACAAAGCTTACTACATCAACAGAAGATATATTGGAGGCAAAGAGGTGACATCAAGTGGGTAAAATTTGGGGATGCACCAACAAAATTCTTTCATGCAAGAGCTTCTGTTAACCATAGAGTCAATGCGATTTCTAGTCTCACTGATGCTGCTGGCAACATACACACTGCACATAATGCAAAGGCAACACTATTATGGGAAGCATATAAGGAAAGACTTGGGACATCAGAGTTTGATATTATGCACTTTAACTTGGCTGATTGATTCAAAGAGTGGATAATTTGGAGTGGCTAGAGACACCTTTCACAAAGCAAGAAATTGATGCTGTGGTCAGCAATCTGCCTACAAATAAATCACCAGGACCAGATGGATTTAATGGGGATTTTCTGAAAAAGTGTTGGCCAATAATAGCCAAAGACTTTTACGATCTGTTTGAAGCTTTCTATGAAGGAGAATTATGTCTACAAAGCATTAATGGCTCATATGTTACATTGGTGCCAAAGAAAAACTCACCAACTGCAGTTGGAGACTTCAGGCCAATATCTCTGTTGAACTCATCAATCAAGCTAATTACTAAGGTACTAGCAAACAGATTGCAGGTGGTAATTTTGCAGTTGATACACAAAAATCAGTATGGATTTATAAAGTCTAGAACAATTCAAGATTGCTTAGCTTGGGCCTTTGAATACTTACACCTCGGCCAACAATCAAAGAGAGAAATTGTGTTGCTGAAACTTGATTTTGAGAAGGCCTTTGACAAAGTGGAGCATCAGGTTATTCTTGATATTTTACAAGCTAAGGGAATGGGGGCAAAATGGATCCAATGGATGAATATGATAATGAGCTCAGGTACTTCTTCAATTCTCCTCAATGGTGTACCAGGAAAGGTATTCCATTGCAGGCGTGGAGTAAGGCAAGGAGATCCCCTATCTCCATTATTATTTGTTCTAGCAGCTGACCTCTTGCAAAGTATCATGAATAAGGGGAAAGAAAGGGGACTTTTCCAACTGCCCTTGCCAATAAATGCAGGAGATGACTTCCCAATTGTACAATATGCTGATGATACCCTGCTAGTAATGCAAGCTTGCCCAAGACAATTACTTGCCCTGAAGGCTTTATTGAATACCTTTGCAGATTCAACAGGGTTAAGAGTCAACTACAACAAATCCATGATGATACCTATCAATGTGAGTCCTGATAAGATGGAAATTCTTGCTGGAACCATGAACTGCCAAATTGGTGCCATGCCTTTTCCATATCTTGGACTACCTATGGGCACCACAAAACCATCTGTAGCTGACTTCCTACCCATTGTTCAGATAATTGAAAGGAGACTCATAGGATGTGCTCAATTTCTAACACTAGCAGGAAAAATTGAAATGGCCAATTCTTGCCTCTCTTCTTTACCAATATATGGAATGAGTTCACTAATGTTCCCAGCTTCGGTGATCAAAGAAATAGATGTTTATAGAAGCCATTGTATATGGAGGAAAAGTGACATAAATGCAAGAAAACAGCCTCTTGCAGCCTGGAAGCTAGTAAGACGACCAAAAGCTGAAGGAGGATTGGGTGTCAAAAATTTGAGGGTACAGAACCAAGCTTTACTAATGAAACAGCTGCAGAAATTCTTCAACAAAGAGGACTTACCATGGGTACACTTGCTCTGGCAAAATCATTACAATAATGGCAAACTACCTGGACAGCAGAGAAGGGGGTCTTTTTGGTGGAGAAATATTGTTAAGCTGTTGGAGCTGTATAAAGGAATTGCAACAGTAACCAAAGGTGATGGTTCAACAATCTACCTCTGGCAAGACTCTTGGAGTGGTGGTCCTCTCAAAGATCAATTCCCAGAATTGTTTTCATTTGTGAAAAAGCCAATGGTACTCTTAAATGATCAGTCCCTACAAAGTGCACCCCTATCTCTCTTTCACCTACCTCTAACTGTGGAAGCATTTGACCAGCTACAACAACTAATGGAAAAGGTGGAGAATCTGAATTTGACAAATTCCAAGGATATATGGAAACACATGGGTCAAAATGGTCTCTATTCCACAAAGAGAGTATACAAGCAGTTATGTGGACACATGACAGTCCACCCTTCTTTCTCATGGCTTTGGAAATCAAAATGTCAACCTAAGCACAAAGTATTTTGCTGGCTTTTCTTGCATGACAGACTTAATACAAGGGGTCTCCTCAGAAGGAAGAATATGGTACTAGACTCCTATGCATGTGAACTATGCATCTTACAACTAGAGGAGACTCTAAAGCATTTGTTTATATCGTGCAACTTTGCACGGGCTTGCTGGAACTCAATTGGTATCTCAGTTCCCAGAAATCTACAAACTCTACAAGTGATAAAATGGTTAAAAAGAAAGCTGAGTGTCCCTTTTTTCATGGAGATTATAATTCTGATGGCTTGGAGTATATGGGTATCCAGAAATAAATGGTTGTTTGAGAATATTGACCCAACAATTGAGGGCTGCAGAGGAATTTTCTTCAAGGAACTTGCCATGGTTATCCATAGGACAAGACAAAGACATGTTCAACATTTGCAGTCATGGATAGAAAGTCATTCTTAGGCTTTTTTTAGGCTTTTTTTCTTGTTTCTTTAGTTTCCTTTTGCTTCTCTCTTGTACATACGTTTTTTATAATGTTTAATAAATTGCTGTAGGGCTCCGCCCTCCAGTTTGCTTCAAAAAAAAAAATGTTTACTTCTCGTAGAGGAAACATGATATGCAGGAACTCTAGTGTCTCACTGCCGCTAGGATTATGAATGAACTGCAGTGTCTTACTGTCGCTAGGAATATCTCAATCAGATATCTTTTGTCTTTGCTCAGTTGGCGGCATCCAGACAATGCCCCGGGCTTCGTCGAATAGGATCACGTCGGTGTCGAATTGATCAAGGCGGCCGTGGTCAGCCATAGTCCCAGGGAAAAAATAATAGTCAACGATCAGTGCGAGAGGAAAAAAAGCAACAAGCGTTGACGTGGCAAGGTTTAAACATAAAGTGAAGATTTGTTTACCTAATCTGTTGGAGACCCCAACCAATTTAGAAGTCATTTTATTTTAGATAATGGCTAAAATCTCTAAATTTACAGTTTACTTTGGCTAGCCTCTTGGAGTTGCTCTGATCACTGCAGGCTGCAGCAAAAGGACAATGAATATAATGTTACAATTACCCATATGAAACATCTTTTTCAAACAATACCCCTCCGGAATATTGTATTACATTTACCCCTCCAGAACTGAATTTTCTTTGTCTGCCTGAAAAAAGGGAATCAGATTGAACTTAATTCAGAGATAAACACTAAGCACATTACATTTTACTTTGGTATAGGCTACAGTTGCAACAAAACTAAACTGTTTTGAACAATACAAAACCTCATCCGGAACGTTATTTTGCTGTAGAACTTATTAAATCATCCAGTGAATCTCAAATTTTATGGACGAAGAATTGACTTGTATTTTAAATGCCTTGTAGCTTTAAACTAACATGCACAACTTTCCATTCAGATATGTATCAAAATTAAACAGCGGTAAACGTTGATGTAAACGAATGTTTTCGAACAGAACATGTAAATTGATTTTGCTTAAAACTAATATCTTTTGGCTCCGTTCATTTACTTTCCAGGGTGAATCACATAATATATCCACCATCTCTCAAATTTCTTGTACATGGATTGATTGAACTAGAAGAACATCATGTAGGCCGACTTATTCATAGCCCATCCTTTGATTTCTTCCATCAGTTGTGTCTGAATCCAGAGCGGCCCCTGCGCGAACTCGCAGCACACCTCGTCAACAACAGGGGCATTGCGGAGCAAGAACTTGGCGAGCATCCTCTGTGCCATCGCCCCCTGGTAGTGAACGAAGTTGATCTCCCTCATCCGCTCCCTCAGGCAGGGGATTGTAGCGCCCTCCGGCACGGGAAGCTCAACATTCCGGTAACTCAGCATGTGCGCATCGTGCACCTCCTCCTCGCTGTAGTAACTATCGTAGTTGTTCTCCTCTACTTCCACTGGCTCCGGAAAGAAGAACAGCGACAACGTCTCCAGGCTCGGGCTCCACTCTAGAATCTTGGTCACTGCAGCAATGACGGCGGTATCGCCATCGGGGACCATGCCCGTTAGCTCGAGGTGGCGGAGGGCGGGGAACCCTTGTACGTAGGAGAACATGTCGTGACCCATGTTGCAGCCAAGACGGGCAGACTTGATGTGCATGTACATTGTGCTTGCAAAGTGCTGGAGGAAGCCGGCGAGCCCGACCAGATCCACCGGGTCTGAGGCATCGTCGCCGCAGAAATCAAGCTTGCACGACGAGACACGGCGGGGACCGTGCATGGTCAGGAACGCGGGCGCTGGAACGGCGCCCCTGTATTTGAAGATCCGCAGCTCCGACGAGTTGACGGCGACGGCGGCCAGGTTGTGGCAGCACTTGAGCGCCAGCGTGTGGAGGCGCGTGTCGAGGAGCGAGAGCGCAGTGAGCTCTTGGCATGCCTTGAGTGAAAGGTCGGCGAGGCGCGGGCAGGCAGAGACCAGCCGCTGTATGGCGCCGTCGCCGGCGGTGACCCGAATCAGGTGGAGCGTGTCGAGCGACGGCAAGGCGATGGCGGACGGCAGGCAGAGCCGGCAAGGGCCGAGGCGGAGCGTGCGCAGCGCGGCGCAGTTGAGGAGACTTGTTGGCGCGACGTACTCGTTCGTCTCCGGCGGCGGGCCGGGGTACGCGCCGCCGCGGCGGCGGCGGAGGCTGTACTCGCGGTTGCAGATCGGTCCGCTGCCGAAGCGGAGGTCGATGAGGCGGAGCTCGTTGCCGGCGTCGTGCACGGCGTACGCGATCATCGCGTCGACGCCCTTCGCCGAGGCGGCGTCGCTGAACTCCTGGAACCTGACGCGCAGCCCACGCAGCGGCGCGCCGGCCACTCGGGCGCGGCGGTTGCGGCCGAGCAGCGCGGAGCAGACGCCGGTGGTGAAGGGCGGCGCCGGGACGGAACGGGGCGGCGCGACGGGCGAGTAGTTGTAGTAGTCGGAGCTCCACATGCTTACCTCGTCGTCGTCGTCGTCGTCGTCGCAGTCGGCGCTGGGCCGTCCGCCTCGTCGAAGGAGAGGGTGTGCACAGAGGCGAAGACGTGGCGCCACCTGCGAGACAGCGCCGCCGCCCGGGCCGCCTCGGATGCCGGGAGGAAGGAGAGGATGTGGCCGAGGACGCCGTCGTCGAGGCGGCTCAGCCGGTCACCGGCGGCGACGACGGCCTCGGAATCCATCGCAGCACCGCAAAGTCCTAGTCGCCGGACCGATCGGATCGAGTTCGAGACGTGGACTAACAGAACTGGCCTTGTTTATATATGGTCGAGCTCGAGCAAGACGGTTGGGTGAAAATACAAGTTTCTGATTTATTTATGCATATTTTTACGTGAATACGTATCTGAATTGGACCGGCTGAAGTATGGTTCGGCCCCGTTCGTAAATTGGCTTTGCAAGTTTACAACCGAGGTCATCAAGGCCCTCTAAAAGCAATCATCGGAATTCCATAAGAAAATCATCGATCATATCCGCCGCCTCCAGTCCGTCCTCTAAACCCTACACCAATCACGAACGGATCGCCGTCGCCGCCGACGACGAAAGCGATGGCCGGCGTCGACCGCCTGTCCGCCCTCCCCGACAACGTGCTCCGTCGCGTGCTCTACTTCGCGCCGGCCAAGGACGGCGCGTCCACGGCCGTGCTCTCGCGGCGGTGGCGCACGCTGTGGCGCACGTCGGGCGCCGTCAACTTCTCGTCGCGCTTCTACCACAACCACGTCAACGACAGCGAAGCCAGCGCCATAAGCGACGCTTTCTTCCGCGGCGCCGAGGCGGCGCTCGCCGCCGCGCACGCCGGCGTGCCGGTCAGGCGGTTCACCTTGCACATGGAGGCATATACCAGCTCTAACATCAGACAACTCCTGACTCGTGAACGGATCCACGCCGTGCTCTCCGAACCGGCGGCGAAGCTCGTCGAGGAGCTCCGTAGTGGGGCTGCTGAAATCCAAATACCTAACAACAGATATTGGACGCCCAGATCCTATGTCGACACATCAGAGATGTTCAAGCTCAGCTTCGGCGCCTTGCCTTCCGAGGCGCTTCGGGAGCTGCACATCGTCAACTGCCGCGATCTGGAGCCGCCGCCGTCCGGAGCCACCTTTCCAAGGCTTGCTCACCTTCGTCTTCGGGGCTGCCTCATCTCGGTTCTCAGTCTGCAGCGTGTCATAGATGCCGCTCCACAGCTCACCACCTTGCATATTGAATCCTTCTCTTTTCCACGCTATCATCTTGGTGGTTCTGACATTGTGTTATCTGGCTATCCGCTTTTTTGCCCCACCATCAAGACTCTCGTGCTTGAAGATTGCAACTGGCCAGAGGTGAAAGGATGCTTCTTGAAGCTCGAAGCACCGAATCTGCGATACTTCGTGTACAGGGGGCTTGCGCCACATTGCCATCGACTATCCTTGAAACCACTTGCGTCTACAAAACTTGTTCAAGTAGAACTGCATCTAACTGTGGAGACCCAGGAGCCAATTTGCGTACCCTTCTGGCGGTTTATTCAGAATTTCAACTTAACAAAGGTCCTGAAGCTGAAGCTTGACTTCACGATTGATTTGATTGCTGTCGTCGACGAAAAGGGTCAAGATGATCTTCTAGGAAACAATATATTCTTCCATCTTGAGCAGTTGGAGTTGGAGGGACAATATTACAAGCCTGGATGCGAAACCGACACGGTGGCCCTAGCAAACATTCTGCATTGTTGCCCTGTGGCCCGGAATCTGCACCTCAAGTTGAAGCAGGTGTACAAAACATCATCTTACCGTTGTCCAACTAATCTGGCTCAATTGGATTTTGATAAATCTATTGATCATTTCAGACTTCGGAAAAGATCAATGATTTCAATGAGTGGGGATTACTATGATTACGAGAAATGTGATGTTTCTGATGTTCCTATCTTGAGCAAACATTCATTCAGCTGCCTACAGAATCATCTAAGAAGGGTGAGCTTGAAATTTTGGATGGAACATCGAAATTGTTTCGGAATCCAGCTGGTCAAATTCTTTGCCGAGAATGCTATGGTCCTGGAAGAAATGTCTATTGATGATGGCAGCCAGAAAATGTGTCACCACGTGAATAGCAAGATCAGGAGATGGATCCCTAATTCTTCATCCAAAACGAAAAACTTGCAGACTGCAATAGGATTTGGAGAATCCTACTGTACTGGAACATCATCATAGGAATCATCGACAACGATGATGAATATATAGTTGTTGTCTAGCTATGAATAATGAAAACTTCCAACGAGAATTGTATGGGCAAAATGTGCCCTCCATCCTGCTTTTAATTTTGATCAAATAGCTTCACGACGGAATAATTATTATTGATCTAACAAGATTACTGTTCTTTGCATTTGAACTGCAAACAAAAGGATACACACCATATTTGAAGTTACTTCACATGATGTAAACATAGCTGAACATGCATGTTTGCCTCTGTAAACTATATTTTTTCTTTTTTTTTTCTTCCCTTTGGTAAGAGTGCATCCCTACAACTATTCAAACCATGACGTATGTAAACACATAATATGCTTTGAAAGAACATAAGAATTCCCAACATAATGGAAGACTTATATCATATTTACAGCTGTTTGAATTGAAAAAGGTACTCAACTGATGTTTCAAAACAAATTACAGAAAGAATACAAAGGATTTTGTTGCGATGCAAAGATTGATGATCATTGATCTAATTGACTTCCCTGGATTCACCGATGGATCATTCAGCTGAAACGCACCATCCGCTCAACTGTATATTTCATTTAAGTCGGCAGTTGCCTCGATTTATTAACCAACATTTGTTGTCAAACGTATGTTTTTGAACGAAATCAGACTCTTTATTAGAAAAGCTAATGTGGCGTTTGAATTTGTATTAAAGAATTGTTCCGTCTCAATATGCTTTAATATATTCACACAATTTAGTACTTCAACCTCAATATGTCAACATATTTATACGCATCAATGTACCCATTTATTTCTCCCCCTAACTTTTTGGTGTTACATAATTCTGACATTATATAGAGCAAGTGACTTTGCTAGTAGCAAGAACTGAGCACTTTTTCCGAATACTAGTTGCAAAGCACAAGAGATGTGAATCCACAAATATTTGTAAAATCAATGTATGAAACATCTCTCCTTGTCAACATGCATGGAACACATATAACAACTTTACTCAAAGCTAACGATGTAGCAAGGACCGCCGGCGCTAAAAGAACATCATGTTGGCTGACTTGTTCAACACCCATCCTCTGATCTCTTCCATGAGCTGGGTCTGCAGCGTAAGAGGCCCCTTTGCAAACTCGCAGCACACCTCACCAACCATGGGGGCATTGCAGAGCAAGAACTTGGCGAGCCTCCTCTGTGCCAAGGCTCCCTGATAGTGAACGAAGTTGATCTCCTTTGTTCGCTTCCTGAGACAAGGGATCTCCATGCTGACCGGCACGACAAGGGATGCGAAACGATTGTACTTGAGCCGGTGCTCGTTGAAGATGTCTTCACTGTTATAGTATCTGTATTGGTCCCTTTCCTCGCTGGGTTCCGGTAGAAAGAACAGTGACAGGATCTCGAGGCTCGGGATCCGCTCCAGTATCGTGGTCACCGTGGCAACAACGGCGGTGTCGTCATTGTGGAGGATTCCAGTCAGCTCGAGCTCACGGAGGGTTGCGAAGATGGGGAGTGCTGGCGAACGGGAGAAGACACCATGGCCGACACCGGCGCCGAGGCGGGCAGACTTGAGCTGCAGATGTGTCGCGCTTGCGAAGAGGTGGAAGAAGTTCCTGAGGCTGACCAGTGCCCCCGGGTCCTTGGTCTCCCAACCGCAGAAATCCAGCACGCACGACGTGATCCGACAAGGATTGTCCATGCTCCGCCGGAACTTGGGCGGCGGCACCGCGCCCCTGTACTCGAAGGCACGGAGGTCCGACAAGTCAGCGGCAACGGTTGCCAGGTTGTGGCAGCACCGCAGCGCCAGCCTTCGGAGGCGCGTGATGCGACAGACGGAGAGCTTGGTCACGTTTCTGCAGGCCTCAAGCGTTAGATCGGCGAGGCGCGGGCAGCCGGAGACCAGCTGCTTGATGGCAGCGTTCTGGTCGGTGACGCGGATCAGGTGCAGCGTGTCGAGGGACGGCAGGGAGATTGTTGCCGGCGGGTTGAGCCGGCACGGGCCGATGCAGAGGGTGCGGAGCATGGCGCAGCGGAAGAGAAAGCTTGGCACGAAGTACTCGGTCTCCTCCGTCGGCGCAAACTCTTCTTCCACCGCCATATCGTCGCCCAAGTGTTCCTCCACGTCATCTTCGTGGTCGGGCACCTGGATGTCGTTGTAGACCGTCTCGTCAACGAGTGGAAACAAAACGGCGTACGCGCGGTCGCAGAACGGTTTCTCGTCGAAGCGCAGGTCGACGAGGAGCTCGTCGCCGGCCTGGGCGGCGGCGTAGGAGAGCCACAGGTCCACCATCGGCGCCGACCGGGCGTCGTTGCCCTCGAACTCCTTGAACGCGACGCGGAGCGCGCGCAGCGGCGCGACGGGCACGCGTCGGTCCCGGCTGCGGACGATGATGGCGGAGTTGACGCGGTTGACGAAGGACTGCGAGGGGACGTAGTTGGGGTCCTCGTCGGGCCGGCCATAGCCGCTGGGGCTCCAGTCGCCGTCCTCCCACGGCGGGCTGGGGCGCTCCGCCGTCTCCTTTAAGGAGAGGTTGTCAACGGCGGCGAAGATGTGGCGCCACCGCCGCGAGAGCACCGCCGCGCGCGCGGCCTCTTCGGAGGGGAGAAGGGAGAGGATTCGGCCCAGCACGCCGTCGCAGAGCCCGCTCAGCCGGTCGCAGTCCATCGCCGCAACAAGCCTAGATTAGTGGCGTGCGCGGCGGCGATTGAGTCTGTATGAGACGGTCTCCGTTAACATCGACGAGGTACGACTCGATACGTTTTGGGTGAGAAAAATAAATACTTGTAGGCATCCGTCGCATACGTGATTAACAGGGACACGGATTGACGTGGCTCGTAGAGGTCACCAGTGTTAGCATTGAACCCGATTTGGATGCGTTCTGGGTCGAGGTGTGTGTTCGTGTGCCGCGCGTGCAGAATAGGTGCGGCGTGTGTGGGAGGCGTTGTGGTTCAGCTTTGTTAATGCGTGGCGTTCTGCACGGAGGTTGCGGCCGCGTCGTGCGCCAGGAGGAGTGGCTCTCGATCGCATGACGACGCGTCGAGCCGTGCAGATCGTGGGGACCTGCTTACCAGAAAACTGTCCTAACACCGGAGCACACAAGTGTTTGTTTCCGCAAGCTATTCAATTTGTATAAGAATATACTCTCTCCGTTCACAAATATTAGCATTTGTTGACTTCAGACATCATGTTTGACCACTGATTTAAAAATATAAAAATAAATAAGTTATACTTAAAGTATATCTAATGATAAAAAAAAGTAAAAACTAACATTTGAATAAGACGAATAGTCAAACACGATGATTGCAAGTCAACATTTGTGGACGGAGGGAGTAATAGCTTGGACGGTTGAAGCTCAATTCAAATTTGATGAATTTGAGATGAATTCGGATGGTAGAGGGTTGAAAATCTAGGCTGACGATCCGGATCAAACTTTAAGTAGTGGAGATTTATACACAGCCTAAAAATGCATTAGAGAAAATGTAAAAGTATCGTAATTGTATTACTATTCCCTTCTGGAAAATGGAAAACACTAGTAACAAACATTGCAGAATTGCACATCGTAATTCATGGCCTCTGCTGCTCGACGGTTGTCACGTTCGCCACTCCCTGAGTTTTGCTTCACCAAGTTTGACCCCTCGGTTTATTTGGGTCAGGCTCCGCCAATGAAGATTGTAATCTTCACACGGTCAAAACGGATTAAATGTTATCAAGCATGTCAAACCAAGTGCTCTTCATGATCTTGAGAAAAAGTACAAATGTTTGGTAACGGCCCATTCTACCAAGAACAGTGTGTGAAGAGTGAACCGGAGCACTAGAGCCTAACCAAACAAGCCCTTTATACTGTCACCTCCTTTGATAGTGGCTCAGCCATGACAAACAAAAAGGGCTTTCCATGAAAAAAGAGAATCTGTGGCAAAATTTTGGGTGATGAAGTGAATCAGAGACATGACTTTGGTAAGCCTATTACTTCCTCTGCCCATAAATGCAAGTATTTATGGGTTTAGTCAAAATTACTTTCAACATTGACAGTTAATAATAAAAATATAGTTAAAATTTATAATATAAATATGATGCTACTAGATCTATCATAAAATCATGTATAATAACTTGTAACTTTTCTATTTAACATCATTTATTTACATATATATTATTGGTACAAAGTTTGACTTTATCCAAACGTAGAAGGCACAACAACACAAAAGATGACCTTATACTTCATCTTTAAAAATGACAGAGAACAAAGTCTCAACTTTGCAGAAACAAAAGGGTAACCAGGCCTTATGATCCGTCAGAAACTTTGGTGATCTCTGCCAAGCAATTGTCCACAGACCTCGGGTGTGGTAGGTATCTTATCCAACAGTTGGGATTTTTCCTTCTGAGCCTGTGCACAACAAAATTGAGGCAACTTCCTTAAGCATGTGGGTATAGTAACTCAGGTTTATTGACCTTAATTCTGAAATCAGGATAGCTATTGTCGAGTAAACAAGAATTGCAAGTGCTCCAGCCTTTTTTTTTCACAAAAATAGAGAATACTTTGGCTTGTGCGTGAACACTGGGGCTTACTTGTAACCGAGGAGGAAATGATGCAGGAAAACGGAGATCTCCAGCTTTGCAAGACTATTTCCAGGGAACATTTTGGTACCGAGTCCAAAAGGCAGGAATGTTCCGGGTTTTGGCAAATAACCCTACAGCCAGTTCTCGGTAATAAACAATGTAAAGTTCAGTTTTGGTTCAGTAACAATAACTTTAGCATGCCATCTGATGCGCATCAAGCATCCAGAATGAGGATGCTTTGCCACCAGAATCGTTCCTACCTCCCATCTTGATGGGTTGAACTTCCTGGGATCAGGATAAACTTCAGGATCCATGTGCACGCTTCTGCTCCATAGCTGAACCTTCCAACCCTTCGGTATCAGGTAGCCTGTGTTGCCATGATTAGTGTTATAAGTGCCAGGTTTTAATATTTAATTAGGAAGATGTTCACTAGAGAAAATAGTTCAAGACTCGTGAAGTTTCCAAAGCGCACCGTTTACAGTGACATCCTTTGTCGCTTGACGGAATGAGACGAATGAGATGTTGACGAAGCGCAGCGTCTCATTGATGACCTTCAGATTATTTTTGTTTTTGGTGTGAAATTCTCAAGCTAAAATGTTGTTTGCATAAATGAGTATGTCAAGATGAAGGATTTACCTGTGAGAGATACTTCATCTTCCTGAAATCCTTCAGGGTTAGCCCTTTCTGTGTTGATGGAATGTTTCGAATGATCTCCTCTTGCTCGGCCTGAAAACACACCAACGAAGTGTCTGCTGAAACATTCACGATGAACTGCATTCCCACTTTCTGTTACAAATAGAATGTAGCTACTAGGCAAGGATCATTGTATACCTTTGCCCTGGCCAAAATCTCTGGGTTTTCCTGCAGAAACAACGTAGCCCACATCGTGATATGTGCGGAGGACTCATGTCCCGCGTTCAGATACAGAATGAGTATGTCGATTATTGCCTCGTCGTCTAGTCGCCTCCCATGCTCGTCCTCGACCTGCACCAATTGGTCAATCATGTCCTTGCTTGACCTAGATAGCCCTTTCTCCGCAATCGCCCTCCTCTCGTTCAAGACACCTTGCAACACTGACACCAGCTTCTTGCGAGCCTGAAATGTTAGTGCACTTCGATCATTAAAGACATATATATAGTTTATCAAGCTCCTTGCAAGATCGAACATGCATATGCAGCCACAAGGACAAGGGTCGCGTTGAGATTCTCGTACCTTGAGAGCCTTGTGGAAGGCGAAGCCGGGAAGGTTAATGGCCGCGGCTCTTATCCCGCGATTGAGGTCGGTGTAACTCCGATCTAGCGCCGCCATGGTGGTGTCTTCGGTGGCGCTCATGAATATCTCCACGATGATCTTGAACGTCATCTGGCGCAGCTCGGTGAGGAACTCGACCTCGCCAGCTGCCTTCTTCTCGGACCACCGGCGCAGCGTGGACGCGACGGTGCGGTCGATGAAGCCCAGGTACGTGGTGAGCGCGTCGAAGCCGTTGATGGGCGCGGCCGTGAGCTTCCTCAGCCTGCTGTGCTCCTCGTGGGACAGGTTCATGAAGGAGTACCTGCCCATGAGCGTGACGGTGGCCCTGGGCCACCCGAACACGAAGCTGTCGTCGTCCATGAGCACTCGCTTGCAAGCGTCCGGTGAGGTGATCAGAATGGTGGGGCTGCTGAACATAAAAGCTCTGTATACGCCAGTGCGGCCGAACCTGCAGGCCATCAAAAAGCCTCTGTCAAAGCCCGGGCTTATGTACTACTACTACATGGCTCTGTTTCGATCGTACAACATCTGGTTTAGCTTAACTAGTTTTCGTCACGCACAGAAATGTTGAAGCTGCCTTCCAGCACCGTCTCGCAAGGAAGATTTATATCTTACCGTTGGATGAAGGAGCCGACGAAGGCGTCCGGCTTGGCGGACTTGAAGGACCAGATAAAGGACAGCATGGCGCCGACGACAGGCCACCCCATGTCTCCCGGCGGCAGCCGTGCTCGCCTGTCGGCACCGAGCGAGGCCTCCCTGGCCCACCTGTGGGCCATCCGCATGACGATGTCGATTACCACGGCGAGCACGGCGGCGGCCACCGCCCACAGGCTCGGACCACCCATCGCTCGCTGCAACGGAGGAGAAGAGCAAGTGAAGAAGCAGAGGACGAGGAAGAGATGGCGCGCGCGAGTAGTGATTGCTACGGTGCTGTGCTGCTCGGGACGGTGGCAGGCTCTCGTTATTTAACAAGCGTCGGCCCCCCTAGGACGGAGTAATTAAAAGATTTGCTTCTGCTATTATGTCCATCCTTGAGCTCTGCCTAGATTCTACCTCGTACTCGCATTGGATGGACATAATTAACTCATCACGGCAAGAGCTGACTTGAGATGCATATTTATATATATATAGGTTTGATGATTGACGGGAAGGGCTGTAGTAGGAAATGTAAAACGTGTTCTTTAATTTTTTTTGACACCATGCGTACTTATGTTCAACCAATTAACGTAAACAAATCCTTAGGTCAAATCCATAATCTCTAACATAATCAAAAGATACCAAGGCAGATGCTAAGACCCTGCTCACAATTAGCATTTGGCAAGGACGGCTTCCTCTGAATGCTATCATCAGGTGTCCATTTGTCAGACCCCATTTCTGGAATCTACTGTGCATCCTGTATCAGTCCCTAGATCAGTAGCTGATACGCACAAGAACACAGATATGATAATCAAAAGCATACTTCGAGTAGATAAATAAGTAAGATACCTGATATAAGACATTTAGTGGCTGTACGACGAGGATTCAAAACTATCCAAGTCAATACGACCGACTAACGGTGAAGCAGACAGCGGAAACCATGGCCCAACGCCACAGGCAAATTTGAGAAGCAGAACCGAAAACCAATCGTCGTCGTTCTCTACGAAGTCTTCTCCTACTAAACCAACAATTGCAAACACGTGAGTACATAAGGTACTCAGCAAGCCCTACACTACACAAGGGTATATATACATGCATATTTAGTCTTAGCAAGGAATAGGCGGTATGGTTCATTTGCAGCAAGCAACTTTTATGCAAGGTTCACTAAAGCATATGAAGGAATTCTTAGATAAAACAGAGAAGTAACTGTCAATATTTTAGTTGGTTGGCCCTGGAGGAGTATGAGGCATTCCCGCCAGTTCCCAAGTTTTAGTTGGGCCTTCTGACCTCAATGGTCATACCGACCCGGCATCCATGCCATCACTTCCAAAACACGAGCAGACTACTGCTCACTCACACTTCAAGGAATCATGAATGTGGCTAATCATATCGAGCTCAACATAGATGTGTCATATGCCGTGACAACGTCCATCCGGATGAATTTTACACTCTGCAGAGGTTATACATCTTTTCCCACGGGCTACGCACCCTTAGCTAGAGGATACGTAATGCCTAGCCCATCTTCTCCGAGTACCACACACAATGCCACCTACGAACCAACCCAGGGGCTTTTCATGAGACTATAATAGTCTTCATGCGGAACCACAGCATATTTACTGTGGGGATCTCGGGCCGGAGCTCCTAAGCGCTACAAACTCCGGAGTCTTCTCCTGGTTGCTCGTTTGCACTACTGCCCTCCAGGTGGATCAAAGTGGTAGGCACCAAGAAGGTAGGGTAAGTCCTTCCCATACAGGTTCCGTGGTTGTACGAGAATCATCTTGTTAAAGGTTGAATGAACCGGTCCTTATGTGGCCGGGCAAGCACCATGTCTCCCGCACTAGGGGACTATCACTCTATCCATCACATCATCATTCACTTACTAATGGCCTTGCCCGCGATCCAACCATCCCATCACTGTCTCCATCATCACCTAACACAGTTGTGCTACTCCCAACCCCAAATATCACGCACACCACCAAACTCATTTCAACACATTTGCAAGAGTAAGTATGTGAGTAAGGTGTGGCAATGTAGTAACATTTCGAGAGGTCCTAAGCATTCTAGTAGCAAGGTAAAAGCGCCATCATAGAAATGATGAGACTATCCTAGGGTTATCAAGGTGACAGGTAAATAATGGTAAACAAGGATTAAGATATCAATGCCCAAGTAACAGACATCAATATCAATAAGCAAGTAGGACCATAACTACACAATCAGTAAAATAACAAGTAATGCATAATACGAGAATAGGCCCTATAGGTGCATTGCGAAAACAGTAGGTTCAATCATGATCAAGGAGAAGTAGAGCTTGCCTGAAGAACGCTATCCTAATCTTCCAGTTCTGGATCTTCAAGTTCTTTTGTCGAGATTGATATCTTCGAGTCCTTCTCTTAAGCTTGTATCTTCTGACTCGTCCTCGGGTTTGGATTCTTCAACTCATCCTCGAAGCTTGGATCTTCTAGATCTTCCTTGAATTCTCCTGGCTCTTCCTCGGATCTCGCGGAAGCTAGCGCATAGAAATATAATGTATAAATAACTACCGCAAAAGAAATAAAGATCTAAAAGAACAAACAAGATCCAATTAACTCCAAAAGAATCGATAAAACTCCAAGAGGAATGGCTATGTTTATGCGATGCACATTTATTTATAAAAGGTTATTTATTACAAGTTATATTCATGGCCTTGTAAGGGCCATATTCACCTAGACAAACTATTAATTATCTAAGTTCTCTTAAAAGGAGCAAGGTGCAGGGTTTGGCATGAAACTTTATTTACTGAAGCCTTAGAGTGAGGATGATGAGATGCATATGCTTCATTGATGGTGATTGCGTGCATATCTATTATATAAATCTTAAGTTATTTCTATTATAGAACATGAGTGGTTCGGGGAAAAGGAATGTGCAGATGCAGAGGCGTATATAATCTAGGCATGCATGCATGATATGAATGCATGGTGGCAATTGATATAGCAATGAGCAACAACTCCAATGAGATTAAGCGGAAGATCAAATATAAACACGATCGATAAATCCATAAAGCAAAGTGGCGATTAAAGGCAACATAGGATTAGGTTTGATTGAACAATGTGGAACGATACGGCGAGATTGACTAGGTTCAACACCATAAAGCGAAAGAATATTTGTGCTCGACGAGATCAGTGGCATTTGATTGGCCGGGATGGATGTTCATTGAAAGAAGGAGGAATCTGGGCATTGATGGTTTGTAGATACCTTCTATGGCTTCAAGAACAGTACCATGAGGTACCTCGCGTTTCTACAAACGCGTGAGCGCAAGAATCGCTCAAAACGGAACTAGGATGGAAGAGATATAGTCGTTTAAAGATTCTAGGGGCTTGTTTGTAATTACAGAAAGATTCTAGGGATTCATCTGTAAGAACAGAAAAGTTCTAGGGACCTATCTGTAATTATGGAAAAGTTTAGGGACCTTGGTGTAAAAAGGTAGGGACTAAAAGGTAATTATAGGAAAGTATAAGGGTGTTTCTGTAAAATTGTAGGACCTAAACAGAAATAGAAACTAGAGGGGCTTATCTGTAAAATGGCTGGGAATTATCTGGAATTTCGGAATTATTTTTATATTGAAAAAAAAGGGTGGACCGAGTCCACGAGACCTGTGGACCGGAACTGTAGCGCTGGTCCACGGGTCCACGGTGGACCGGTTACACAGATCGAAGAGGTATGCAATCCTGGTCGTTGCTTGGGAGATGGACGGCTGAGGTTGGTTAGGGCGAGGAGGCGGTGGCCGGCGGCGACCGGGCGGCGCGGTTGGCGTCGGAGGATCGCCGGAGAAGGCCGAGACGGCGCTCCGGTGGCTCATCCTCGACGAGATCTGGACCGGGAGTGAGAGGAGGGAGTGGGGAGCTCACCTGAGCGGTTGCGCGAAGCAGTGGAGGGGCGGGGGAGGCTGGCGACGATGAGGAGCGGCTTGCGGCGGCGATGCTCGACGGGAGCTATGCTCCGATGCTCCTTGCGCGGCGGCGAGGGGTGCGAGAGGGGCGTGGGAGTGTGACGGGGCTGTGTGGTGGCTCGGCGAAGGCGGAGGTGGCTCCAAGCGGCGCGGCGTCGAGCTCCCAAGGCGGCGAATGCTCAAGCTAGGGTTAGGGTTCGGGAAGAAAAAGGAGAGGGACGGCGCAGAGGGAGAGGAGCGGCTTAAATAGGCGGCCGGAGGTGACGAGACTTGGAGGCGAAGACTTGGAGGGGGGTCCTTCGTCGAGAAGCTTGCGCTCCGGTCAAGGATGGCGGCGGACCTTATCTCCTCGGTCAGAAGTGCGGCGCCGCCCCGTACACCGATGGGACACCCGTTGACCGCGATGACGTCCTGGAAGTATGGCTACAGCGCCTGGGAAAGGGACCGGGGAGAGAGAGAGAAGGAGACGGCGGCCACGTCGGCGCTCCGTCGGGAGAGAGAGAAGGGTGACGGCGGCCGGGTGAGCTGGAGGTAGGGGATGAGGTGGCGGTTGGGCTGGGCCAGGCCGAAGCGGGCCATGCTGGGTCGGAGGGAAAGAAAGAAAAGAATCGGCCCACTCGGTAGGAAAACAGAGAAGAAGAGGAGATGGGCTGGGCCGGCAGGTGGAAAAGGAAAGAGAAAGGGAATTGGTTTATCTTTTTCTGGAACTTTTGGGGAACTTCAAATTTGGATGGAATTCAAATTTGGGAAAGGAAATTGACTTCAACAAACACTGCAAATAACACCAATGAACCCAAAAATGCATATGGTGATATTTGTGCAAATTTAAATTTCAAGATTTTTAATTCGAGGTGAATTTACTAGGGTTCAACAAATAAATTTTAATTTGTTGTAAATTCCAAAGTTCCAACTTTTAGTAAATATTAAATGTAAGCAAACACTTGAGCATAGATTTTATATTTTGAAAATTTCAGATTCAACTAAGTTTGAATTACTTTTGTTAGTTTTATTTCGAAAATTTGATGAGGAGGAAAGAAATAAACAAAATTCAAAATCGGAGTGATTTTTATTCCATTTTATTTTTGATTTGAAATTTTGGGGCGTTACAGATCTACCCCACTTAAAAAGAATCTCGTCCTCGAGATTCGAACGATTCTTCTGGGTGGTGTAGAACTTCTCTTACGTCTTCTTTCTCGACGGTGGTAACATCCAAAATTTCGTCAGAGACTTCTTGATGTCGCAAGCTTTGGTAGTAGATTTTCTTTACCTTTGTGACCTTTGGTACCGCAGATTGATGTAACGGAGGTCCTTTCTTCAAGGTGGTGTGCCACTTAAAAGAATTTTAACTTGAGGTATCAAAGATAACGATACATTGTTGCTCTGCTTATCTTATCCAAAGAATTTAGGCTTTTCTTACTATCCCATGGGTCACTTTCTCCAAATGCCTTTATTTCCAAAATATTCTTAAGGGTCGGTGTAAAGACTCTTATCCAGCTTTGGAGGTAAAATCTTCTCCATTGGTGTAGCTTGAAGTCTGTTCTTTTCTGAGTCATGGTTTCCACTAGAGAACATTGGAACGTACAAAACCATCTATGCCATGTTATTCGATTATCCAATCTTATTGTGTTCTCACTTATAGAACTTGGCGGCACTTCCAATCCATCAGGTAGGAGATTCCAAGATAGTGGGTGGCTACCCCACTTAAAATGATTTATCTTAGAGAATTCCGTCTTGACATCTTTGTATCCAAAAGAGAAGGGTTACAGAGCTTCCTTTGCAAACCAAACATTGTCGCATAGCACAATCACTGAATGGATATTAAACATCATCTCATCATAATTTATTCCACAAACCTGTTTACATAGTGGTTCACTACAAACATTTAAGGTTTTCCGAGTACAAACGTGACAAGCACAGATTCTACTACTATTCCAGGGACTTACTCCTTCCAGATAGAGATTTGTGGTATCTTGTGATCATCTTCAAAGGTCATTGGGGTGGGGAGCTTCGGTTGAATTGGTATGAGTGTCAATGCTGTATTGGTCGGCTTGAGGACAGTCTGCTATGTAGTGTCCTTTCTGCTTGCATAGGTAACATTTCCGATGTCCTCGTGGGGTCTTCCCGACATATCCTTCTTGTTGCTCTCTGTCATTCTGATGGCAGGTAGCTGGGTTTTTACAGCGAGCCGAGGATCTGAGGAGCTTCTTCTGTCTTGCTTTCTGATATCTTCGTCTCCTGCGATGATATCTTTTCAGTTTCTGAGATTCTTCTTTCTGTTTATCCCGGGGCACATTGACATTCCGCTCTTCATCCATAACGATATTTTGTTCTTCTTCCACAACGATTTCTTGTTCTTGTCGTTTTCCCATTTTGACCAAGCATCTTTAAGTAATATGGTTCGGTTCATCAGAGTATTGAAATCTGGGTAAACATGGGTGACCAGCTGAACATTCAGTCTATGGTTAAGTCCTTTCCGAAAGCGATCTTGCTTTTTCTTATCAGTCGATACTTCTTCTGGAGCATAGCGAGAAAGCTTCATGAACTTGCGAGTATACTCCTGCACTGTCATAGCACCTTGTTTCAGGCGAAATTCATCCGCTTTCATTTCCATAATTCCTTCAGCGATATGATGGTCACGGAATGCATGCTGAAATTCTTCCCAGCTGATGGTGTCTGGTTCTGCTTTTGCTTCAAGGAAATTATCCCACCATTCAGTAGCTGCTCCGATTAGTTGATGTGATGCGAACATTACCTTTTCATGATCATTAGCATTGACAACATTGAGCTTCTTATCAATGTCCCTGAGCCAGTCGTCAGCTGCCAATGGGTCATCATCTGTGTTGTCGTAGACAGGTGGCCTGAGTTTCATAAATTCTACTATCTTAGAACTGATTCCAAGATTGTTCTGTTGTTCTTGTGAAAGAACCTGCAGCAGTTGGGTTTGCATGGCCATTACTTCTGCGAAGTTGACCGCTGGTACTTCAGGAGTCTCATTACTACCTTGGTTGTTGTTACCTTCGGTCTCTTGGTTGTTTCTTTCTTCGTCGTTGTGACTTGCCTCAGCTTCCTGACTATGCGATGAAGAGGGTCTTCTTTTGTTCGCTTCATAACGTTGTTGAGAGTTTGGCTTCTTTCTTTTGTTGGTTCCACCTCTTGTTGTTTGCCTCGCGGGGTCGCGATCTTCTATTGCTTTTGCATTGTACTCACGACGAGTCTGAACTCGGGCAGACCTTTTTGGCGGCATCCTGTTTCACCCGCAGGGGTTTAGAAAGTGGTTAAGGAAGGATTTTGGTCTTAAGCTGTTTTTAAGTTGCTATTCTATTAGTAAACTGTTGTTATTGTTATTAAGTTGTCTAGTTTTAATTATGAGCACACAATCATAGAAAATAATGAGCCAAAATCAACAAAATCATCGAATCACACAAACAACGTGATTTTATTTGTTGAGGATTCATGTTTTCGCGCTAGGAACGAGGTTTAAGGCTTAAAGGTAGGATGACTATCGATTTCTGATTGTCCTCAAAATTCGACCAATAGTCCGTTGACCAAAAGAAATTGAGACGGTCATATGACTTATTAGTCGGATAAAGAAAAACTGTTGCTCACGATACTGCATTGGGGTGCTTTATTGACTTGATGTTCAGGGTTATCCAAGCACATGTAACTATGGTCATTGCATTCCACTAGGGTTGAGATCCCAATTTTGTATTCTTTCCTTGCTCGAAGGTAGCTCAAGGCGTTATTTCATAGCAACTCCAATACATCTTGTGCTCTCAAACGGAATTACATTCCCAACATAATTTTGGTTATCTGGATTGCAACTCACTAGTTATCACTAGTGCTTCTAAGGCAACTGTCCTTTATAAACTTTTCATACTAGATCGATGTTGGGACAATTTGCTCTTATGTGACCTTCTTGTCTGCAGTGGAAACAAAGCCTTGGTCTTTTGATTGGGTTGCTTGAGGTTTTCTTCGAGTGAACCTCTGGTGGGAGACTTGCACCACGTGGGTCTTCGTGTACATTGGTCAATTGGCGAAGGGTAGATTCTTCTGTCGTGTACCTTGGCTTCTTGATCTTTCCAGATGTAACTTGGCTAGATCCTTGTACGATACACTTTCTCTTCATGTTGCTGCTTTCGTTGGCGTCTTTTGGTTGCGGGAACTTAGAGAGATTGGCGATCTCTTAACTGATCTTCTTCGTTGACTCCACCAAGTTACTCAACCTCTCAAGTACATTGGCAATGACAGGGTGCGACGTCAAGTATGCATCATCCATGTTATTCCAAACTCCTTGCTCTTGATGCTTTTCTTTTACTGAAGATTGAATCTGAGTAGATGGTGATGAGATCTGTGAGTCCTCATTTATCACATTAGTCTCTGCAGTTCTTGCTTCCTTGATTGGTTCGTACAAGGGGCAATCAGCGAACTTATGTTCGGGGTTGCGGCAATTGAAACATGTCCTCTTGATGCCCATAGCGGCATTGCCCTTGTTCTTTCTTTTGGGAGCCACATATGGTTTGCAGTACACTTGGAACAATGTGTTCTCCACTTCTATGGTTGCATAGTCGGGGTTCTCCATTGGGTTGAATATTCCTGTGCACAGACGCTTTCAGGTGAGGTTCGCTTCTTGATGTTGGAGAAGGCGAGGCAAAGGATTTTTAATAGAAGAGAGAGTTATTACGGAAAGGTTTTGCAACTAGTTTTGAAAATACTCATTTTCGAACGCGACGAATCCTAGGTTTTCGTTCTACGGTCAAGTAATGCTCTGATACCAATCTGTCAGACCCCATTTCTGGAATCTACTGTGCATCCTGTATCAGTCCCTGGATCAGTAGCTGATACGCACAAGAACACAGATATGATAATCAAAAGCATACTTCGAGTAGATAAATAAGTAAGATACCTGATATAAGACCTTTAGTGGCGGTACGACGAGGATTCAAAACTATCCAAGTCAATACGACCGACTAACGGTGAAGCAGACAGCGGAAACCATGGCCCAACGCCACAAGCTAACTTGAGAAGCAGAACCGAAAACCAATCGTCGTCGTTCTCTACGAAGTCTTCTCCTACTAAACCAACAATTGCAAACACGTGAGTACATAAGGTACTCAGCAAGCCCTACACTACACAAGGGTATATATACATGCATATTTAGTCTTAGCAAGGAATAGGCGGTATGGTTCATTTGCAGCAAGCAACTTTTATGCAAGGTTCACTAAAGCCTATGATGGAATTCTTAGATAAAACAGAGAAGTAACTGTCAATATTTTAGTTGGTTGGCCCTGGAGGAGTATGAGGCATTCCCGCCAGTTCCCAAGTTTTAGTTGGGCCTTCTGACCTCAATGGTCATACCGACCCGGCATTCATGCCATCACTTCCAAAACACGAGCAGACTACTGCTCACTCACACTTCAAGGAATCATGAATGTGGCTAATCATATCGAGCTCAACATAGATGTGTCATATGTCGTGACAACGTCCATCCGGATGAATTTTACACTCTGCAGAGGTTGTACATATTTTCCCACGGGCTACGCACCCTTAGCTAGAGGATACGTAACGCCTAGCCCATCTTCTCCGAGTACCACACACAATGCCACCTACGAACCAACCCAGGGGCTTTTCATGAGACTATAATAGTCTTCATGCGGAACCACAGCACATTTAATGTGGGGATCTCGGGCCGGAGCTCCTAAGCGCTACAAACTCCGGAGTCTTCTCCTGGTTGCTCGTTTGCACTACTGCCCTCCAGGTGGATCAAAGTGGTAGGCACCAAGAAGGTAGGGTAAGTCCTTCCCATACAGATTCCGTGGTTGTACGAGAATCATCTTGTTAAAGGTTGAATGAACCGGTCCTTATGTGGCCGGGCAAGCACCATGTCTCTCGCACTAGGGGACTATCACTCTATCCATCACATCATCATTCACTTACTAATGGCCTTGCCCGCGATCCAACCATCCCATCACTGTCTCCATCATCACCTAACACAGTTGTGCTACTCCAACCCCAAATATCACGCACACCACCAAACTCATTTCAACACATTTGCAAGAGTAAGTATGTGAGTAAGGTGTGGCAATGTAGTAACATTGCGAGAGGTCCTAAGCATTCTAGTAGCAAGGTAAAAGCGCCATCATAGAAATGATGAGACTATCCTAGGGTTATCAAGGTGACAGGTAAATAATGGTAAACAAGGATTAAGATATCAATGCCCAAGTAACAGACATCAATATCAATAAGCAAGTAGGACCATAACTACACAATTAGTAAAATAACAAGTAATGCATAATACGAGAATAGGCCCTATAGGTGCATTGCGAAAACAGTAGGTTCAATCATGATCAAGGAGAAGTAGAGCTTGCCTGAAGAACGCTATCCTAATCTTCCAGTTCTGGATCTTCAAGTTCTTTTGTCGAGATTGATATCTTCGAGTCCTTCTCTTAAGCTTGTATCTTCTGACTCGTCCTCGGGTTTGGATTCTTCAACTCATCCTCGAAGCTTGGATCTTCTAGATCTTCCTTGAATTCTCCTGGCTCTTCCTTGGATCTCGCGTAAGCTAGCGCATAGAAATATAACGTATAAATAACTACCGCAAAAGAAATAAAGATCTAAAAGAACAAACAAGATCCAATTAACTCCAAAAGAATCGATAAAACTCCAAGAGGAATGGCTATGTTTATGCGATGCACATTTATTTATAAAAGGTTATTTATTACAAGTTATATTCATGGCCTTGTAAGGGCCATATTCACCTAGACAAACTATTAATTATCTAAGTTCTCTTAAAAGGAGCAAGGTGCAGGGTTTGGCATGAAACTTTATTTACTGAAGTCTTAGAGTGAGGATGATGAGATGCATATGCTTCATTGATGGTGATTGCGTGCATATCTATTATATAAATCTTAAGTTATTTCTATTATAGAACATGAGTGGTTCGGGGAAAAGGAATGTGCAGATGCAGAGGCGTATATAATCTAGGCATGCATGCATGATATGAATGCATGGTGACAATTGATATAGCAATGAGCAACAACTCCAATGAGATTAAGCGGAAGATCAAATATAAACACGATCGATAAATCCATAAAGCAAAGTGGCGATTAAAGGCAACATAGGATTAGGTTTGATTGAACAATGTGGAACGATACGGCGAGATTGACTAGGTTCAACACCATAAAGCGAAAGAATATTTGTGCTCGACGAGATCAGTGGCATTTGATTGGCCGGGATGGATGTTCATTGAAAGAAGGAGGAATCTGGGCATTGATGGTTTGTAGATACCTTCTATGGCTTCAAGAACAGTACCATGAGGTACCTCGCGTTTCTACAAACGCGTGAGCGCAAGAATCGCTCAAAACGGAACTAGGATGGAAGAGATATAATCGTTTAAAGATTCTAGGGGCTTGTTTGTAATTACAGAAAGATTCTAGGGATTCATCTGTAAGAACAGAAAAGTTCTAGGGACCTATCTGTAATTATGGAAAAGTTTAGGGACCTTGGTGTAAAAAGGTAGGGACTAAAAGGTAATTATAGGAAAGTATAAGGGTGTTTCTGTAAAATTGTAGGACCTAAACAGAAATAGAATAAACTAGAGGGGCTTATATGTAAAATGACAGGAGCTGGGAATTATCTGGAATTTCGGAATTATTTTTATATTAAAAAAAGGGTGGACCGAGTCCACGAGACCTGTGGACCGAAACTGTAGCGCTGGTCCACGGGTCCACGGTGGACCGGTTACACAGATCGAAGAGGTATGCAATCCTGGTCGTTGCTTGGGAGATGGACGGCTGAGGTTGGTTAGGGCGAGGAGGCGGTGGCCGGCGGCGACCGGGCGGCGCGGTTGGCGTCGGAGGATCGCCGGAGAAGGCCGAGACGGCGCTCCGGTGGCTCATCCTCGACGAGATCTGGACCGGGAGTGAGAGGAGGGAGTGGGGAGCTCACCTGAGCGGTTGCGCGAAGCAGTGGAGGGGCGGGGGAGGCTGGCGACGATGAGGAGCGGCTTGCGGCGGCGATGCTCGACGGGAGCTATGCTCCGATGCTCCTTGCGCGGCGGCGAGGGGTGCGAGAGGGGCGTGGGAGTGTGACGGGGCTGTGTGGTGGCTCGGCGAAGGCGGAGGTGGCTCCAAGCGGCGCGGCGTCGAGCTCCCGACGGCTTCAATGGCGGCGAATGCTCAAGCTAGGGTTAGGGTTCGGGAAGAAAAAGGAGAGGGACGGCGCAGAGGGAGAGGAGCGGCTTAAATAGGCGGCCGGAGGTGACGAGACTTGGAGGCGAAGACTTGGAGGGGGGTCCTTCGTCGAGAAGCTTGCGCTCCGGTCAAGGATGGCGGCGGACCTTATCTCCTCGGTCAGAAGTGCGGCGCCGCCCCGTACACCGATGGGACACCCGTTGACCGCGATGACGTCCTGGAAGTATGGCTACAGCGCCTGGGAAAGGGACCGGGGAGAGAGAGAGAAGGAGACGGCGGCCACGTCGGCGCTCCGTCGGGAGAGAGAGAAGGGTGACGGCGGCCGGGTGAGCTGGAGGTAGGGGATGAGGTGGCGGTTGGGCTGGGCCAGGCCAAAGCGGGCCATGCTGGGTCGGAGGGAAAGAAAGAAAAGAATCGGCCCACTCGGTAGGAAAACAGAGAAGAAGAGGAGATGGGCTGGGCCGGCAGGTGGAAAAGGAAAGAGAAAGGGAATTGGTTTATCTTTTTCTGGAACTTTTGGGGAACTTCAAATTTGGATGGAATTCAAATTTGGGAAAGGAAATTGACTTCAACAAACACTGCAAATAACACCAATGAACCCAAAAATGCATATGGTGATATTTGTGCAAATTTAAAATTTAAGATTTTTAATTCGAGGTGAATTTACTAGGGTTCAACAAATAAATTCTAATTTGTTGTAAATTCCAAAGTTCCAACTTTTAGTAAATATTAAATGTAAACAAACACTTGAGCATAGATTTTATATTTTGAAAATTTCAGATTCAACTAAGTTTGAATTACTTCTGTTAGTTTTATTTCAAAAATTTGATGAGGAGGAAAGAAATAAACAAAATTCAAAATCGGAGTGATTTTTATTCCATTTTATTTTTGATTTGGAATTTTGGGGCGTTACACCATTAATCTGTATTCGTTTGGTCTATTCATCCGTTAATTCATTACTCCACTCAATAGGCTTGTTAGGAGTTAGCCGCCGTCCGGCTCAAAAGAAAAAAAAAGTTAGCCGCCGCCGCCACCTGTCATCTAGAGAGGACTTCATTTTCTTCAGTCTCTGTCCCTGGTGCACGCGGGGAGAATAGGCTGTTTGGATAAAAAACATTATGCAAGGGTTCCTCGCCCGGGGCTGTTAGATGCTCTGGCCGGCCGGCGCAAGCAACAGGAATAAATTTTTTTTGACACCAACAACAAGAATATTTAATTACATGAACCGAGACACCGTCATCACTCGTAAGCGCAAAAGGCCCTGACAAAGTAAGACTCCGTTGATGTGCTTGGGTCTCTGCAATTTGTCCCACTACTCTTTCCATTTGACTAGTATGGCTGCCCGCGCATTTGCGTGGCTAGATTTACTATACTATTTAAAATATTTTTATATTATTATAGAAGTTTAACATAGTTTATTGTTATTACCTATTTTATACTCTATATTTATAAAATGGTAGAAAATAGATTGGAGAATTTCTCACTGTCCCTCAATTTGTTGAGTGTGAGATGAGTCATCATTTATCTACAATGTATTTGATTTTATTTTAGAAGTGAGGTTAGTTCAAATGTGGCATGCTAAACAACTAACATATCTCATGGTAGGAAAAAAGATTGTGTCGTGCTAGAAATAAATATTTCGAAGAAAATGTGTCATGCTAAAAATAAGATAATGTGTCATTCTAGCTAGAAATTTCACGGTGTATTTTATAATGGTGTATTTAGAAATCAGGATTAAGTGTTTATTGGATATTTTTATTATTCCAAAATTTATCTTTTGCTCATAATTGTATGGTTGGTAAATAAAAAATAAGAATTAGGGATAATTTTGCTGTTTTTTATAATCCAAGTTTAGTTTATTTGACTTGTAATGGCATGGCGGGTAATTTAGAAATAAGTGTGAATGATATTTTTGGTTATTTTTATTATTTCGAATTTAGCTCTTTCTTGACTCATAATGGCATGGTAGGTAATTTTTAAATAGGTTGGAGGGTATTTTTGGCTATTTATTATTATTTCGAATTTAGCTATTTTATAAATATTTTTAGGGGGTTTTCTGACTAATTGTTTTATAATGGCAGTGGTGGGTAATTTTCTTTTCTTATTTTCTTTGATTAATGTGGGAATTTCTAGCATTTTAGAGCGAACTTGGTGGCTCCTTTTCGCCATCAAATATATATATAATAGATATACAAGCCAGTCAACCCGTGCAACCACACGGGCTAGATATTTCTTAAAGAAGTATGAAGGCTCAGGAAATGGTTACAAGCAGATCCATTGTTTAGGATCTTGAAATGCTGAATATCTTTATTAGATTTTTTTTTTTCATTTTTATGAATTTGGTTCACTTATATATGAATTTGGTGCACTTATCACGGTATGATATTAGTTGAGGAATTCAGCATATGGAAGTTATAATACCTAACTTTAAGGTTTATGCTACAAGAAACTTTACTTCTGTATGTTTGATTGTATTTTATACCGTACCAAAAATTATGTATGTAGTAAACTTAATTATGATCTCCATGTAGTTAGATGGCATATAAATATTGTTTTTAACCTGATTCTGACATTTTAAATTACAAAATCAATATTATTTCAATATTAAAATCATGGAGCTTAATTAAGTATGCATTGAGGCTAATTTCTATTCAGGCTTCAAATGTAACAAAGTAGATTTTGGCCTCTAAATTATTTTTAAATTGATTGCAACATGTTTTGTATCTTCCGTTTAGTGTTCCAGAAAAATAACCTTCTGTTCAAAACTTTTGAACAACCGGAATTGTCTTTTCAATACAAGTAATTTGAAGCAATTTAATCTATGTTTATTTGAATATATTTTAATATAAATTCAATGCTGTCTTGACATAGTCTTCCTCGGCCTTAGTACTACACATATATAGATAGACACTTTTCAGCGATATAACTTAGTGATAGTCAGAACAACAATATCTCCAGTGTGAACAAACATGGAGATCTAATGCTAACCACCATTGGACTCCTTTGTTATTATCAACATATTTTCATGAGTATTGATATCATAAGTCCTTAGCTACAGCACTCCCGGACTGTAAACGAAAATGAAAACAGAAGAAACTCATGCATGATGCATATGCAAGTCATACCTATATAACGGCTTTGAGAACTGAATATTTAAAAGGTGCAAAAAACTCCTGAAGAAAATAAGGATGGTCAAGCACTGTTTCATATGCTAATCTACTTAGTTGTCAGCACCCAGGAACCGGAGCCCAGCCAAACACTTTGTTTGAAGAGCACTTTCTTTGAAAAGCACTTAGGAGCGCTTGGTCCATTTGTACTACGGAGCAGAAGGCGAAAATAGTGGCTCCTGCTCTATAGAAATCAGAAAGAGCCGTTTTACCAAACGTTTTTTTTTTTTTTTTGCATAGGAGCCGTTTTCATCGGAGGAGCCGTTTTACTAGAGGAGCCAGAGCCAGTTTTTGAGGAGCCGGAGCCCTACCAAACAGACCCTTCATTGCGCTCTTCCGTTGATGTCACTAGTAAGCCAATGACATATTTTCTAGCGGCATGTGCATGCTGTAGAAAAGGAATCAAGTCCTCCAACTTACCGAGTCGGGACCTACCGTTTCTGGATCAGAGAAACATACAAATAATAGATGTATTATTTTACCTTCTTGCAGTTTCTTAGCACGATCATGGGGACAAACTTGAGGCCGATACAGACAGATAGATTAAACAGGATTATACCAAGCAGAGAGCTGGACGGTGACAATCCAACCATTGGATTGCTGGCCATCGTCGACCATTGCAGACATGAGCTCTTCGCGACGTCCATCACCAGCTTGCTCGTCAAGTAGAAGGACATCATGGTCTCCACCAGCGAGGGTGGCCCTTGAGTCCATCGCCGCACGAAAGACATAGAGGTCAAAATCAAGACGTTGACCGAGTCCAATTTGCATGCACGAGCGTATACTTATCTAAATTGTTGTTGTTGTTAACTTTTAAAGTTAGGGGTCCTTTGGAATGGAGGAAAAGCACAGGATTTTTGGAGGATTCAGTTCCTTTGGAATTTTTCCTACAACCATCCTTTGGTTCACAGGAAAGACAAAGGAAAATTTCCATAGGATTGCATTCCTCAGCTCAATTTCACAGGAAAAGAAGCAAGAGCTCGGACCTCTTGAAATTCCTGGCGCGAAAGCAAAGCGCTCGCGCACGCCAGCCTCTAGCTTTCGCGCGACGTGCTTCTTCTCTCTCCACATGCAATCCCCAATTCCCCGTCCTACAAGCAGCAGCGACGCCTCAATCCAAATCAATCCAGGGCAGTAAGCTTCATCCAGCAGCCATGCGAGTCAATCCCCCAACGCTGCCGCACAGGTAGTTGCTGATGGAGGCCGCTACGGTGTGCAGGTCAGTTGGCTTGTCCCCTCTGCTATGGAGTTTTTTTGGTTCTCCATCTTCCAAATCCCCATCTCACTAGTCAGACTTCAAGGCAGTTTCACAAATCGATTCTTGTTTTGATTATACTTGGAAAGATTCGGTTCAGTTGGCATGAGGTGTGATCTCTCAATCAAAATAGATCTGGGTTCTATTTTTCATTGACTTCGATTAGTAATTTGGACTGAATGTTTCTGGAGAAATATGTAATGCTTCTAATTGCAGTTAAAAGCAGCTGAAACTAAGATTTTGTTTGTTGCACATTGCAGTTGAAACTGAATCTCTTCTATGCATGACGAGTGAATGAATCTGCAGATGTGAGATCAGTTGGGCCGAGGTCTCTTCTACAGATAATGGAAACACCCACTGCACCCAGGACTGAAACACAAGGAATACAACACCGTTACATATAGACATGCTCATGCAGCAGCTAGCTTACATCCTATGCCAAATGGATATTTGTTCAAATTCGAAATGAGAGCAAACTAGTGGCGTGTAGATTCCTTTATTTTTTCCTATGATGCTACCAAAGGGCTTCTTCTCTCAATTCCTGTGTTTTGAAACTCCATAGGATTAGGAAAGTACGCCACTTCAATTCCTGTGTTTTTCCTATCCTGCGTTCCAAAGGAGCCCTTAAGTTTTACTATTTTTTTATTCTAAAAAATATAAATTGTCATTATATTTTGTTATGATTTATTTTATCACTAACATTGAAAAATAATTTATTTGCATATTTGAGCTAATAATTTAATGAAATGAATGATCAAACGTAATTCAAAAAGTCATTCAAGACAACAACACAGCCTCGGTAAAGATGGAATATGTAAACGGACTCTTCGGCGACGGCCCCAATTACCGCCTAGTTACGTCCATTTTTGGTGCAATAATGGAGGAAGCTGAGCTTGTCTCAAATTTGTGTTTGGAATTGAACCCCTAGCCACTCAGGTTCTAATCCCCATACTCTCAAATTGTGTGGCTATTTAGTGCCTTTTTCTTTTTAAATTTTTTGATAAACCTTTTCTTTTTTTAATGACAACCCGTCTAGCACCTCAGGTTGGATTTTATTATTTTTTATTTTATTTTATTTCATTTTTTGCAACGCCGATATAGGTACGACCAAGACTCGTGCGACTCAGGTGCGACATCATGGATCAACGCTGCTAAGGTCTCTCACGCACTCACAGTCACGAATGGCAGATCAAGGTAGTGGTAATGCAGTCCGACCTCCATAGTCGGACATACAGGATTATTCTTTTTCGTGTGATTTCGGATCGCGAGCATTTGCAGTTGCAGGTTTCGCGTGAGGTGAGACACCTAGTTTGCTGGCTCGGAGCTAACGTTGGCTCTGGTCAACAAGCTTACTCCTAGAGACAGAGCTTTGGTCCTGAGGTATGTTTTTCCTTTTCTTTTGTGGCTCAATTAGAGTCTAGGGCGGGTATGCGCCGAGGGCGATTAAACTAGGTGCAACTCCAAAACACTTATACAAAGATGAATTCATACCTTAGTTTGCCCTGAGTAGGGATGGCAATCTAGCTATATTGGCTTCTTCAGGCACTAAATTTGAGTGGATTGGGGTAAATAACTCAGCGCATAGGATGAAGATACAAAAGAGCATGTGATCCTAAAGTTTGCCCCAAAATAGTTCCAAATTTCTTATCATGTTCAAATTTGGTGATATTTATGTACAAGTCGATACGGTCTCGCAGTCCGTCGCCGCACCAAGGCCTACAAATTACGTGGACACATCCGTATACGTATTTTGCACATGGACAAAGAGATGATGTCCGAAGATTAACGTGTGGGACCGCTATCGATCGAGAGTACGAAAGTTGCTTCGGCATCACAGACCACCACGACCCATCCGAGTCAGAGGCAAAACGACGCATGGACGATGGATTTCTAGGCTGCAAGTAAACAAAAATCTGTACGTGGCCAATTCCAGCAGTGGTAACTGCTAGAGATATCAGAGCGGGCTCAGCCATGATCATATTTAATTAAAATGAAACTCATCCCAAAGATGATACCAGTGAGACTTTTCTCAAATGGCTAGAATTTTCTACTCCTGTTACACACACTCCTTGGTTTGTCTCCTCTAAACAAAATATAATAACAGAACCATCTGGTGCTTACACTATCATCAGGTCTTCAACAATTGATTCAACCCCTCGTTACCACACCGCCCGCCAACAATTATTTTTTCATCCTCCATGTACTGCTACACTGAACAATAGTGATATGCGTCTGCATTGTCTAAGATTGTGTTTGGTTGGCTCACTTGGCTTGTGTGTGGATCACCTCATAGCTTAGTCTGCACGGGAGGTGAATGGAGTTGCCACTGGGACCAAGCCAAGCCCAGCTCCAGTAGAACGCAATTCATGTGTGTTCCCGCGGAGCCAGGCTGAGAGCCCGAATTGCATTACCTAAGCCCGGCTATAGGCGTATCTAGGCAACCAAACAAAGAGAGCCTGCACTACATAAGCCTGGTTGAGGCTAAAGCCACCCAACCAAACAGGCCCTATGATGCGGCAGTGATGCCTCCACCGCCCTCCTATCTTCCTGCAGCCAGCCAGTATAACCATCGCGCCTTGCTGACACACCCACACCACTTCCTATCAATGTGTCATGGCCCGTCACGAGAATCCCTCTCAGGCCGCTATGGAGAGTAGGCATATTTGAGAAATACATTTCATGAGACCAAGCTCTGGGTCTTAGCGGGTGCCAAGCATCTTGGTTGTTTCATATCGAGAGAGTAAGCATAGAGCTTCCGTGTGTGCGTAGTTGATCTTGTAAGATTAGGGATTCAATTTCTTGTTTCTAATGTACGGCTATCGGGTGACAGCATGTGCTAGATCGTGTTGTAAATGGTAATCGATCAAACCTTCTTCTTAACCCCCTAAGGGCCCACGCTGGCAGCAGCGCAAGCGCAACTCAGTCTGGCGAGCTCAAGCTAGGTTGAAGAAAAGGCATGTCTGTCGAATCATTAGTGGCACTAATATCAAAGTTAAGTAGTCTGATTCTTAGGTTTCTAGTACAGGATTTTTTTCATTTATCTATCTATCTATTATATATATAATTGACCACGAAAAGAAGCCTCCATGTTCACTCTCAAGGCCTAGAAATTACCACGTTAATTCTAAAATGCTAAAAATTCCCACGTTAATCCGAGAAAATAAGAAGAGAAAATTACCCACCACTGCCATTATGAAACAATTAGTCAGAAAACCCCAAGAAATATTTATAAAATAGCTAAATTCGAAATAATAAAAATAGCCAAAAAATACCTCTCACACCTATTTCTAAGTTACCCATCATGCTATTATGAGTCAAAAAATAGCTAAATTCGAAATAATAAAAAAAAAAAAATATCCTTCATACCTATTTCTAAATTACCCTTCATGCCCTTTAAGTCCAAAAAAAACTAAATTTAGATTATAAAAAATAGCAAAAAATTATCCCTAATTCTTATTTTTATTTTACCAACCATACTATTATGAGCAAATAGCTAAATTTTAGAATAATAAAAATATCCAATAAACACTTAATCCCGATTTCTAAATACACCGTTATAAAAATACACCGTGATATATGTCTAGCTAGAATGGCACATTATCTTATTTTTAGCATGACACATTTCCTTTGAAAGATTTATTCGTAGCACGACACATTCTTTTTTCCTACCATGAGATATGTTAGTTGTTTAGCATGCCACGTTTGTACCAACCTCACTTCTAAAATAAAATAAAATATATTGTTAGATAAATAATGACTCATCTCGCACTCAAATTGATGGATGGTGAGAAATTCTACGATCTATTTTCTACCATTAAATAAATATAGATTATAACATAGGTAATAACAATAAACTATGTTAAAATTTTACAATAATATAAAAATATTTAAAATAGTATAGTATGTCTAGCCGCGCAATTGCGCGGACAGCCATACTAGTTATATATATAATTGACTATGAAAAGAAGCCTACACGTTCGCTCTCAAGGCATAGAAATTACCATGTTAATTCTAAAATGCTAGAAATTCCCATGTTAATCCGAGAAAATAAGAAGAGAAAATTACCCACCACTGCCATTATGAAACAATTAGTCATAAAAACCTAAAAAATATTTATAAAATCGCTAAATTCAAAATAATAAAAATAGCCAAAAATACCCCTCACCTATTTCTAATTACCACCATGCCATTATGAGTAAAAAAATACCTAAATTCGAAATAATAAAAAATAACAAAAAATATCCTTCACAACTATTTCTAAATTACCCTCCATGCCCTTACAAGTCCAAAAAAAAACTAAATTTGGATTATAAAAAATAGCTAAATATATCCCTAATTCATATTTTTAATTTACCAACCATACTATTATGAGCAAATAGCTAAATTTTAGAATAATAAAAATATCCAATAAACACTTAATCCGATTTCTAAATACACTGTTATAAAAATGCACCGTGATATATGTCTAGCTAGCATGGCACATTATCAAATATATTGTTAGATAAATGATGACTCATCTCACACTCGAATTGATGGACGGTGAGAAATTCTACAATCTATTTTCTACTATTTTATAAATATAAATTATAAAATAAGTAATAACAATAAACTATGTTAACTTCTACAATGATATAAAAATATTTTAAATAGTATAGTATGTTTGCGCGGGCAGCGGACATTTCACCTCTCAAGTTGACAGCCCATTTAATTTTGATTTTACTTATTTGAGATGATTACAAGTAATACTACAAGCGCAATCTGCGTGTACTTAAGCGCAATCTGCGTGATCCTGTCGGTGCTTGCAAGACGTCCAGTCGACGATGGCCGCAGGCGACGACCGCACATCGGCCCTCCCATGACGGCGCCGCCACGGCCGTGCTTCGCTTGCTCGTTTGCTCTCGCCGTCCGTCAACATCGATCCGGCCCCGCACCAACGCGACGATGAGCTCTCGATCCTTCCATGCATTTTCCGTTGGTTTTCATCCTACGAGCCACAAACCAATCAATGGCGGCACTTGGAATTCGAAATTTGGAAAACGGAGCCGGCCGCGCTTTAATTCCTCGCCTAAAATCTCTCCTCTCCTAATGAAAAATTAATTCCCCTGCTCTCTATCGTCTCTTTCGCCGGAGAAACGGCACTAACTGCTTGCCTCTCCTCTCCCTCCTCACCTCGACACGATCCGCCGGCTGATGGCGAGACCCCCACGCTTCGACATCCTCGCTGACCTCGACGACGACGGCGAATCCCCGGCCCCACCGATCCCGCTTCTCCCACGCGCAACGGTCTCAACGACCGCCTCCTCCGGCTCACCACCACCCGCCCTCCTCCAGGTATCTACTCTCTACTACTCCGGCTCACCATTCCACGCCCTCCTCGATCGACCGCTTCATCCATCCCTCGCCGTATCACCGTACGTAACTAATTAGCCACCATCTTCTTCCCCTCGCAGAAGCTGCGGCTGCCCGAGGGGTCGGGTGGCTGCATGTGGGGGCAGCGGCGTGTGCCCCCCACATGGCAGCCACCCACCCGACTGCAGAGGATCTCATTCCGCCCGAGGAGAAGCCTGCAGGAAGGTCAAGCTCGCCGGCCGCCGCCGCCTATGCAAGCTCTTCGACGACTCCGCTGCAGATGTCACCACCACCACCACCGCCCATGAAGACCTGGAGGACGACGACGTCCTGGGCGATCTCACCGACCGTATGGACTCTCTTTCCGTCCACAAGCCCAAGCCCAACACCACAAGGCCGGCGGCCACACCGCAGCAGCAGCTCGCCTCCCCTCCTCTACCCTGCTGCGCCCTCACAACGGACCCAGCTGATGACGACGACGATCTGCTGGGGGCCCAGAAGGAAAACGACGCCACTGAAGACGTCGGCTGCTGGCAGAGGACGGAGGAGTTCACCATGGAGCCCTCTGCAAGTGCTACTGCCACGTCATCGAAGCCTTACAAGCTCCCTGGATGGATATTCAGGAAGCTGTATCCCCACCAGCGCGAGGGCCTCCAGTGGCTTTGGGGGCTGCACTGCCGCGGAACCGGAGGGGATCCTAGGGGACGACATGGGCGTCGGCAAGACTATGCAGGTTCATTTCCCAAACTCTCACCTTCTTCTGATTCTTCACACTAATTAAAATGTTTCGTGTTACCTAGTAGATACATTGTCAATTCATTAAATTCAGAGCCCAGAGATGTGAATCGCTATTATTCCTGCTAGTTTGTGTATATAACTCCGTTGTCGCTTCATAATATATGGTAACCAAAAGTTCCAGTCACGTCACAGTTAACCAAGACCTCCTTTGCCGCCAGTTTTAATTTTATTAATAGGAATAGGTGCAGCGTGATTCCATTTCTCATTCATATTTTTGCCGAATGCACTAATTGGTGCATGGACGCAATTCTTTTCCTATCAGATCTCTGCATTCCTGGCGGGATTGTTTCGTTCTGATCTGGTCAAGAGAGTGCTTATTGTTACTCCACCGACACCTAAAGCTGCTTGGATCAGGGACCTTTCTCATGTGGGTCTCAAAGAGAAGACCAGAGAGTAAAATACACTACATATCTTTTTCTGAATTCATATTTATTTAGGCCATGTTAGACTGTTATCAGCTATTCCATTTCATTTTTACAGCTACTCCGGCAACAGAAATATCCGCGACTATGAGCTTCAGTATGCGTTCAAGGTATGTTCTGCCACAAAGATATCTTCTATGAGGACTGAGGATTATTCGTAACCTGTCTTCTATATATTAGGATAATTCTTGAAAAATTTGAACGCCTTAAACTTTTGACTAGAAATTCATTTATGTATTGATGATTAAAATAAGTACTATTCGTTCATTCCCAATATGTTGTATTCAATCCTAACAAATGTATAACAGGAGGGTGGTATCCTCCTATCAACCTATGACGTAGTCCGGAACGATTACAAGCAGATAAGAGGTAACTCCTATAACGACTGTGCTGATGAGGAGGAAGAAACAATGTGGAATTACGTTATTCTTGATGAGGGGCATACTATAAAAAATAATAAGACACAAACGGCTAAGAGCTTATTTGAGATACCTTGTATCCATCGCATTGTCATCAGTGGAACGCCAATACAGAATAACTTAAAGGCATTCACTTAAAATTCCTAAAATTTTGCACTATCTTTATGTGCTGTAAGTAAACCTGATTACTGTTGCAGGAAATGTGGGCTCTGTTCAATTTCTGTTGCCCGGATGTCTTGGGTGATAAACAACAGTAATTCACTTTTTATTTTCCTGCATTCTCAAAACTTCTTGATTTTACAATATATTGCCAGTTATTCCTCATTATTGTTATAGGTTCAAAACAAAATATGAGAAAGCTATCCTTCGAGGAAATGACAAAAATGCTACTGCACGAGAGAAACACATAGGCTCAAACATAGCAAAGGTTCAAACTTATGTTCCTCTGTTTGTGTTCTACTTAGATTATTGATATGCTTGATTGAGTTATGGTTCCCTGTTATCATTGCTCGACAAAAGAACAACTATAGCATTTCCTCAATTATTTTGTATTTAATGAATTTGGAGAACCACATCTATCTAGACATTTTGTACCGTTAAAGCTTATGGGGTGTGGTAGATTCCAGTTTCTGCACTAATTTTGGGAAAACAGCACAGTTAGACATCAGCAAACTCGTAATATAAACGACTCATTCATATAGTGACTAGATAGTCAATTTATCTGTGATTAAGATGCTTTCTATTGTTCAGATAAACTAAAAAAACTCTCAATTGAAGCATTGAGCCGGCAAACCTTTTAAACTAAGCCTTCTAAGTTTACAGAGTCCTTTTGTGTAAATGCCACTCACCACTCAACAAACGTGTTGCACTTTACTTGATATACTAATAACATATTTCATTTTTTTGGCTTTCATCTACATTTCATAGGAATTGAGAGAACGAATCAAGCCGTTCTTTTTGCGACGCATGAAAAGTGAAGTATTCCTGGATGAGCTAGGCAAGAAAAATGAGCTAGTTGTCTGGCTGAAATTGACAGCTTGCCAGGTTCAACTTATGTTTCATTATTATAACAAATTTCTTGATTGTTGGTTTATGGATGTTTTGTTAATTGTTTTCTTGTTTGGGTGCAGAGGAAATTATATGAAGCTTTTTTAAAAAGTGAATTAGTTCATTTGGCATTACAACCAGAGGAATCACCGTTGCTTGCAATCAACGTAAGAATCACATTCGAAACTTTTCCTTTATACTGATATGGCTTCAATTCTTTGGGGGTATTGTGGCCTATCCATCAATTTTTCTCATCTTACATTTTTTTCGGTAAGAAGGCATTTACTAATATGGTGTTGTAGATAGCGCTGCTTTTAGGACACTCTCTTGTTGTTCAATGAGCTATTTGCATCTAGAAAACTTTTGTGTTCACATTTATTGGTGAAATTATAAATGGTATATAACATAATGATACGCAGCTCTCCTGCGTGTTCGAGAAAAAAATAATAATAAACGGTATAATGTTTTCTTTTCTCAAACAGATACTGAAGAAAATATGTGATCACCCAATGCTGTTGACTAAAAGAGCTGCTGAGGGTGTCTTGGAAGGCATGGATGATATGCTAAATGATGAGAACAAGGGAATGGTGGAAAAAATAGTTATGAACCTTGCAGATATGGCTAACGATGATGATGTTCTGCAAGTTGGTGAGCGTGTCTCATGCAAGTTAACTTTCATCATATCCTTGTTGGTAAGTATTCTTGAATGCTATGCCAGTATTTATTGTTAGTGATGTATTTTCTATCTTTATTCAAATAATTTAATCTGATTTGCAGCGGAACCTTATTGAAGAGGGACATCATGTTTTATTCTTTTCAGAGACTCGCAAAATGTTGAACTTTATACAGGTATGCCCACAAACCACATCATCCCCACCATGGTTGAGCTACGCTTCTTTGTGAGAACGTGATTAAAAGCAGTTGGTCTGAAACATGTGCGTTAGCTTGACAGTAACTATTTAGACCTCTGATCTACTGATAAATTAAAGCACCGTTCATGGTTCGGGCTTTTATCACCAGAATGTTATTCTTCACTGACAATTAACATTTTTTAGCTTTGCCCAACATCATCATTAGTTTTTAGCTTTGCCCAACTGGCCTTTAGATAAACATTTTTTATTGTTGGATTGTTGTAACAGGAAGCCAATTTTTTGGAGGGCTACAAGTTTTTTCGCATTGATGGTACTACCAAGGTTTCTGAGAGGGAAAGGATTGTGAAGGTTATCCCCTCTTCCTTCCTATTTCAAAGCTTTATGTCATGGACTCAACTTCTGCTATTTGTTGCTTAAATGCATTTGCCTCCTTCAGGACTTCCAAGAGGGTCCTGAAGATACCATATTTTTGCTGACTAAGGCTATCTCCAACGGTGGAGCTGATGCAAACCCAAATTGGATGTTCATTTCCTTCAAAATAGTGGACGCAAAAAAACTCATCTCCAACGGAAGACCCAAACATGCCGACCTTCTTCTCCGATTCCACAGCCTCTAGCGCCGCCGAGGCCTGCGACGCCTGCCCCTGCTCCCGCGGTGGAGGCGGACGTCGTCGCCCTTGCTCCGGCCCTTCTTCTGCACCCGCAGCCCGCGACGCACACCCGCGACGAAAGCTCGTCCGCAGCGGAGCTCGGGGAGGAGGCGGTCGAGCTCGGGGAGGGGGCAGGCGACGGTCGAGCTCGGGGAGGAGGCGGAGCAGCGGAGCCAGCTCGCGCCGCGCGGAGCTCGTCCGCCGCGGGCCCAGCTCGCGCCGCGCGGAGCTCGTCCGCCGCGGGCCCAGCTCGCATCGCCGCGGAGCTCGTCCGCCGCGGCCTCCTCCGTCTCCTTCTTCCTCCCGCGGCCTCTTCCGTCTCCTTCTTCCCCGAGCAGCTCGCCGATTCGCCATCCGGCGCGCTAGCGAAGGTGGGCTCGATTCGCCATGGGAGGCGGGGCAGCTCGCCGCTTCGCGCCGCCGCTGCACAGCTTGACTCTCACGCCGCCGCGCCCTCGCCGTCTCCCACGCCGCCGTCCGCCTTCCCGCGACCTCGCGGCGGAGGAAAAACGATTCGATGTTCTGCCCGCGTCGGAAGCGAAGCGTCGCGCGGGTTCCGTGATGTATTTTTGCGGAGCGAGCGCCCCGGCATCAAAAATGCGCCGGTCGAATGGATGCTCCGTTGGAGACAGTTTTCCTGTCTTTCGCCCCCCATTTCCTATGTAAGTCCCAAAATGGACTATCTGTTGGAGATAGTCTAAGGGAGTTGGTGGACTTCGAATTACACTGACTAAGGCGACACTTGTCATAGTTGTTGATCCGTCTTGGAACCCAAGGTATCTTAACAATGACATTGCTTCAGGATTTCTTGAATTTTTTCACTACAATTTTCTATCCTTAAAATGTCTTTTTTCCTCTTTACAGTAAAGATAATCAAAGTGTTGATCGTGCTTACCGTCTTGGGCAGACGAAGTGTGATTGTGTACCGCTTGATGACATCTGCAACAATTGAAGAAAAACAATACAAATTACAGGTCAAAAACCAGTTGAGATATTTTACCTCCTGAATAACAACCATCCATGCGTATACAATTCATTGAAGCGATTTTAATGAACCATAGTGTTTATCTTTGTGACTCGATGGTACTAAAATTTGCTTTCTAGGTGTAGGAGTACTATTATTTGTTGTTCATACTTTCATGATAAGAAACTTGGGAACTTTTTTTCCTGGGTGCTTATTACCAATTATTATGCCATGCATGCACCATTTGCTTTTGGGTTGGATTTAACCATCTTTATGTCTTGTGTATCCACCTTAAATCGTGAAAAGAAAGCTAGACCATGCTTCGCAAGACATAATGTGTTTCTTTTCCAGGTATTCAAGGGGGCTCTGTTCAGGACAGCAACAGAGCACAAAGAGCAAACACGTTACTTCGCCAAGAGTGTACTCATCTTATTATTGTTCTTTTTGTTGTTTTCTCATTGTCCTCCTAGGTGCTTATGGCTTTCTTTGTGCATTCAGGAGATTCAAGAGCTTTTAACTTTGCCAAAACAAGGATTTGATGTTTCCCTCACGCACAACCAGTTGCAGGAGGTCCATGGTCAACAAGTTACCATGTAAAAATTCAAATCCCATTGAATTCTTTTACTTATGTCACAGTTGAACTTGATGAGTCATATGTATCCATTTGAAACACTAATTATTGCTAATCCGTATTGCTGTAGATAACTGATGGATACATCTATAAATTTAACAACAGTTTTCATCATTTGTATCAATCAGGGGGAAGCTACATGTTGTCTATAGAGTTTACGTTCCTCAAGAAATTTTCACAGCCATTTTAGTACACTAAAAAAAGTTTTATTTAACAGAATATGATGTTAGTGCACCAGTAGCAAGTTGATTTCTTATGATTGTGCTACTTGATCAGTGTACAATAGTTGCTCATAATTCGAAGTTTGCACTGTAAACTACTGAGAAGTTTGTCTCCTTTCATTATGTAGGGATGAATCCTTGAGGAAGCATATACAGTTTTTGGAGCAACAAGGCATAGCTGGTGTGAGCCATCACAGCCTTCAATTTTCAAAAGCAGAGATCCTGCCCACATTGAGTGAGAATGATGCCCCGGACAGGTTAATTTTAACACTTTGAAGTTTGAACGCAAATATGTCTCTTTTACTTGCATAACTTTTTAGATAGGCATGCCTTGATTTCTTTTTAATGAAGGATACAATGCTTTCATGATCATGGATGTCGAGGGTTGTTTACCTTGCGTTTGCTATGTTGAGTTCTTGCTGTGATTGATTTGCTCGTATTAAAATGACACAACTTTGTTTCCAGTAACTCTCAATCCATGCCCATAACTGTTTATCAAAGTTAAGTAGTGTAATTCTTAGGTTTCAAGTGTAGGATATAGGACAATTATGTTGCAACCTCTCATGTTGAAAGATCATTTACTTTTGATTTTATTTATTTGAGATAATTACGAGTACAATACTCATATTCATATGACCTTGAACAGAATTACAAGCCCATATTTGGAGTAAAGTTCAGCGGTAGGCTACGTGGCCATCGACACCGAGGCGGTGACTTCGTCAATCTTTCGAATTTGCCAACTCAGTCTTCGAAGATGCTCATATGGGTAGGGTTTGCGTATGTGCATACATAGGTGTGAGTGTGCGTGTGCTGTGAGTGTCCGAGTTGTACTGTGTAACCGCAAAAAAAATACCTTATTCATATCATGTCTAAAACAAGAAAAGTAAAGTTCCCATAGATGTTTCATGGACCACCAGTTTTTTATCCATCGTGGTCACCTTTCCAGTGGTAAGATTGTAAAGCCTCTACTCCACTGGTTTTTTCTTCTGACTTCATGTCTGGAACTAAAGGGAAGTCCCTCACGGATTTTGGAGGAATTGAGTAGTTTCACGCCTGCGTCTTGTGAAATTCCACCAAAAACCTTGTAATCTGGACGATGCTGCAACGGATTGGTGATACGTCCACCAATCTTGCGATTCATGTGCTCGCACATTTTACGGTTCCCATCGTCAATGTACAGTTCTTCGAGGAACATGGCTTTCTCGAAGAAGAATTTGGCCAGTTGGACACCGAAGTCGTTTGACTTCTCCAGGCGAAACTGCAAACTCACCCGTTTTAGATGGCACTGCACGCAGCTGAACCATTATCGGTCAATCCAGGAATATCAGAAATCTCGTATTCCACATCCTTCCCGCCGAAAGAAACAATTTCATCTTTGCGGCGCATGAAGTGATTAATGGACTTACGGAAATCCAACTGGGCTTTCCTATCAATCAAAGTTCTCTTATGTTTTGAAGCGCTCCAGTTATGTGGACGCCATTTGTAAGGTTCTTCAGTGTTCAACTTGAGGCTGAGTTCAGCAACCGCCGGGCAACAGTGGAGCAAGTTTCCTATCGCAACTGCCGCCACGCTCGAGGCCTTATGCTTTGCATCCACCTCAAGGCGCTCAAGCTTGCTGAATAACGCGTCACCCAGGAGCTCGTCGTGTCTCATCTTCTCGGCAACAGCAATGTCATCGATCGGTCTCTCGAATTTCAGCTTCAGAACCTTTGTGTTGCAGAAACTCATAACAAAGTGCCAGAACTGTTTGCACTCCGCGTATGCAAAAATGTGCAGATCGACTCGTGTCAGCTCCGGCATTCGTGATCTCAGAGGGAACCTGTGAACGTGCCCGCTGTACCGGAAGTGTCGCACTCTCGGGGCGTAAAGCTTGATGGTGAAACTTCCATCATAGCAGCAATTCAGTAGGGCCAGGAACGTGACAGTTGGGCAGCAGAAGCTTCGTATATAAGATGAAGCACCTCTAGAATCGTCTCGAATGTGGCAACCCCACCCATCATCGTCGTCGTCGCAGTCCCAGCGGGAAGTATGAGATTCCTCTCTTATGATGTCCCAGCAGCTAGTATAAGATTCTTCCTTTGTTCTGATGTAGACGTACTCAAGATTCAAGGTGTCGAGCAGCGGCGAGGCGACCATCATGACCTGGATGCAGTGAAAAAATTTCGCCCGAAAATCACCGAAATTCGCCGAAATTTCGGTCTATCGGGCCTGGGCGATAAAATATGGTACCGGGCTACATATTTCGGCCCATCAAATGTTTTTGGGGTCCAGCAGAGCCCAGACAGCCATGTATTCTTCCCCATGTGGTAAAACTAGCAGGTGAAACCCTAGCCGCCGCAGAATTAATTTCTCTCTCCTCTCCCATCTCCAGTTCACGTTCGCGAGTCCCTCCCTCTCCTCTTCACGTCTCCACGCAGATCCATCCTCCAGTTCACATCCCCGTGCAAATCCATCCATGGAGGATGCAAACGGCCGGCAGCATCCCGCACGTTCATGTCGCCCCCCCACGACCAGCAACGCGAGACCGTCGGCGTCGTGCCGCATCGCGTCCCGCAGCGCATAGCGCGTCGAGCACCGAGCGAATGGTCTTGGCATCGTAGCTTCAAGGGTCCAAGGCGGAGGAGAGCCCGCAGCACTTGGCAAGTGCGGCTGCGCCCCACGTACGCAAGGCTTCCTTTGTGCTCAAGTTGTTCTGATTCAGATTTTTTAATCGATCTTGTGCTCAAGTAAGCCAGTACTTGTTCAGGAATCATCGTTGATTAATGCTATTGTCACTTTCTACAGCCAATGTGACATGTTTGACAATTCTTTTCGTCCTTTCACCGTGTCTCCGAAATTTCTCCGAATTTCGCTGATTTTCGTTCAAAATTTTCGGTTTTTTTCGGCCCAAATTTCGGATAAATTTTGGGAGAATTCAAAATTTTGTTTGAAAAATTTCGACCCGAAAAATCGGAAAATCGGCGAATTACGTTAATTTCGGTCTTATCGCTTGCCTCCGAAATTTTTTTTATACCGAAATTCTGAACACTGCCTGGATGTCGTCGAGCGAGACGGCGCAGCTCTGCAGCCGCAGCACTGCGAGGCACGGGAAGTAGAAGGAGGAGGCCAGTGACGGCGACTCCAGATTGCTGCAGTTGGTGATGTGCAGCTCACGGAGAGCCTCGGAGGGGACGGAGCCGAGGCTGAGCTTGTAGTGCCCGACGCCCTTGTCCGGCATGGTCGTCGGGCCGTGGTACTTGCTGCCAGCGAACGGGCAGTAGGAAGTGTAAGCCTCGACGTGGAGTTCCTCGACGCCACGGCAGGACGGGTGGGAGAACACGTCGTCGATGTCGTGATCCTCGTCAGGGTAGTCGTCGCCGTCGACGCGAGACATGAAGTCCTCGATTGTGTAATGGGTGTCCTCCTCGACGTGGATCGTGAGCCTCGTCACGGGCCCGTGCGCGTCGAGCGCCGCCGCGGCGCCCCGGAAGAAGGCGTCGCGCCTGCCGGCGATCGTGGAACCGTCGTCCTCGCCGTCGCCGCGGCGTTCGTGGGAGCGGCGGGTGTCGAGGCGGACGCCGGCGCCGCCGCGCCACGGCGTCGGCCACAGGTAGCGCCAGCGCCGCGAGAGCACGGTCGTGGACGCGGCCTCCCCGGGCAGTGTTCAGAATTTCGGTATAAAAAAAATTTCGGAGGCAAGCGATAAGACCGAAATTAACGTAATTCGCCGATTTTCCGATTTTTCGGGTCGAAATTTTTCAAACAAAATTTGAATTCTCCCAAAATTATCCGAAATTGGGCCGAAAAAAACCGAAAATTTTGAACGAAAAATCAGCGAAATTCGGAGAAATTTCGGAGACACGGTGAAAGGACGAAAAGAATTGTCAAACATGTCACATGGCTGTAGAAAGTGACAATAGCATTAATCAACGATGATTCCTGAACAAGTACTGGCTTACTTGAGCACAAGATCGATTAAAAATCTGAATCAGAACAACTTGAGCACAAAGGAAGCCTTGCGTACGTGGGGCGCAGCCGCACTTGCCAAGTGCTGCGGGCTCTCCTCCGCCTTGACCCTTGAAGCTACGATGCCAAGACCATCGCTCGGTGCTCGACGCGCTATGCGCTGCGGGACGCGATGCGGCACGACGCCGACGGTCTCGCGTTGCTGGTCGTGGGGGCGACATGAACGTGCGGGATGCTGCCGGCCGTTTTGCATCCTCCATGGACGGATTTGCACGGGGATGTGAACTGGAGGATGGATCTGCGTGGAGACGTGAAGAGGAGAGGGAGGGACTCGCGAACGTGAACTGGAGATGGGAGAGGAGAGAGAAATTAATTCTGCGGCGGCTTAGGGTTTCACCTGCTAGTTTTACCACATGGGGAAGAATACATGGGCTGTCTGGGCTCTGCTGGACCCCAAAAACATTTGAATGGGCCGAAATATGTAGCCCGGTACCATATTTTTATCGCCCAGGCCGATAGACCGAAATTTCGGCGAATTTCGGTGATTTTCGGGCGAAATTTTTTTCACTGCTCCCGGGAGGGCACGAAGTAGAGGATGCGCTGCAGCAGTCGTCGGGAAGGTCGGAGAGCTGAGTCCGGCCGCCGCCGCCGCCGCCGCCGTCGACATTGCGCGCCCGCCGCGTTCTGCGGAGCGCTTTGACGAGGCGCAGGCGGTGGACGGTTATTTGATATCGGAAATACCTTTTTTCTCGTTTTCGATAGGGAATCGGTGCAACTCCGAATCGGGACAGAGTTTTTCTATGGAAAATTCTATTTGTACATTTTTTTCTGTACGATACGAAACAACTAAAAAGCCAGTTCGCACGTGATATTAGGGAACAAATTAAACCACAATGTAATCAGTAAGCATTAGTAATATTTTTCTTTACAAGGAAAAGCTACAAGAGCTCTGCCAATCAGCTAATGGGAGTGATGCTATGTCTACTTAAAACTTCTACAAAATTCCTACAAAATACTGATGTGTTAGTGAATTTATCGCAAGTGCCTCCTTGAATTATGCAAATCCGAAATCATGTAACCAACCATGCTTCTCCACATCAGCAGTGCGTAGAATTTAAATAATATTTTCTTGTAAGTGTAGCACTGCTCGAAAGGAAGACAAACCATCGATTATTAGACTTGTCTGTCTCATCTTGCATGGATGCCTTATTCATATCATGTCTAAGACAAGAAGAGTAAAGTTCCCACAGATGTTTCATGTACCGCCAATTTTTTAACCATCATAGTTACCTTTCCAGTGGTAAGATTGTAAAGCCTCTACTCCACGGGTTTTTTCTTCTGACTTCACGTCTGGAATTATTGGGAAGTCGCTCACGGATTTTGGAGGAATTGAGTAGTTTCACGCCTGCTTCTTGTGAAAT
>JAAXCT010001169.1:0-223789 GCA_012490785.1 Eragrostis nindensis | reverse complement strand
AATCTTGTTGACAACTGTTTCAGAAAGTGCTGAAACCATCATCCACAAAATTTACTCACCGGCCCAGGAACACATGATTGACTGCAATTCATGCATCTACAATTAGTCACGATACACCGTGGACATTTCATACAAATTTACATTATTCCTTTGTTTTTGGTAAATCAACCAAAAATATATTGCGAAATAAATTCATGCTAAAAACAGTATGATAAAATGCACATAATAGGCTATCAGTACATTAGGCGTTTAAACGCATGACCCTCACTTGTGTTTTGCTTCAGCAAACTATGTGCAATAACACCTATTTCCAGGGTTATTTTTTATAGACAGCATCCTCAAAAGAGTACCAAATAGTAACTGAGCACGTGTATAAGGATTTTTTTTTAAACATTTTTATAGAAAGGAGGACAATTTTTGATAACTAATATATCAATCTGAATGGAATACAGTATGGTCCATGATGGCAACACAATTGAGTGATGTGATACAATGTTCTACATGTCGAAGCAAATGGAGAAGCTTACCTGATAAATGAAACTTCCTTCATGCTGTCTCTAATCCTTATATTTCAACAGCAACATACATCATGGACCAAAAAAACTCCACAATGTGAGGGAGATGCAGCAGTAGTAGCAGTAGTGAGGTAAAAAAGAAGAAAGGCTAGCTTAACTTAATTAGAATAGAGAAGGGAGAAGCTCACACAACAATTTAATTTCTAATACAGAATGATGACTTCATTGCTTTTTTTCTACCTCTAAAAGCGATAGAAAAATCTTACCCTCTTCGATAGGAAATAGCAAAAGGAAGAAGAAACAAATATTGTATGGCTAGAAATTATAATCAACTCATACAGTACACAATGTCGTTGAGCAAGGAAATGCTATGATGACATATAATGCACAGGAAATTCTTGCACCACAAGACTTAGTTGGTTTCGAGAGATGGAAATGTAGTCATGTATTTTATTTACAGAGATTGTATTCTGCAATAAAAATTATTGTTTCTATGTTTTATTTATATGATGAATCTTGAATCTATCAATTTTATGATGGGTTTCTACAACATATCATCTTTTTTGGTTGGTTAATTATCGCCGTAGCATTAGCACGGGCATTGTACTAGTACAATTAGTTAGTATTCAGGTCCCTTCATTATGAGTTACTGAAAATACTCTAGCTTACCGTTGTATATATATGTTGATCCTGTACTTGACAGAGGTCGATAGAAATGATATAGCAAAGAAAAAAAATTAACAAACAATTTTATGTATGAGGTTACAAATGTGATCCCAGATAATGGGATGTTTACTGTTTCCTACAACTGCAACATTTCTAATCACGTTTTATTAGCCAAAGATTGTATATCTTCTGCCAAATAAGATGAAAAACAGAACAAAGATATATAACGAATTGCTATCTAGATATTTATTTCTTAACAATTTATCAAAATGTTAATTCTGTAGAGATGCATTACAATGGGTATTATTTGACTTGACAGTTCTCTTAACAAATAATGCCAACTTTTACACGAACTTTGTAGCAATGTAATTTTTTTTTATCAAAAGTTTACGGCAAGCCTAGACATCCGCTGACAGACTAGTATATACTGCTGACTATGAAAGCCCAAAGGAAGCCTATAGAATTTATTCCCTTCATTTTATATTACTTAGGGCACATAATTTTAAGGATATATACCCACTAGAAGCAGACATTGAGCATACATAATATCTTTCATACAGAGAGATCATATGACAGTATGACATACTAACATCTATATCTGAATTTTTTATTTAAATTTTGGTTAGAATTTTAAACTAATGAGACTTCTACAACCCTGACATGTTGTGACATGGAAGCTACAGTGGGGGCATAGATTTATAAGCTCTACGATAGTTCACTTTTCCATGGGCACAAATGGCATGGGAGGAGCACGACAATTCACAAAGAAGCCTGCTGATCGATAGCTGAGAATCCCTGTCCCACAACTACTATATGTATGATCAACGAAACAGACGCAACATTTTTTCGATAGTGGGAAAAGACGTCCCAGCCTTCACTTCAATAGGCTAGGACAGATTTATTATAGAGTTTGCAGCGCATCCGTGTGCCACATAGCACATGATAGAGAAATAAAACAGCAATAGTTCGGATGAAAGGCATGTCCAAGACATAAGCCTATTACTAAATCTCCATCCAAGATGGGCGAAATAGCATCAATATAGTCTACAATCTATGGCACGCGAGCTTCATCAACTCTTGTCTGGATCACATTTTTGGAGTAGAGACCAAAACCAAGCTTCAAATGATTTACGTGTTATCAGTAACTTGAGTAGATCTCACATGAACACAACCACTGGAACATGATGAACATGATATATAATAAGCTCATATATGACTTTTGAGAAAGGTTTCCATCATATACATGAAAAATAAAATTGTTATTCCACAATGCATCTAGCATGGCACCAACATATTCGGAAATTTACTCCACGAAGCCTCTAGCACCGTTACTGGAACATTTCATTAATCTCTTAGATAGATGTGTTTCGGGAGAAATGGTTACATATCATAGATGTACCTCTAGCATGGCACCAACATATTCTGACCCGACATCATCACTACGGGAAACCCATCATTTGCCGTGTGCCCAGGGCACACGGCAAAGGGCCAAAAGCACACGGCAAAGGGTTTGCCGTGTGCAACACTCGGCAAAAGGCACACGGCAAACCGGTACCGGCAAACAGTACTTTGCCGTGTGCCTTTTGTCGGGCACACGGCAAACCCTTTGCCGTGTGCCCAACCTGGCGCTCGGCAAAAAAAAGGTCTTGACGTCCGTCAGACCTCAACCCCAACTTTGCCGAGTGCCGTGGGCCCCAGCACACGGCAAAGCCTTTTTGCCCTGTGCTGGCGCGGGGCACACGGCAAAGTTGTTTCTTTGCCGAGTGCCTCGGTCGCACACTCGGCAAAAAATAAATATTTTGCCGTGTGTTCCTTTTTGCCGAGTACCCGGGCCCACCTCGTTCAACGGCCGTCAACAAAATTCTAACGGACGTCAAAGTTTGCCGAGTGTTGTCTTTTGCCGAGTGCTGGCCGGCAGGTTGCCGTGTGTTTGCCACGTGGCACACGGCAAAGTGTGATATTTGCCGTGTGCCGGCCACGTGGCGCTCGGCAACACACTGTATGCGGGGTGCCTATTGTATGCCGAGTGCGGCACTCGGCAAATATGCTTTTGCCGTGTGCCCGTGATAAAGCGCTCGGCAAACTCTATGGCACACGGCAAACGAGGGGTTCCCGTAGTGCATGGTGCAAACCAGATAGGAGGCGAGAACTTGGAGAATGGCTCAGATGGGAAGTTCCAACGGATGCCAAAGATGTTGCTCCCACTGGGCTGTGCTTCCTCTTCTTTCGTCTCAATCAAAACTTTCGTACCCTCGTTTCTAGCCGTATCATCGACCAGGGAGAGATAAGTTTTTGTGCCGTAGAGCGGCGCACCCAAACTTGGCCGCGCAGTAGTCGCAGCAGACATGGAATACATGCCCAAATCGCTGCAAGGGTACTCCGATGTGTTGCTAAGCGCTAATGATATGTCGAACTTTGCATCGTCCAGAAAGTAGACGCTGCCCTCCGAGAATCCTTGGAGCTCAGATGCTTCGTATGCCCTAGAGCAACCTCTCCCGACAAAGAGCACCCGGCCATCCAAGTTTTCCATCTCCACCCAGGATGCCCAGTAAAATCCATGGGACAATATCACTTCTTGCATCTCAAACACCCTAAACAGCAAAGTCCGGCACACACCGCCCGCTCCTTCTTCGCGGTAGTAGCGCATCACCATTAGCAACTTGTCACGGGAGACAACTAGGTAGCGGGTAACTGAGGCCGAATTTGACAGGAAACAAACATGGTTCATTTTTTGTATGATGTGGTACCTTGCCCTGGCGATGATTGAGGGACCCCGCGCGCGGCCGATGCTGGCTTCTGTGAACACCGCCACGCTGCCGGTGTCTGCAACGGCATGGAAGCCCCGCATCACCCCTTCCCCTTGGTGGTACACCATGTCTTGGAACCCGCTAACGTCCGGATCGCATGCAGTCTATTAACTGAACATATCGTCAGGCTGTTATGCCGTTGTCAGTTTGTTGTGCCGTTCATATCCTGAAGATATTCTCGGATATAGGATAGAGATCAATCACCGTGTAGTTGTGATATTCTGTTGTAATCCTTACTTGTACTCCAATCCTCGATGTACTATATATACCTATGAATACAATGCAAATGCATGTGCGCCAAAATACCTGTCTAAATTGGTATCAGAGCACGGAAGCAGCCGACAGTTTCTCGTTCCTCTACTGAAGCTGAATACAAAGCGCTAGCGAATGGTACAGTTTCTCGTTCCTCTACTGAAGCTACTTGGATTCAGTCTCTGCTTAAGGAACTTTGTGTTACTCAACCAAGGGCGCCTGTTTTATGGTGTGATAACTTAGGTGCTACCTATTTGAGTGCAAATCCGGTGTTTCATGCACGAACAAAACATATTGAAGTTGACTTTCATTTCGTCAGAGAAAAGGTGGCTCTTGGTGCGTTGGAAGTTCGTTTTATCTCGACTGGAGATCAGGTTGCTGACATATTCACGAAGCCGGCAACTAAGCAAATGTTGGAGAAGATTTGTTCCAATATCAATCTCGTGGCACTCGGTTGACATTGCGGGGGGATGTTAACTGAACATATCGTCAGGCTGTTATGCCGTCGTCAGGTTGTTGTGCCGTTCATATCCTGAAGATATTCTCGGATATAGGATAGAGATCAATCACCGTGTAGTTGTGATATTCTGTTGTAATCCTTACTTGTACTCCAATCCTCGATGTACTATATATACCTATGAATACAATGCAAATGCATGTGCGCCAAAATACCTGTCTAACTCAGTCCAGTACTGGTCGACCCCGGGATGGCACAAGGCGACGTTTGATGAGCCGGAGACGATAGCCGCAGCGATGCAGCGGTCGGCGTCCGGCGCGGCCGATAGCACCACCGCTCGGACGATGACCGGCGTCACCGACGAGAAGTTGCGTGATGTGAGCCGCATCCTGTGGGGCAGGGGAATCCTCGCCTAGGAGAAGAGATTGGCGAGCACATGGCCGCTGCACGGGCCGAGCACGGCGGCGAACCAGCCGCCGGGATAGGCGCCGCAGAGGCGAGCGCGGCTGAGGTCAGCCTGCAGGCTGCGGATCCGGCGGCTGGAGCCCGAGAGGAAGCACGTGATGGAGGCTGATGATGGGGAGAGCAGCAACGAGATCTGACGCGGTGGCTGCTGGCGATGGATCAGTGCCTGTGCTTGTCGCCAGCTGCGGCAGACTGCGGCGAAGGATGCGCGGTCGGCGAGGCAGTGGAGATGCAACAAGACAAGGAGGAGGAGGTCGACGGGGAGGCCGTCGGACCAGGAAACTGCCGGCGGAGCCATGGTCTCCGGTGGTGGACCGAGGGGATTAATTAGAAAATGGACCGCGTGAGATGGTTTTGTTTTGTGGAGAGAGAGAGGGAACGGATGCCCTATTTGTCAGATTCGCGAACCCGTCCAGGTACTCCTGTCCTGCTCGCCGCAGGTAGCAACAGTCGGTCAAAAGTAGGAGTGTGTGACGTACGCGTTCTGATTTTGCCAGCTGGAAATTAATTAACGGACGATGGCTGTAGGGCGTCGGGTGTCTACCTTGTTGCTGTTTGCGCATACACCCAAGCCAATTTTGGAACGAAATTAATGTACCAGGGTAATATTTTTCTTTACGACAAGAATTTTTGTGGATTTCACTCAACGGCATAACAGCAGTTGGGCAGAGATCAAAAAAAAAAAAAACAGCAGTTGGGCAGAGATGGGACGCAGCCAAGCAGATAGCAGTCTTCAACCATCCAGATAAACAATTCTCTCATCACTTAGAGAAGAGGCCAAAAAAAAAGGGCATGCATGGAAGGGGTAGCGCCATCGCATAAATTTGAGCCGTGAAAAAAGTTTTACAATGTGCATCTAGTTAGCAAAGGTTGGATAATACACAACTAAGCGATATCATGCACGGTATAATGTGGCCAGAAGGAAATTAAACATATTACTGTGAAGGGGGTCTTCCGTTCCATTCCCCTGAACTTAAATTTCAAGAGAGACCGATTGTACGCAACAAATTAATAGATTGGAACTACAAGATTTCAAAATTAGTGGACATAAGACTCAACTTTTTTTTTTTTTTGCGAATTGGACATAAGACTCACTGGTGAAAGATGGGATTCTTTCAAATGCAAATTACATGCAAATAGCCAAGTCCCGGCCGCTTCAATGTGTAATACAATGTTGTTACATTCTAACCCTGTCCCCCACAAAGAAGTTATGGAAAATTATACTTCCCATTAAGATAAAAAAATTCATCTTATGGTACCTAGTAAAACAGGTCATCTTGACAAAGATAATTTGAGAAAAAAAAGAAATAGAAAGGTAGTCCCAAATGTAGTTTCTGCAACCAAAACACAATTATCAATCACTTATTGTTTTCAGTGTCATATTGCTAGGTCCGTTCAGAGAATGATAAACATTGTCACTGGCCTTACCGTGTCGCACGATATTAATCATATCGTGATTGGTTGGCTCTCTTCAAAGGGTTTAAAGAAACGAAACTAATCCTTGTAGGAGTGGCGGCTATGTTCTGGTCAGTATGGCTATGCCGAAATGATATTGTTTTAAAAAAAATCAATGTTAATTTAATGCAGGCAGTCTTCAAAGGCATATGCATGCATGCTAGTTTCGCTTTTGGGGATTGTTGCAAAAAGTGATCTACAGATAGGAGGTGGCAAATACGTGCCATATACTGAAAGTGGTGGCTATGGGGCATGTTTGCAAGCGTGGATGGTCGTGGCATAACTAGGCTTTATGTTTAGACTTCATTTGAGTCTTCGATCCTCAAACTTTGTAATAATTTCACTCTTGTTGTTGTATGCATCCTGATGCAAAAGGCTCTTGCACTGGCGCGGGACGAGGAGGATGCCCAACTCTTCTCTTATTTGTATCTACAAAAAGAGGAATTTAGCTAGAACTAAAATAGTACGGGAGGTTTTGGGAGGCTATGGAAGGTGTTCTTTTTGGGACTAAACCCTGATTATTTGTTTTAGAGTTAGTTTTTCTGTCATTTCTTTAAGATGTTCTAATATGATAGTTTTGTTAAATGTGCTAGATAGACGGATATGCAAATCCAAATATTTAATATTTTACTCCTTGTATGATGCATTAATCATTTATTCTCCATCTCTGGTCAACAATTAATTAATAATGTCTCCTGCAGAAAAAGATTAGGCTGCCTCCATTTTATATTTATGAATCCTCAAAAAACAAATTATGCTACATGTTTATAAAGGATCTTAAAAATAAGAGGTGTTGGATTAATAGAGGTGTTTAATAGTTATAGATGCTATCGTTGTGGCTTTCTTGTGGTTTGTTTTGCTAGATGGATACTGAAATCCAAATTTCGGACCTACTACTGTGCATTACTCAATTACACCTTGTTTCCTATACAATAGATGACTACTCAGATACTCCAAGTGCATGGTATCAAAATATCGACATGCCTTATATTAGTTTTTAGGTAGTCACGGACTTATTCGATTATAAGAATATATCAAGTCGTTTTAATAAGGGAAAAATTTTACGGCAACAGAAATAATTGTGGAGTGTCCATTTTAAATAGATTGATGAACGATTACCTCTTAAGAGGTAAAAGATCACCATTAATTGTCTTTTGAATGGAAAAGATACATCATACACGGGTGTTTTATTGTTTCTAGCACCGAATTCTGCTTTCGACTTAAGTACAGAATCTCCCCTCGCTAGCCTCCAGCTAGTTTGTCCATAAGCATAACCTCTCAAATTTGAAAGTCTCCAAGCTATACTTTTTCAAAAAAAAAAAAAAAACTCTCCAAGCTCAACTGTAGGCACAGGACCTCGATTATGTGGCTCTCAGCTTGATTTGGGTGTCTATTGTATATGTAGCTTGACGATCTTGATATAGCTCGTGCTCGTTCTAAACTCGATTCACCAATATTGGGCTCCACCATAGGTTAAAGACCTCCGTTGTCCTTCACTGCGCTTGAACGTGAACAATAGGTGCTTTTGTTTTTCCTTTTTAGTGGCTCTTTTGCCCTGTTGTCTATCTTTGCGATTGCATTATAATGATTACATGTAACACATGTTACAGAGGTCAGAATAAAATTCTTTTTTCATAAAAAAAAAGAAATGGTCGACCGTGGCCAGATGTTACCGCAATTTATTATTTTGCAGGGCCATTTTGGTCAGCCGTGCGCTCCAGTGTGGAGGGAGATTCTTCTGATTTGATAACTTGGACACATGGTCATTTGTAGAGTGTTCTTTGCGGTTGTTTGGTAATGTTAGCTTCATACAGATAGACTTTTCCATCAGTAACGGAGGAGAACAAGATACCCCCCCCCCCCCCCCCCACCCCGCCGCCCCTCTCCAAATGAATGGATAGGATGATTTAGAAGGCCTACAATAAGATATGAAAAGTCCTGCCTTGGATATGATAAGATGGCGCAAAACTTCAGGAATAATATATAAGCTACTTGGATTTGTCTGACTTCTATATAAACATATAGACGATGAAAACAGGGGAAGACATACAAGTAGTACTCTCTTCCTCTCACAAAAAGAAGACTACAATTCCTTCCGCATGGTACTCCTCACCATCAAAATGACTAGGATTTTGTACTTGGCCATCTCTCTTTTCTTGGTTTTTGGGGCCATGTCCACCACATTTCCATCCTGTCAAGCTCAAGAGATGTAAGAGAGCACCCCTCTTTTACTTTGCATTATTTTTAAAATATGTTCATATCAATCATATTTTCATTTATTTGTGTGTAGGCTCGAGAGGCGCCCTAGTTTCATCCGTAGACATCAACCACCCTTTATGTGCTCCACATCCCCGACGATCCCTTGTGCTGTACCAGAGTGCAGCGATTACTGCAAAGAGAAAGGCTTATCTGGTGATGGTGCCTCTTGTTGGAATACAAAGTGCTGTTGTCAACATCCGTGATGCATCCTATATTTGATGCGTTCAATAAACATGCCTTTGAATTATCTTGAGCATTGTCCTTTGTTTTTCTTAAGCGGCAACAATTTCCGTTCAACCGTAGGCGCTCATCTGATAAGACATTATTATTGGTGTACTCACTAAAACTCTAGAGGTCAGCACACGCCAAAGATACAAGATATATCGTCACCATGCAGATGCAGCCCGTTTTTATTATAAGGAAATCAACATGCATGAGTAATTCTTTACCGCGGCACTGATAAGATGTACGGAAACAGTCACTATCTAACTTCAGTATATTTTACCGGCTAAATACAGAGCACACACGCTTGTTGTGCCGACACACGATCCTGCCGCTCCATCATATATTTGACCAGCATCCCTAACCAGAACATTAATTCCTGGAGCCGTGGTCCTCCGGCGGAGGCGCGTCTTCATCGTCTCCTGGCGCCGGCGGTGGCCCGCTACCGCACGGCTTAGTGCACACACATTTGTTATTGGCGCAGTGGCCGCCGGCGTAACCCTCGTACTGGCACCCCATCGCACACAGCTGTGCGCTAAAGCACTCGAAAAAGTCTCGACTTCGCAATCAGCTGCGGCCTCCGCCCTTGCAACAACAAAACGAAATTAAACATGAACGAAAATGTTTAATTTGTTGAAACATACTATTCCGAATCTCCTAAGAGTTAGAACGAGGAACAAGGCCATGGTGAAGACAGCGACCGATACTAGTTTCTTGTTGTGTGACATGGTTATGGTCTCTTACGGAGGAGCGCTAAGAAGAATGAAATGATGTGTTCCATAGTTTTATAGAGGCTGGCCAGGCTGTTTTCATTGATTATTGTGTCCTTGATAGAAAGGATGCATGTTGAAATCCATATTTTTGAATTGGCCTAACATAGTTTTGATGGGATGTGGTGCATTAATTAATCTCAGGATGGGAGATACGGTGCATTAGTCATTTACACCCTTAATTTATTTGTTTGGTTAATAACTAATGATTCCTAAAATTTCAAACATCAACATGCAATGAAATTCTATCCATATAGTGGACGAATGGACGAATCACAAACTTTATGCCAAACTGTGAATTGAATACTCTTGTATTTATTCATGTGAGAAACAGAGGATATCAAAAGTCCTGTCTCGGATATGATATGACAAGAAATAAATTATGAATTATAAATTGGTACCTTTGAATTGTTGCCTTATTGGGCTTCTATATAAACATGAACAATGAAACAGAGGAGACAGACAAGTCATACTCTCATCACGTAACGGGAACACTATGGTTTGTTTATTACGTAACAAAGAATAATGTTGTTATTTCTATCTTTCTTCATCATAGATGCAAAATGAGCTTTATTTTTTATCCATGTTTTTCATTGATTTTCCTCTTTTAAAAGCTCTTAAACAGGATATTTGTTCACACTTAGCTGTTGAGCTATAATGAGCTAGCTCATGAGCAAATAGTGGGCAGAGCCGAGCTACAATTTTAATTGGTTTGCGTTCATTAGCCGAGCTGACCAAGCTCATTATTCAAATGAGCTAGAGCGAGCCGAGTTGAGCTGGCTTGAGAACCACCCCTAACTGCAGAGCGAATGCATGATGACCGGTGGAGAAACAACTAAATATGTACAACTCGCTAAAGAGGCTTTAAAATTCCTTTAAGGAGGTGCATTTAGACATCCTCAAGCCGTACCCATGGAGAACAACCTTTTCCCAATACCTCTCAGACCCATTAAGATCAAATGATCTAGCAACCGATCCATAGCTCCAGAAATAGGTACTTCTTTTTCAAGTTTTATAACATAGAGATGTTGAAACATCCATAATGCTCTTTTCCCTAAAATAGCATGATAATGCTATATACCTGGTGCGATCAGAGCTTTTCAATTCTTTTTGTTTTCTTTCATTCATGGAGCACATGGCTTAAGGCTAGCTGGCTAGGTACGTACCATGTGTCACAAAATATCAAAAAAAAAAGTAAATCTGATCGATATCTTCTACCATGTATATATATTATCACTATGGTTGGTGTAAAACATCAAACTGAAAACTCCGATCACATACTTTTTGATGTAGCCTAACAAGCACCATATAGAGGACAGAGACCAAAAGTTTTGCTGGTGAACTGCAACATCTCTTTATGCAGCCTGCAGTTCACTGTTGTCTACTCCCATGGTGGACTTTCTCATCTGGTGATGGAGCTAGATTGCTGAAGGGTTCATTGTTCCATCATTAAGTTGTCCTAGTTTTGCAATCACTGAGCATGTCAAGACACTTCAACTGTACGTGCCTTGCAGCTGGTGTCTCTTGCTTGGTCATTTTTTGAGATAACATCTCGAGCACAATCCCAAGAGCACGACTGTTCCATCAGGCTTACCCTGGGTCTCCATTCAGAGTTAGTTTAGATCATCAAGAGATGACCTTGAATTTTAGCATACAAATCATTAAGATACTACCTTCTGTCAATTTACGTGAACAAATTCCAGAGTCCTCAGCCCAGAACAATGAACTGAAACATTCATTCAGAGCAACCATTACCAGTCATATATCCACATATGAAGGCTAAACCGATCATGTCATGTTAAGAAATTAGGCATTTTCCTACTTAATTTAATCCATAAATTCCTCAATAAGGTGATAAAGACGATGAACAAATTGATCAGAAAGACAAGAACGTACCCAGCGGAAGATCCTGCGCTGGAGGCGCTGGAAGATCCATTCCCAAGAACCATTGTTCTTGAGTTGTTCGATGTAGTCGATCTAAGTTGATGCAGGACGTTGTACGCAGTGCAGAACGCCCACGGTCAGGGAGTCGATCGAGCAGTCGCGATGTCGCTCCCCAAAAACCTGATCGCCCGCACACCCGGCAGATGTCGCTTGCGGAACGGGGTTTCGGAGGCCTGCTCTCCCAGAATCTGTGGCGCGCAGAAGTCCGGGACGGAGATGTCTTCAACAGCAACAGCGAGCGGAAGATCGATGCGCGTGCGCGAGTGGTGAGCGGAACGAATGATCGAGTTTTGATCGTTCCCGGGAAGGCTTCTATATATAGGAACGGAACAGACGCGACTCCTTCGCGAAAGGACGCCCGTCTACGAACAGGTGCGACGCATTCACACCGTACGAACAGACGCGACGCCTTCACACCGTACGAACGGGCGCGACCCATTCGAACGTAAAGGCGCCGGTGCATCTGAACGCGCCGTTCCAATATACCAAAAAGTCCAAGACGGACGGACGGACGCGCCGCGCCCGCCACGCCTCGCCTCGCCTCAGCCAGCCAGCCAGCCAGCCAGCCAGCCAGCCAGCCACGCCACGCCACGCCACGGCACGGCTCGGCTCGGCGGCGGGCGGCGCGCGCGCGCGCGTGTGGTTCACCACTAGCCCTCTCTCAACTTCTCTAGGGGATCAACCGGAAATCCATCTAATAAGTCGAGTCTAATTATGGTAGGAATCCCATGTGGGACTAAACCATTAATGCACTAATTATGGGCCTAGACTAATTGATTATTATATGGGCTAAAAGCCCATAATCTCAACAATCCCACCAAGTCTAGAGCTCATAATGACTGCACACAAAATATCTTCCTTTCGTTTGATATACCGGTGTTTCGATGGAGACTGTTAAGTTGAACTTCCATCTAGAACAAAAGTTACGCCTTAATCACAACTGAGCAATGGACTAAGCCTTGAATTGTCAGTTTTGTGCGAAAGAGGTTTCACCTAAGTCCTTACCGATACTAGGTTGCCACAAGCATCCCCTCTGTTTTGAAGCATATAAGTCATACTTCTGGCCCATTCATGAGTATCTAGAGATCCCCCATCTCATAGACTGTGACTAGCAGTCGAACTCATATAGGTGTGTTCTTTAAAGATATATCTGTAGGACGATATCTTTGCTTCTCATAAGCCACTATGAATACATTAAGGTTAATGAACCAGCCTGCCTTACAGTTCTCTAGGAAAGAAGTACATCTGAGATGGACCAGTCAAGGGTCTTTCCTCTCAAGCTGTCACTAGCTTGTTTCACCATTCTACTTCACGGGATCTCCGATCGCATAGAACATGTTACCACTATGACAGCCTATCAAGTGGGTCTCAGGCCCATCTCACTCAATGCACTGTTTATCACATTACGTGATAGTCCCTTGGTAAATTGATCTGCCAGATTTTTAGACGTATGGACATAGTCTAACGAAATAACTCCGGAGTTTCTCAATTTCTGACAGATTTCAGCCGCCTTTTCACATGCCTTGTGGATTTCATGTTATCCTTTGAACTGTTCACTTTGACTATCACCGTCTGATTGTCACAGTTCATGGAAATAGACGGTATTGGTTTTTCAACCACCGGTAAATCCATAAGGAAATCACGAAGCCATTAAGCCTCAAGGCCGGCGGTATCCAAAGCTGTAAGTTCTGCTTCCATAGTTGACCTCGTTAAGATGGTCTGCTTGCAAGACTTCCAGGAAACAGCGCCACCTCCAAGTAGAAACACATATCCACTTGTGGCATACATCTCATCAGCGTCGGATATCCAGTTTGCATCACAATATCCCTCAAGTACTTTCGGGTACCCAGAATAGTGAATGCCATAGCCCATAGTACCCTTCAGATAGCGCATTACTCTCTCAAGAGCTCGCCAGTGATCATCTCCCGGTTTTGACACAAACCGACTCAGTTTGCTCACAGCAAACGAGATATCAGGCCTTGTAGCACTAGCCAGGTACATAAGCGAACCAATGATTTGGGAATATCTCAATTGATCCTTTGCTATTCTTTGGTTCTTCCGTAATAGCACGCTAGGATCATAAGGCGTGGGAGCAGATTGACAATCGCTATACCCAAAGCGACTCAAGATCTTCTCCACGTAGTGAGATTGCAAGAGAGTAATCCCACCATTGCCTTCTCTTTGTAGCTTGATGTTAAGAATAACATCTGCTACTCCCAAATCCTTCATCTCAAAGTTGTTGGACAGAAAGTCCTTGACCTCCTTAATCACATTAAGATTGGTCCCAAAGATCAGTATGTCATCAACATATAGACACAGGATGACTCCTTCACCCCCACCATACCGAATATACACATTTGTCGGCTTCGTTCACAACAAAGCCAGCCGATATCAGAGTCCTTTCAAACTTCTCGTGCCATTGCCTAGGAGCTTGTTTGAGGCCATACAGGGATTTCAACAATTTACACACTAAGCTCTTTTGACCTTCTATCACAAACCCATCAGGCTGATCCATATAGATCTCCTCGTCTAACTCTCCATAAAGGAAAGCTGTCTTAACGTCCATCTGATGGACGAGAAGACCATGTGAGGCTGCCAGGGAAAGTAATACTCGAATCGTGGTCAAACGAGCAACAGGTGAGTAGGTGTCGAAATAATCTTCACCCTCCTTTGTGAATATCCCTTTACCACAAGCCTTGCCTTGTACCTCTCAATCGTACCATCAGGCCTAAACTTTTTCTTGAACACCCATTTGCATCCTATGGGTTTGCACCCGTAAGGACGCTCGACCAACTCCCAAGTACCATTAGACATGATTGAATCTATTTCACTCCTTATTGCTTCCTTCCAAAGGTCAGCATCGGGAGATGAAAGTGCCTCTTCAATGGTTCTGGGAGCGTCATCCACGAGGTATACAATAAAGTCATTTCCAAAAGACTTTGCAGTCCTCTGTCTCTTACCCTTACGGGTGACTAGATTGTTATCCTCCTCAGGAATGTGCACAGGGGGTTCCTCATTTTGTGTTATCGGAATGAAATGCTCATGGGGTAATGTAAAACTCATGATTAGATGTGCTAGGTGTATTTTTGAAAGGAAATTCACTCTCAAAGAATGTAGCATCTCTGGACTCTAAAATTGTACCGACCACCATGTCAGGTACTCCAGATTTTACTACTAAAAATCTATAGCCCACGCTGTTCATAGCATAACCCAGGAAGATACAATCAACAGTTTTAGGTCCAAGTTTGCGTTTCTTATTGATTGGCACATTCACCATGGCCAACAACCCCAAGTACGCAAATATGAGAGATTTAATCTTTTCTTATGCCATTCCTCGAATGGTGTAATTTCTTTATCCTTTGTGGGAACTCTATTCAGGACATGACATGCTGTCAAGATCGCCTCACCCACCATTCCTTAGAAAGGCCCGCTTGTCTCTAACATGGCGTTAACCAAATCAGTTAGAGTTCGGTTCTTTCTCTCAGCAATCCCATTGGATTGAGGTGAGTAAGGCGGTGTCCTCTCATGAATAATACCATGTTCCACGCAGAATTCAGAAAAATCATTAGAAAAGTATTCTCCACCACGGTCAGACCTTAAACGTTTAATCTTCCTCTCTAGTTGGTTTTCTACTTCAGCTTTATAGATTTAAAGTAATGCAAAGCTTCATCTTTGGATTTCAGCAGATACACATAGCAATATCTAGTACAATCATCTATGAGAGTCATGAAGTATCTTTTATCACCTCTAGTCAATTCGCCATTCATCTCGCATAGATCGGAATGAACAAGTTCTAATGCCTCTAAGTTCCTCGCCTCCGCAGCCTTGTGAGGCTTGCGAGGTTGCTTAGATTGCACGCAAGCATGGCACTTAGAACTTTTGACCATGTCAAATTTCGGGATTAAATTCAGTTTTGCTAGCCGCGTCATACAACCAAAATTAATGTGACAAAGTCGTGAATGCCAAACATTCGACTCATTCGAAGTAAGAATATTATTCACAACCTTATTACAACCAATGTCAAGTAAAGAAAAGCGGAACAAGCCTCCGCAATCATAGCCTTTTCCAACAAATGTTCCATAACTTAGAAAGTATACATTTATTAGACTCAAGAACTATTTATAACCATCTCGACACAATGAGAGCCACTAACAAGATTTCTTTTGATTGAGGGGACATGCTGCACGTGCTTCAATAGTACCGTCTTTCCCGAAGTAAACTTCAGAATGACCGTACCAACACCAAGAACACGAGCATGTGACCCATTTCCCATCAACAAGTCTCCTGTCACTCCGGCCTGATAAGAAGAAAACAAAGAGATATCAGCACACACATGTACATTAGCCCCAGTGTCAATCCACCACTCAGGTGTTTGACAGACAGAAAGGACAATGGGTGTTGGATTACCGTACCCAGGAGTCCCTCCAGTCTCGCTAATGACCACGTTTGCAGATTTCTCCTGCTTAACTTTGCGGTCTGGGCACGCACTTGCCCAATGCTCAGTGCTCCCGCAAACAAAGCAGCCACTGTCTTTCTTTTTCTTCTTAAAAGTGGTTGTTGCTTAGGCTTCTCAGCCCCCTTCTTCTTCTTCTTTGATGAGGTAACCTTTCGCACCATATTGGCACTAGAAGGTTCTCCTACGCTCTTTCCACGTGTGTCTTTTGCTTTCGCCTTTCCTCAACATCAAGAGTCCCAATGAGTTCAGACACGCTAAACTCCTGTCTCTTAGTGTTTCAGTTGGGTAGCAAAATCCCTCCAAGTAGGTGGCAACTTAGCGATAATACCGCCAGCCACAAACTTGTCAGGCAACACACATGGAAACGGTTCGAGTTCTTTTGCCAGAGCCTGAATCTCATGAGCTTGTTCAACTACAGAACGGTTCTCAACCATCTTGTAGTCAAAAAGCTGCTCCATGATATACAGTTCACTACCGGCATCAGAAACACCGAACTTAGCGTCCAGAGCATCCATAATTCTTTCGCAGAGGTGCACGTGATATATGAATCCTTATACTTATCAGCAAGAGCGCTAATCACGGCGCCTCTGAACAGATTATCAGCCATATTGAACCGTTCCTCCTCCTCTGGAGTGAACTGTTCTGGCTTTCCGTTCGCGGCGTGATAGCAGTTCATTGCTGTAAGCCAAAGGACCATCTGAGCACGCCATCTCTTGTAGGATGACCCATCAAAAGCATTTGGTTTCAGTGCAGCAGCAAAAACCGCTAACAGAAAATTGCCTAATATCAGGGTTTTGGATTGTTAAGAAATTAGGCATTTTCCTACTTAATTTAATCCATAAATTCCTCAATAAGGTGATAAAGACGATGAACAAATTGATCAGAAAGACAAGAACGTACCCAGCGGAAGATCCTGCGCTGGAGGCGCTGGAAGATCCATTCCCAAGAACCATTGTTCTTGAGTTGTTCGATGTAGTCGATCTAAGTTGATGCAGGACGTTGTACGCAGTGCAGAACGCCCACGGTCAGGGAGTCGATCGAGCAGTCGCGATGTCGCTCCCCAAAAACCTGATCGCCGCACACCCGGCAGATGTCGCTTCGGAACGGGGTTTCGGAGGCCTGCTCTCCCAGAATCTGTGCGCGCAGAAGTCCGGGACGGGATGTCTTCAACAGCAACAGCGAGCGGAAGATCGATGCGTGCGCGAGTGGTGAGCGGAACGAATGATCGAGTTTTGATCGTTCCCGGGAAGGCTTCTATATATAGGAACGGAACAGACGCGACTCCTTCGCGAAAGGACGCCCGTCTACGAACAGGTGCGACGCATTCACACCGTACGAACAGACGCGACGCCTTCACACCGTACGAACGGGCGCGACCCATTCGAACGTAAATGCGCCGGTGCATCTGAACGCGCCGTTCCAATATACCAAAAAGTCCAAGACGGACGGACGCGCCGCGCCCGCCTCGCCACGGCACGGCTCGGCTCGGCGGCTGGCGGCGGGCGGCGGCGCGCGCGCGCGCGTGTGGTTCACCACTAGCCTCTCTCAACTTCTCTAGGGGATCAACCGGAAATCCATCTAATAAGTCGAGTCTAATTATGGTAGGAATCCCATGTGGGACTAAACCATTAATGCACTAATTATGGGCCTAGACTAATTGATTATTATTATGGGCTAAAAGCCATAATCAAACATGTCATATTATTGTTCATCCGGACACCTCCATCCAACTCTCCAAATATTGTAACACATTTTCTGCGACCAATTCACGTCCTTCCTCTCATCGATCAGAGCAGTTGTGTAAAGATCAGAGAAGAGAAGGCTGACATGTTCAAACACAAAATGAAGGGTTAAGTGGCAAGCGGTCGCATAGTCCAGCAAGAGGGAGCCAATATGTTTGAGCAAAAATTTGGTCAAAATGGGAATATTTTCAGGTGCTAATGTACTGTATGAATAGGCAGCATCAACTTGAGATCATTTTTTTCCAGTCAGGGCCGATCGGTCATTGCTAGCAGAGGAGAAAACAGAACCTCACGCGGCGAGTGGCTTCCCGCACCAAAACATGCCTGCCACCACGCACCCCGTGGTACTGCGTTGCAGCCGTAGTAATGACGTGGCGCGGCGTTGAACTGACGGCGTTGAACTGATGGCGCGGCGTTGGACGGAGACGTGCATTAGCCATCTTTATGTCCCTAGCTAGTCATTATGTGTTGCTAAGAGTATTTAAATATGATTTACCCTTAATATTCACCAATTTAATTCTTGCAGACTACTATACATACAAATGTTAATGCTACTCTGAGGTCAAGTTCACTTTTTTATTTAAAGCTACATTACAAGCTTATGGATTTTCACAACATTTTTGCTAGATTATTACTTGAAAGTACCAGGAACGGGTGCGTACCGGCAGGAGTGCTGCTATATGATACGATGAAATCTCACGACTCAGTTACGGCCAATAGCACCAGACAAAGGTTTTGGCATTCTATTAGTCACCGATAGTTCGACGCCCTCCACCCCAGCTTAATTTGTTTATTATTTTCTTTCATTAAGTCTATTCGATTGCCTCCACCTTGATATTCTACCATGGAGTTAATATCCAACGAAAAACTTAATACACGAACTCCACGCAAGCAATCTCGAATACAAGATCGAGCCGCACGTACGGCGTGGTGCTGTCTGAAGCACCAATGGAGTATCATGCGGTGCCTCGACGAGCACAGTTGCAGACCTAGCCGCACAGGGAGTAGGCGACAGGTGGCACGACGATGCATTTGAAAGACTACGGTGCCTACATTTGATAGTATTGTCCTATTGGAATATTATAAATTGGATAGAAGCAAGAAGCACCACCAGAATGGAGGACGTGCAGAGATTTTGTATGCCTATTTCCCAACATTTTTAATCAATTTTCCCAACATTTTTAATCAAATTATTGTGAGGAGTCCCATGTATCTAATTTAGTGGAGTCTCACCTGATAGATACCCATATATCAACGCGATCAACTAACAGCGGCAGCAACGTGATGCCTTGGTGATCTTGCATCATTGATGCTTCCCTTGTTGTTGCCATCAATGATGTCCCCCTGCCGCCTTTGTTGGATGCACATGGCTCCAGGGCATGAAGAATTGTGCCGGCAGCTTCGGTCGCTTGGTTGGGATCGAGAGGGCTTCGGGTGTAGCGTTTTCGTTTTTCACAGAATCGAGTCGGAAGTGCTGATGAACAGACACAGATAGTACATCACATAAATAGCACTAATTTACATCTTTAAGTTGTTACATTAAGTCTAAATGATTTAAAATATGTGAGTAGTACAGCGAAAGTCTACAAAAATACAATAACTACACACTCGGCGATACCTGGTCGCACATCGAAACCCTACGATGTGGACTTGAAGACCCTCATAGCAACAAACTCCAACCAACGCGCCAGCGGAAGCAAAGACACACCTGTACAAAAACATAGAGAGCCAAACCCTGAGCAACTAATACTCAGCAAGACTTACCCGTCAACATGGCCAACTGCAGCCGACCCCTAGTATGCAAAGGCCACAAGGGGTAGGCTGACTCAAGTTGCAAAAACAGCACTAATTACTTGGTCCTTACTTTCAAGTTTTAGCTCAAGTTTAGTATTTAACCAAGTATCATATTTTGCAGCTAACAACTAGAACAGGCAAGTAAAACAAGCAAGTAATACTGCAAGTAAATAAAGCAGTAAGATATACATATATCATCATCATCCTATCATCATCATCATCCATAATCACACTACGATGTGGCGCACTGAACAAGGGGGTGCTCAGTTCCGAGAGCGGCGGCATAGATGTACATCCTACAGGAGAAACCTGACACACGCCATATGCGCCCGCGAACAGACCAGATATGGCAACCTTTCACCTGTGCACCACCAGAGCAAGCCGAATCCTACTCCTCCCGAGAAAGGGTCTTCCCGACACGGTCCCCGTCCTAGACGTACGCCCCATTCGGGAAGTGATCCGTTCTCTCCCAACCGTACCATGATAAAAAGAGCTAGGTATCCACCAGACGTCCTGGGCAACACAAGCTACGTCGGTTTACTGGGCCCACACCACACAGCATGTGAATCAGTACGTTCAAACTTGCTCAATAGGGCCAACAACGAACGTCCTTAACCGACACAGACGGGGCTACCACCGTGAAGGCCCAGCCTTCTCCAACCCTCCTATACAAACAATCCCCCGTCCGGTCTCAACAAGCCTATAATTCTTCTAGTACAAATCAGGGTGTCATAAACCTGCCATGCGAGTGGGACCTACCACTCGACTTCTACCGACTGCTATCAACTACGCCTAGCAGCACTAACGACTGACAAAAAGACCTAGCTATCTCTAATCAGGGATTGACAAGGATAACCAGGAAGGGTAACCTAATGCAATTCTACGGTTCCAATCAACTCCTATAAACCTAATGCACAAGCAATTCTAGACCTCATTCATAGTGATAAAAGAAAAACGAAAACACAGGTCGGAATGCACCGGGGCTTGCCTGGCTCAGTACGGCACTAGCAAAGTCAGCGGTGGTGTCAGTCTGCTGCTCCTCCTGCGCCTGCTCCGGCAGCTGAAAGTCCAGGGGCTCCGGAGTCTCCTCTGTCACTACACGTCATGACAAGGAAATAATGCATGTCAGATGCAATGATATGATGCAATACGATTTAATTATTTTATAGGACAGTCATTTACACTGTAAGTGCAAAATTTAATTAATTATCTTCGTCTGAAGTATTTCCTTCATTGACTCTTGATTAAGTTAATTATTTTAATTAACTTGAGAGGATTAATTAAATTAATTAGTTTTGAAAAATTAATTTGTGTCCAGTGGCATTTTTCTGGTGAAGAGTACCACTGAAAATGAATTATTGTGAAGTTTGGTGATTTATTGTAATACGAATTATTTATAATGATTTAAATAGGACAGAACATGATTTAAATCATAAGAAAATAATTAAGCAAGGTGTGATAGTGGCAAAATGATCTGTAAGTGTGTAATCACATGATTTACAACCCTGCAAGAGTTTATGATTTAAGGAGCATCACGAGATTTATTATGAATTAAACAAGATTTTCCATTTATGCATCTATACAGAAACAGATAAATGCCTTTATTCGATTTGACAATTTTGTTGGATATATCTGAGTACCAGGAGTCCAACAAAATTGGATTTGCATTTTCTGATGTGTATTTCGTTTTCTATCGATTTTACAAGTTTCTTGAGATTTTATGGAGATTTAAACAATTCGGAAAAGGGGTATTTTGAGGTGGCCAATCAGATCTGGGCCGCACAATGAGCCACAGACTCCGGGCCACACCGGATCCAGGCGCAGCCGCACCGGATCCGGGGGCGTGCCCGCGCCCGTGGCGTGCGGCGGCGCCGACACTGGCACGGCTGCCGTTCCGGCCACGGGAATAGGAGAGGTGGCGAGCGGATGGGGGATGGGTGCTCACCACTCTCGCGCGACCCTGGGTGGGAGATGGCGACGACGAGGAGGTTCGGGAGGCGGTCAGTGACGGGAAGGCGGCTCGGGGTGGTCTTCGCGGCGGCGTTCCGGTCGACGGCGAGGTCGTCAACAACGAGATGGCGCGAGCACCAGCCTCACCACGTCGGCGCTGGACCTCGGTACGGTAGATATCGTCGACGGGGACGCTTGGAGGACGTAGTTCACCGGTGGGGTGGCGGAGCAAGGTTGACCGGCGGCGAGGAAAACAGTTGCTCCGACGGCCTGAGTGGCACAAAAGGGGAAAAGATGGTTGAGGGAAGTGCGCGAGAGAGTTTCTAAGTCACAGGCGCGAGGAATCGAATTTGAGCTCACCGGAGAAGGAGAATGGGGCGGCGTCCTGGAGCTCAGCTACCCGGCGGCCATGGCGGCAAAGCCGCTCAATCCGCGCGCTCCTGTCGCAGAGGAGGGAAGAGAGCGGTTGGGCGAGCTCGATAACTCCTTGGCGCAGCTTCGGGCAGTGGCTTTCGCCGGCGGGAGGGCTCGATGGCGGTGCGACGAGCTGCAGCAGAGGGCGGCGAAGCGAGGAAGAAAGCGAGTAAAGGGAACTAGGGTTTGGGGGCGGAAATGGCGGCGCGTGAGGGAGAAGCCGGGGGCGGGGCCGGTTTATAGAGGCGCCCGCGGCCGGGAGCGGGGTGGGGGGGCCCGTGCGGCGAGCTGTACACCGGCGGCGACGTGCGCGCAAAGCGCCGGGTGGATTCAGTGAGAGAGAAGCCGCTGACAAGTGGGCCCGGCGACATCTTTTCTTTTACCCGGATTTCCTGGTCAAAGGTTTTCTCCACTTTTGTGCACACGAATTAAATTAGCAAATGCGCTCCAAAATTCGTGAAACTTGGCAGGCTGGTAGATCAAGATATGGCAAACACCGTGGTATAACATGCACATCTGGATTTTGAACAGAATTTAAACTGCGGCTGGTCAAAGTTGGACACGTTTTAAGGTTTGTAGATTTATTTGAGCATCCAAACCTTTTCCAAAAATTCTGCAAAATTCTCCAAAATTCTTATTCCAGACGTGCTGTCCATAGAATTTTTGATTGGGTAGGTTGTCATTGAAACATTTGGAGTTCCTTCACGAAGATCAAATCTGACCCAAATTTGAAGAAACTTGAATTTCATGCTGCCAGATTTGTTGAATTAAAAGGGGACCTTACAGACATCAAAAAATTATGAAAAATTCTGAGAAAATAGGATAAATATCCGGCTCCAACTTATCTTTTGGGTCCAGGTAGGTTTGAGCAACATAATTTGAATTAAAATTCGAGTAACAGCAGGATTTGCATGAATTTCTCTGAATTTTAAGAGACACTCCCAGAATTTTTAAAATCATGGAAAAATCTCCCAAAATTCTCGTTTCAGATGTTATTGCTGCAGAAATTATTAGTTGGACAAGTTGTTTATTGAAATTTTGACTTGCTTCACAAGCATTGTTTGACATTTATTTGAAGAAAGGATTTCAAATTGAACTGAATTGACTGGGTTCAGTTTAGCTTTGGAGTGTTTGCTGTACCAGTGACACGGGGTGTCACATCGGGCATGTAGTATGGGATCCTGCTTGGCATTTGTCTACGAGTCGCTCCTTCGAGAGTACAGGCATGTGGTTTCTCCTTAGGCGGCACATGTGAAAGGCAAACCATGTTTACATTTTCTATGCTGATCGACGGGGGTCCGAAAGGAAAGACGCTTTTAGATAATGGAAAGATTTTATTAATCTCAGCCTTGGCTTTGGAAGCTATAGTCATTGGCTTGACTTCTAAGAGATATCGAGCCAAATATAATCACCGACAAATGTCGGCGACCATCAGAAGTACACAGTTGCTACACTAATTGAACAAAAAAAATAACTTCTATCTGCAACCTTATTTTGTCTTCCAGTGTTTTTCACATGGGGCGGTAGGATCCTATACGATGCGGGTTGTTTGGATGGATTTGATTGAAAATTACCGGAGAATGGATTAAGGGCTGGATTTTTTTTTTTTTGAGAATTTCTTGTTATTATCTTTTTACAGCCACTGTGATGTGAGGGTCATTGTGACACTCCTAGAAGGGTTCGGATGACACTTTTATTCTAGAAGGAAGTTATCCGAACCAATCTTGAGAGATATTCGTCACGAAGAGATAAAAGATACTCGAAGATTTGAAAGAGCAATACAGACTTGATCTCGAAGAAAACTGATTGGAAGGCCTACATGGAAGCTACCTAGGACATCGGAACCGACTTAGGGAGGAAACCGAGCTGGACACGAGGTGTGCCGATCGGCACAACACCTGTGCCGATCGGCACGAGGACTCTTTTCCCGAGATCCTCTTCCTTTCTGATGTACAGTCCTATATAAACTTGTAAAGGCCCTAGGGTTTCGGGATCCGCCGCCAGAGGGACAACACAGCTAGTAAGTTTAGAGCCACCGGGGCTTTGCCCCGTTCTTCATGTTCTCTAGTCGTTGATCAAGAACCATCGGTGCTAAAGAGGTGATCCATCGAGGTAGGCCAACTAGATGGTGATGTATCTTGCACTATGTATTATCGAAGTATGGTTGAATATGTGGATGAATGGTTTTGATTATTGATTGCCTGGATTTTATGGTCTTTACATGCACTTGTTCCTACGCTTAGTGACGACTAAGTATTAGATATTGTCTTAATTGTGGTGGCAATAAGAGGTGAGGGATTCAATCTCTCACTATCTCCATTGTGGTTAAGGTAGTATTGGGATCTTGTAATGCGCCATAATTGCACGTTGTCTCCGTACCTCCACAGCCGCTAATGCATACGCGATGATCCTTGAGATGATGTGTAGAGTAGGAAGAGGCGACCGATTAAGGCGATTGGTCGTGACAGGGCTCGTCGGAAAAGAGTCTCAACCTATCGATCTTCGGTTATCAATAATTGAGTAATTCCGTTTATGATGCTATTCAATTAAGCTTTTTTGTTACGACCTCAACTAGCAGACTTGGCTAACTTACCCTATGATCTCATCAGGTTTTCTAGGCTGTTCGGACAACACTTCAGTCAACTTAGCCTTCGTGCCGACCGGCACATCCCCTGTGCCGATCGGCACGGCCCCAGTTTTCCCAAACTCACGCTCACGCTCACTAGAAAGCCTGGCTAACTCTTTTACTGATGATTCTGTTTAATTCCCATTGGTCCTTGTGGTTCGATTAAACCTTGGAATACTCTTCTAGGGGAAAAAGACTACAACTGTACACCGTGCTCTTGCGGTATATAAGTGGGTGCGCAGATACGACCAACAAGCTGTCTTTTTCTGGCGCCGTTGCCGGGGACCTTTGTTCGAATTAGGCATTATTTGAAGTTTGAGAAGTTGGCCACGGTGCCGATCGGCACACCTGTGTGCCGACCGGCACATCGCTTTCTTCCTTTGATTTCTCTGTTTTTTTTCCAGTACATATGTCCTGTTTTATTTAACAGACAGGTATGGACGGCGCTAAGTCGAATAAACCCTTTAATTACCTCGATGATCCAGAGATTCTCTTTCGCAAGCGTAAGGCGGAAAAGAAAAGCAAGTCAGTGGGAGACATAGAAGACAACAGCGAGCCACTCAGCCCGAGGGCATTGTTTGCAGCTTTAGAAGAGACAAGGGAGAAGAAGTTCCAGAAGTAGAAGACATGGCAGACGCAACACCAATAGCTAATCGTCTCAAGCCTGCCTTAGACAATGTTATCAAGACTGAGTTTGCTGCACAGCTCAACCCTTTCAGCTGGAGCGCTACTGTCTTTGGTTGGTCAACAACCGTTCACAGGTTCTGAAGATCCTAATATGCATTTGCAACACTTTCATGAAATCTGCAGTACCTTTCAATTGCAACATATGAATGCCAATGAAGCCAAGGTGCGATTGTTCCCTCTATCTCTTATTGGGCGTCCTAAGCAGTGGTACCATGGGCTACCTACTGCGACCAAGATTAGTTAGGATCAACTTTCTGCAAAATTTTTGACAAAGTACTTCCCTCCAGGCAAGACTAAGTTTTGAAGAACAAGATCCTTGGATTCACTCAACTTGCTGATGGGAGCGTTGGAGAAGTATGGAATCGATTCAATGAGTACAAGGATGCTTGCCGACACATGGTCTTGCTGAATGGGAGCTAGTGGAAAAGTTCTACACGGGTTTGAATCTTTTGTCCCGACAACACTTAAATGCTTCGGCTGGAGGATCGTTTTTGGACAAGACACCCGCTCAAGCCACGGCCTTGATCAAGAAGATAGAGCAAAGTCAATCATGGGTTAGTGAGAGGGAAAGTAGAAGCCTTCAACCTTCCACGGGAAAGATGAAGAGTGTGGTGGAGAGAGCTTATGATGAACTGCTTATGGACAAGCTTGACACCATACAAAGGAATTGGACAAGATTGATCATATTCCCAAGAAGAGACCGTCAAGCTAGCGGAAGCCCGTTCCACATGTGAAGAATGTGGAGAACTTGGTCATGTGAGCAAGGATTGCCCCGAGGATGTAAAGATGCTCAATTATGTCAAGAGCCAAGGATGGAAGACTCCATATCAGCAACAAAGGAGTAGCTTCACCCCGTCATCGTCTATGCAAAATGCCATCCCTCTTCGTATTCAATGCCAAGAGTTCTTTCAAGCTCAAGAGAAGGTCAACAAGGACACCCAAGCCAAATTCAAGGAAGTTGATCGTGTGCTTGAAACCATCAATGATAAGGTCATCGAAGTGGGAAGTTCTAATCAGCAAATTCTCCAATTCATGAAGATGATGGAGAAACAAATGGCCCAATTGGCGGAGTCGGTAAAAAGCGAGAAAGGAGCTCTTCCTGGTAATACCCGCTCTGCAGAACAGCTGAAATCCATCGAGACGAGGTCTGGGAAGCAAACTGAAGATCCGAAGTTTGCAGCTGGAGCAAGACGACCTCGTGCCGACCGGCACGACGCTTGTGCCGATCGGCACGCTACAGTAGGCTGTGCCGACTAGCACACAGAAGGTGCCGATCGGCACACTGAAGAAATTGACCTCTCGGGTCTGAAAAAGGGAACTGAGAACAAGAAACACGGTCCTGCTACCTTTCTGGATACGCAGCTGCTGACCAAGACAGAAAGGATTCGACATCATGATGAGCAATTCTCCAGGTTTGTCGATATTATGAAGAAGTTATATATCAATGTTCCGTTCCTTGATGCTCTTCAAGTACCCACCTATGCCAAGTACATAAAGGATATTATGCAAAGCAGAAGTCCTTAGCATCAGAAGAAGTAGTGAAGATGACAAGGGAGTGCACTGCAGCTATTGATGACATTACACCAGAAAGAAGCCTGACCCCGGATCCCTAGTATCCGGTGTTTAATTGGAGCTCAAACCTTTGAAGGGGCTTTATGCGATCTTGGAGCAAGTGTAAGTGTCATGCCTCGCTATGTCTTTGCAAGTTTGAATTTGCCAGAGTTGGAGCCTACGGCTATGTGTTTGGATTTGGCCGATCAATCGGTTCGCTATCCCGATGGAATTGCTGAAGATGTGCCTGTCCAGATTGGTGATCATGTAGTTCCTGTGGATTTTATTGTGCTTCATATGGATAGAAGGACAAAGACTTCATTGATTTTGGGCCGGCCATTCTTGAGGACAGCGAAGGCAAACATGATGTGAGGAGTGAGAAGATAAGTTTCGACATAAGCGGAGCCTCCTACACATTCAATTTTCGCCCCAAGAGAGAAGAAGCCATACGGAATCCAGTGGGTTGAGAAATACAAGTCTCCCGCACCATAAAGCAATCGAGGGTAATTGGAGGAAGGACATGTCCTATCATTGAAGGAGAAGAGACAAGAGAACCTTGTAGTGTCGCAATGTTTTCCCGTAGAGCGACGCTAAGGAAGTGATTTATACGGGGAGGTCAAGCTCGACCTTTTTAAAACTAAGAGCGCTTTTTGGGAGGCAACCCAAAATCCGGGAAGCGAGTCATAGGGTGAGTCTTTGTGTGTTAGTGCTTTCGGGAGGGCAACCCGTGAATTAGGAATTTAGTGCTAACCGGGAGGGCAACCCGGCCTTTAAATTGTTTGCTTGTAATCCACAATAATGCTCCGGGAAAAAAGTTTGTTACTCCAAGTGTTTGTTTTAACTTTTGTGTGAACACCTGCGCTGTCTGTTTACTTTCTGCAGTTTTTGTTTTTGTATTTCGCTTGTTCGCTAACAGCGCAGGGAGAAAAGAAGCAAAAAGAGGAAATTCTGGAAGGTGCCGACCGGCACAGTTTGTGCCGATCGGCACAGGACAAGCACGCCAAATCGTCCTCTGGATGTTACCCCGAACTGGAGATGCAAGTTAATATGGGGGTAAAATGAAAAAAATATGCGGAATATTCGAGGAAGGAAGATCCGGAAAGGTAGGTGCAATAATTGTCCCGAGAATATTTCTGTGCTTTTGGTATTTTTCTGTGTCGCAGAGATATACTGGATGATTCTTGCGGAAGAAGGAGGCACTGGCGGAATTTTGGCTCAGTTGCCGACCGGCACGGTGGCGTGTCGATTGGCACAGCTTCGAAATGCCACCTCCAGGAATCTTGATGCTACAGGAAGCTTGACATCCACAAGAAAATTTGAAATTTTGGCGACACAAAGCAAAGGAGTTTTGAATCGGGCACGGACTCCGCTGCGCCGACCGGCACCCAACCGTGCCGACCGGCACGGAGTCCAAGAATTCGAATCGGATCATCAAAGTCTGCGCACATTGGAAGGAGGAAAAATCACTGACGCCCATGCAGTTGCCGAGCACAGGGGGAACACCGCACACCCTGCCTTGGGATGGAGCAAAGATGCCGACCGGCGCGGACTTCGTGCCGATCGGCACCACTAGGAAATTCAAATTTCGAATTTGCTCCCCTGTTTCCCGACGTGAGACACTGTATGCAGCACGGGGAAGAGGAAAAGAAATTGCGGATGCCAAGGCGCGGGGGAATCAGTGCAAGTTTGAATTGTGTCGACCGGCACGGAGGGCGTGCCAATCGGCACATCATGGGAAGGCCAAACTTTTGCAGATGCACCCCTGTCTCCCGACATGCGACACTGTATAAGGCATGGGGAAGAAGAAAAGAAGGCGTGGCAGCCGAGGTACGACGGAATCCGCGAAATTTTGAAATGTGCCGCGCGCTCGTGGAATTCGAACCGGCGCGGGTTCCTTCTCTTGAACGACTTGGAGAACTATAAGAGGGGGCACTACCTCCTCCATTTTCGCCACAACTTCCTGGTAGCCTTCTCCACTCCTCCACTTCCTCCATTTGCGCAATTCGTTTCCATTCTTTCGCAGGAAATGAAGGGGTTCGGTTCCACGCTCAAGAGCGCCGGCAAGAAGATTCGCCGGGGGTTCAGCTCCGGCGGATCGCATCACTCCGGTGGATCACACCACTCCGGCGGGTCGAACCAATCCGGCGACAACAACTCCGGCAGCGACTCCGGCTCCTTCATCTCGGCGCGAAGGGCAAGCTCGGCGGGCTATGATAGCCCCGAGCTCTCCGTCGAGATGACACCGCCACGAGGGCGGGATGACTTCTACATCGCCCACCGCGACATCGGCATCCCTCGAGGACCAAGGCCGCGCACGAGGAGCGCCGCCGCCGCCGCCGCCGCGGCGGGCGGATCGTCAATGGAGGCCGAGTCAAGCGAGCCGGCATATGTACCACGCGCGGTTCGGGAGGGGTTCACCCTCACAAGCATGGAGGAGGAGTTCTACTACACCAACATCCGCGGCCGCATCGTCTCCAACATCGACATGGATGAGGAGTTCCTCTCCAAGGTCGGGGTATGGCCGGACCTCCAACAATGCCTCCTCAACCTTGGGTGGGAGACCCTCCACGATCAAGCGAGCAGCTTCGACATCGAGCTCATCACCGAGTTCATCACCACCATGAGCCGCGAGGTGGACGAACAAGGAAGCGACAAGATCAAGTTCCGTGTGCGGGACGAGCCTTACTCCATCACGATCGAGGCATCTCCGATGTACTCGGTTTTGATAGGGAGGCCCCGTATACGGCGCGGCGACTACGGAGATGCTCGACACATTTGGCGCCGCATCGCCGACGCGGACGAGTTCGCCGTCTCCCGCTGAGCCTCCCCGTACCCTCCTTTCGCCGAGCCGCCGCCGGAATCGCCCTCCGGCGAGCCACGCCGCCGCGGTCCGGCGACCCTCCGGCCAATCCGCTGGGGCCCAAACCCCCAGCCCAGACCAGGTCCAGCCTGTGGCCCATCTAGCCCAGCCGAGGCCCAGTTCCAGTTCGGCCCATTTCTTTTCTTGATTTCCCGAATTTCTTTAATTCTCTGGAAATCACAGAAACCGGTAAAATTCATATAAAATCGATGCCGCCGCTCTCGAAATGAGCACCCTTGTTCAGTGCGCTACATCGTAGTATGATTATGGATGATGATGATATATATATATGATTATTGCTTTACTTACTATATTTACTGTACTATCTACTTGCCTGATTATTCTACTTGCCTGTTATAGTTGTTAGCTGCAGAACATGATACTTGGTTAATTACTTAAATTGAGCTAAAACTTGAAAGTAAGGACCAAGTAATTAGTGCCGTTTTCGCAACTTGAGTCAGCCTACCCCTTGTAGCCTTTGCATGCTAGGAGTCGGCTGTAGTTGGCCATGTTGACGGGTAGTCTTGTTGAGTATTAGTTGCTCAGGGTTTGGCTCTTTATGTTTTTGTGCAGGTTTGTCTTGCTTCCGTGGTCGCTTGTTGGAGTTCCAGTAGAGATTATCTAGGTCCACATCGTATGGCTTCGATGTGCGGCCATGTATCGTCGAGAGCTGTAGTTGATGTATTTTTAGACTTCCGCTGTTGCTACTCACGTGTTTGTAATACATTTAACTCAATGTAATAACTTAAAGATGTAAATTTGTGCTATTTATGTGATGTACTATCTGTGTCCGTTCACCGACACTCCCGACTCGATCCTGTGAAAAGCGGAAACGCTACAGTCATCTCTGTTCATTAATAAATAGATGCCTGATACGAGAGCTAGAAGGAGGAATTTGGTCGGTGTAGTTCAGCAGAACTTTTTAAAAGTGGAAATACATCAGGATCAAATTCACCAGCTGATACAAGCAGCTGTGATCGTCCTACTAGTCTCGTCGTTGTAGTCTCTCAGCAGCAAGATCCAAGTTCCTCTCATCGTCAGCTTGCAGAGTGGTGAAGCAACAATTATGAAAGTGAATTGCATAGCCCATGCAGACTGGTCAAGCAGCAACGTTGAAGGAGCTCTGCTTCAAATTTGCTTTGCACAACGGCCCTTGTAATACAGCACCCCTCACACTTTCCCAGTCCTAGTACCTCTCATACCCATAAATAATGGAGATCGAATGGTCTAGAAAATTGTATGTATATGTACACCATCTTCTGTTTTTCATGTTAGCGTTCGCCCCCCACCCCCCCCCCCCCCCCCCCCCCCCCCCCCTTTTTTTTTTTCTTTTTTGTTGAGTAAGCACATCGGTTGAGAGTAGTGCCGAGTACATGTGTCATTAAATAGAAAATAGTCCATGTGATCTATTGTACCGTGCAAACCAAAAACTTGTATGACAAACTTCTTTGTGAGCTCCAGCATGCACTTAAATGGAGGACGGAGACCAATAGCTTCGCTGGTGACTTTCATTGGGCTCCCGTCCGGTGACTTTCATATGGCAATGGAGCTTCTGACATGAAAGGGTTTTATTTCACATGTTCATACAACAAAACTGAAATGAAGGATTCAATATGAATCGGTCAGCATTTGCTGGAAGAAGGTGCTAATATAAATTTCAGCACAATTGGACAAATCAAAGTCAAGATATTTCAAGGTGCTAATGCAGAGCAACATGGCATGCATGAGATCCGTTTTTTAGTTAAGGTCGACTGGGAGTTGCAAGCAGATGATCAGAAAAAACAGAGTCTGGAATGCGTCACGTGGCCAGTGGGCTCCCTCAACCTGTCTAGCCACTGCGTGTGACCATGGCACCGTAAAAGGGAAGAATGAATGGCATGTGATAGACAGCGAGGAGCACAGGCGACACGACGGCCGCGGCGCATCCATGCGTAGCAAAGTACAGGCTCATGGCGGCACCAGGAGCCTGTTCTTGTCTGCTGCCGCCGACTCCAGAGAGACCAGGGCTCGCAACGTTGACAATGTTGAGGCAGCCCAGACGCCTCAAACTGACAGGAGCCATGCGGTACGGCGGTGCCTCAATTGGCTGTCGGATGTCTTTGACTCTTTGTGAAACCATGCTTGGCCAGCCTGGCCACCGGGCCGATTAGAGCATGGCCTGGTCCGCGAGCACTCGCAACACAACTTACGCAGCCTCTTATAGGCCTCAAACACCCACACCAGCTTCTAAATTCCTCATACTTTGGACAACAACAGCCCGAGAATAATCACATAAGCAACTTTTGTGATTTGTTGGACATGCAGACCGTAATAATAATTAAGGCCACCAAGAACAATCACATAAGCAAGCTCACCGAGAAAAAAACCCAGCTGGCAGCTGCAATACCCAAACCAATGGCTTTTTCTCTGCTTCCGTGGCTATGCTGGAGACGCTTAATGTCGGCGATCTTTAGCACGACTTCGACAGCGTACGGGAGATCAGAGACTGACACAAGATTATTGTGAGGTTTGGTATTGCAATGCAGCCAGAATTATTCTCAGGCTTGTCAAAACTTTGATTAGCACTGTTGTAGTCCTGTGCCACGCCAATTGGTGATATCAGACAACAAATTTTCCCGATACCTCTCAGTCACACCCATCAAATAGAGGCTGAATAATCTAGCAAGCTATCTATACTTCGGGAAGTAGGTATTCTATTTCTTGTATCAATACAGTGCTCCACGGAGCTCCAAAATGCTCTTATGTTTATCGTAAGGCTCTTCATACATACCTGATGGGATCAGCATTTGTCTACTTATATGAGCACATGGCTTAGCTCGTTCCACAGGAACGTGTTGCTAAATAGAGAAAAAAAATACATGTGGTCTTTTGTACCGTGCAGTCAGTATGTACTGCAATGTTAAGTGGAAACATCAAATGCAAACTGAAAACCCCATCACAATCTTCTTTATGAGCTCTTGATGCTGTCTTCTTTCAACTGGTGACTTTCACCGGGCAATGAAGCTTGCTAGAAGGCTAGAAGACCGAATAAAATCTCTTTCCTATAATGCAAAAGGACGCTTAAGCACCTCCACTGTCCATGCTCTACTAATGCAAAAGATAGAATTTTTTTTGCGAGGAAAATGCAAAAGATAGATTGGATGTCTGGAGCACAAATAATCTTCAGAGCACATGTGCAGGTGTAAAGTTCAGACAGAAGATCGAAAGAAGGTGTGTTTCATTTCACATATTCAGACAACAAGAATGAAAATGAAGGATTCAATAATGCTCGGCAGCTATTTGAAATAGTGAGCCCCTGGGTTTTCCCCGCGGTTGTTTCCGATTCATGCGGCCCGGATCGCTTGCATGGATGTTGTCGACGGTAGTAGTCAAACGAGTCAGAAACCTCTGGAACAGACGGTCGAGCCGCGAGAGCGGAGCGTGGCGCGGCGGTGCTCGACGGCGACCACCGGCGTCGAGGACGACAGTGAGCTCGTCGTCACTTTGATCTTCGGCAGCGGCTTCCCTACTCTTACCGCTCGTCGATGATACCCAGTACCATCTGTCGGTCTAGAGCTGGCCAAGATATATATGTGTGGTACTGAACGGAGGCCTCCTCGATCGACTTCTCCTACCTTGCCAAACGCCGCCCTCGTCGGGGCAACCAAATTTTCAGTGTAGAAGGAAAGTGACGGGCGGATCGGAGGTGACGGACATGGCAGTGACTCTGAAGGTACGGTTCGAGCATTGCTTCAAATGTGCCGCAACTCATTTACAGTTTTCTGCTGGCAGTGGAACATGCTTCAGATATGCTTAGGGCTCGTTCGGTTGTGCCGTTCCTCTCCGGGAACGCGCCTCGTTCCTGCCGGATCGGTCTGTCATGTTTGAAGCCACGTAGGACCAGGAATGCTTGTTCGGTTCCACATGGTCTGGCATGAAGCCTGGCCCGTTGCGGGTCTCCCTGCCCTTGATCAAGCCGGAATGAAAACTTACCTCAGGTGGTCCGGATTGAAAACAAATCGGTTTGAGTGAAAGTAGAAGGATCCACTCGATCCTGGTCATGAACGAAACCGGGCCCTGAAGGAAAACTAGCCTGCCGAACGAGGCCTTAGCTGGGACGAACCAGCTGTTTGGTTACCGGTCCACTTGTGAATGATAAGGAGCTGAAGACATCAACAAGCGTGCATCAGGCATGACTGGACTGGAGGGCACTACGTAACTAAGCACCCGCACATGTATGGCAACTACTTCTCTAACGAATCGATCGATTTCAGAGTCAGGGCAAAACTTGGCCAGGCATATATGCATTTGAATCAATGTATGGATGTACTTACAGGTGCATGACAGATATTAAGTTTTCAGAGCGTATGTGTTCGATAAATTAACTTACTTTTCAATGGCAGTGTTGTGTCATTTCAAATCCCGATGTTTCTCAAACCGGTCCGCTGTACATGCATTTCTAAAGTTTTTGGATGGTCTACACTAGCGTCAACAAATCCTGTAGGTCGTACAAGGAGGACCTACCAAAAGTTTATAGAATGCAAATATGTACAGTTGCTGCGCCTGGATGGCCAAGCAAGACACACCCTACTGTGACATTGTTTGGGAACGTTTAATTTGTATATAGGGATACTTGGCATACTAAGGACAAGCTTGACATATGGTCAAGGACATGCATGATTGCCCAACAGTTAAAGTGATACTATATATTGTAATATCTATTTACTCAGGCTCGGTTTTTAGATCCATGTGGCATGTGTTCCATTTTCTTTAAGGTGTACAAAAGTGCACGTGTTCACGCATAAATTATTTGGCCCTTAGCACTTTTGAGAAACAATCCTTTTTTTTCTGCGAATGAAAAGTAATGCAGTTATGCACACCGTTTCCAATATGATATGCATGTCTTGAGTTCTTGAGTTCAAGTCCTGGTGACCGCATATTCCGCTGCGCCGCTCCTATTTCCACGTTTGCGCCCACGAGAGCTGCACGTGAGGGGGAGTGTTGAACCATAAGTGAATTGCCCTTCCCTATCAGCTTAGTCTTTTGGGTGAACTGGTTGGTGCAAGCAACTCAACAGTCTTGATCAATTGCATTAAAATTGGGTCACTCTAGTATAGCATACGGGATGTACTGTGTGGAGACCATGAATTGAGCCAGCTATATATGAAACATTAATAAATCTATATTTTGAAAATTACTAATAAATAAATGCCCCACATAGAAAATGGAGAAGTTAAATTGGATCTGTGATACTGAAATTTTTATGTTTGCAAATTTACCATTGAAGGAACTCCATTATGAATCCTACCTAAAGATCCAAATCTTTAGAAATTTACCAGCTCCAAATCTAATGGGAATTTAACAGTAGCTCAGCATGCGTGAAGGCAGCACCGCGGCTGTAGAATGCCCGAGGGAGGTCACCATGCCGTCGAACCGCCACCACAGCAGGAGCCCGGCCGAGGCGAGGAAGACGGGCGGGGATGGCCAGCCAAGTGGCTCCACTCGGGGAAGCAGGTCGGGTGGCAGTGGCCGGCCAGGAATCAGAAGAAGGAAGACATGGACATTTAGGTCACTTTGTTACTATGAATAAAGTTAGAAATTAGGAAATAATCCAAAAGGCTAATTTACGTTAACAGGATGGTAAATTTCTAAAAGTTTGGATGTTTTGATGGTTGGAATCTTAACGGAGTTCTTTAAATGGTAAATTTTATAATGTAGAACTTTCAGTCTCAGGTACCCAAATTTCGAAAATGTATAGCTTCTGCAAATTACTAATGCTCTGCTAGCTAGATAGATTAGCTATTGGAGTGCTCGATAACTGTACATCCTTTCCTTGTGAAGAGAGAAAATGGCCCATCGATTTCTGGTTCATCATAAATACTTGTTGGACCCAAACATGTTATAATGTAAAGAATACATATATTTTTCATGTGCCTTCGTGTATACCATCTCAAAATGAAATTTAGCATTCCGGAGAAACGTAGCGTTCATATTACTTCAGACACATTGTATCTCTGCATTGCAGCACAACAAAATTAAAATTAAAATGTCATTTATGACACCCATATACACAAATTTCACTGTGCATAAGACTATCATATGGACAACGGTCAAGCGCATCTCTAGATCTTGAACAATTTACAAGAGTTTGAGCTATGTTAAACTGGCAACTAGGACTGTTCAATACACTTTAGAGTAATACATGGCAAACCGGCAAGCAGATGAATGAACTATACATGAACAGTAAATACTTGTGGACAGTAGCATGTAGTAGTTATTTTCTCACCCTGGTGGTTTTTCTGCATCTGAGCCTGCAGGCTGCATGGCACTTTATTTTTGAATTAGCGCGTCCAGCTTACTTCAATCCCAATAAATAACTAGCAAGAGAAAGATCAAGAGTCCATACTACGCACAATTAAATTGGACATGATGCATGCCAATGGGAGTCCGTATCAATTAAGATGCATGTCAGGCTATTTCTTTTTTTTTTTGTATTCTACTGATCTCTCCTTTATTACGTTAACAACAATAGGATCCAGTGGCTCTGATTTGTTAGGCAGATAGCAATGACCATTTGCTTTTTTTAAGCGATTTCCACCATTTACATAGGATTAATATGGGGGCACCAAAAAGAGACTCCAATTAGTAAATATAAGACATATAATATTTAGACAAGAAGACTTAAATGAAAGTGTTTCATATTTCATATGAACCAAACAAAACTGATATGTGGGGATTCGCTTGCGATTCATCACAGTAGTCTGCAGCAACAAAGGTACTAACATATTTCAGAAAATATTTATTAAAAGAAAATATTTCAAGCTTCGATGTCTTCAGTAGCTAATAATCGTCTCAGGGATTATAGGCAAATGGCTGAATGCAAAAGAAAAAATATAATATGCATTTTTTAAAACTTCTTAGCCTTCATACCCTAGATGGTACAGTGACGGCTCCCTGGGTCTTGGCAGTCGTTGGATCAGGCTCCTGTAGCCTGGATCATCAGATGATAAAAGTCGTGGTGCTACAACACCATGTGGTCACTAAAGAGGCATTTAGTGAACATTATTGCCTCCTGGCAGAGAACAACCTATTCCCAATACCTCTCACACCCATGAATGGAGATCAAATGATCGAGCGAGCAGTCCACACTTTGGAGAAATAGGTACCATCTTCTGATTGAAGTATCATATATAAAGAACTCTTGAAACTCGATAACACTCTCATGTTCATTGCTGGTTTGTGATGACATCTCTTCAATTCTTTTTATTTCCTTTTGTTCAAGGAGCACATGGCTCAGTAACAGGGTACAAAATCTCACTAAATAAAAAAAACTATTTCTGATTTCTTATACGAGGAAGTAGGTGCCACTATGGTGGGTGGAAAACATCAAACTGAAAATGCGATCACAAATTCTTATGTAGCCCCACAGGCACCTCATAGAGGACAGGGACAATAAAGCGTTGCTAGTGAACTGCCACACCCCTTGAATCATGATGTCTGCTCCCATCCCGGTGACTTCCTTCAGGCAATGGAGCTAGGTCGTTGCAGGGTTTGTTGTTCGAATATAAGTCAGTCATAGATTTGTGATCACTGAGCATCAGCAGGTGTGTCTTGCTTGGCCATTTGGAAGGTAACATAAAGGGTTGTACATTGTGCTTTTTATTAACAAGGACCTATTAATGTTAATCATATGTTAAGATTGGCTACATGGTTTTGATGTGAAATCGAAAGGACAACTGTTAGTGGGGGCGATATGGCTAAGTAGAGATGATATTGTGTTTGATAAGTCTCTCAGGAAAACTTATATACAGCTACTCTACAGGGGCCAACGCTGACTTCGGTTGCTGACTTCGATTTTGGACGCAGCTGTGAAAAAGTGTTACGAGGACAGGAAGATGACGAAGGGCGCATGCCGAGAACTGGTTGGATAATATTAAGGATATTATTGGTTGGATAATTCATTGTTAAATTTCTCCGAAATTTCCTGTCATTTTCTCCTAATTTATTCTTTCCCTTTCTCATTTTTCCTTCTAATTTCATTGGATCCGAAATCCCTTGAACTTCAGCCAGCATCATGGGCTCCATCTCCCTGGCCCATTTTCGTTTTTCTTTCTTCTCCTTCTTTCTTTTCCCGCCTGGGCCTCTTTCCTTTCTCACCTGCGCGGCCCAGCTCCCTTTTCTCCTCGGCCCAACTCGCTTGCGGCCCACCTTGGCCCAGTTCAGCGCGCCCCACCACCACCCAACCCTAGCGGCACCACCCGTACGCCGTAACCGCCGCTCGCCCCACCCTCGACGTGCGCGCCGGGTCTCTAGGGTCCTGTGCCCTATAAAAGGAGGACGCCACCCTCACGCGCCGCCTTTCCCCAACCCCGCCGCCTCACGCGACCTCGCCTTCCATCGCCCCGATGCGCCGCCGCCGCCGCCATTACCGCCGCCAACACGAGCTCGAGGCCCCGCCATTCTGCGTCTCTCCGTCACCTTACGACCCAACGCCGAGCTCGTACGTGAAGCGCCGCGCCTCTTCCAATCATCCCCGACGAGTTTCGACGCCCGCATCCACCTCCCATCGACACGGACGAGCTACCGTTGTTCCTCGTCGTCGCGCTTCCCCTTCCGGCCATCCTCAACTCGTCGAGATCCCATGGTGAGAATCCCAACATCCTACTCTTTCTACCTGTCCAACTCTCGTCGCGAATCAAGCACCGTAGCCCGAGATCGCCTAACTCCGGCGATGTTCCGGCATGGCGCCGCCGTCGAACTCGCCGGCCAACAACTGCCGCACCGGCTCTGGTCCACCATGGACCATGTGTTGAACCCACTACCGCGGTCCACGACGCTGTGAACGTGGTTCACAGGTTTTCCTTCACAATAATAATTTTGTAAAAAACAGTAAATCGCTCTTTTGCTGTTTAACCCCTGTTATCGTTGTCATTTCAACCCGCAGTTCACTCAGCCTCAGTTATCTTTCGTACAAGCCCCTAAAATTCCTTGTTTACTCACAGTTTAGCCCCTCAAACACTTAAACTATCACATCTTTTTATTGGTAACTCCGATTTAGGTGATTCTTGCACCTAAATCTTCATCTCGTTGTAATCTATTCAGCAATAGAGTTTTTATGAAATGTTTGTACTGTTTGATGTACTGTATTTATTTGTTTGTACTTTTCTTTTATCGATAGTTTATTCGAATCGATGATGTCATGGAGAAGCGGTACAAGAATACGAAGAGAAGAGTAAGAGACCACTGAGCAGCATTATATGAACAGGCAAGTGTCCTTAAACATCTTGCTTCTATTTAGTATTAGTTTGTAGTATATTCCTTGAATGCATTGCGTTTAATTTGAATCCTATGTGTCATTATCTTGTTCCTTATTATTTCTTGTCGCCAGTTGGGTAGTGTCTGTCATGGGTAGATTCATGCTTAGCCTTGCTGATGTCACTACAACAATTTTGAATTTCTATGACATTGCAATTTAGTCACAGAAGGTCTGAAATTTGTCACAACTGACCTTCCATGACTCAACGGTGACAAAAACCACTTAGTCATAGAAGGTGTGTAGCTAAATACCTTCTGTGACATTTTCGCTATTTTTGTCATAATTTTATGACTGTTTGCAGAAATGTCATAACTGTTTATAACACTTCAAGAATTGTCACAATCAGTTTATGACACTCATAAATATGTCATAGAGTTGCATGACAATTGCGATTTTTGTCATTACCTATTGGACCGGACCTGGCTGGTTTTTGACCCATTAATTTCGCGGGCCTTTCTACTTTCGTCCCATTAATTTCACGGGCCTTTTAACTTTCGGCCCACTTAATTCACAGGCCTTTTTATTTTTGTCCAATTAATTCGCATGCCATTTTACTTTCGACCCAATTAATTCACATGCCATTTTACTTTTGGCCCACTAGGTTTGCAGGCTTTTTATCTTTTAGCCCACTAATTTCGTAGGCTTTTTATCTTTCGGCCCATTGATTTATCCGGCCCATTTTCTAATTTCAACCCATTTATTTATAAAGAAAATAACTTTTACATCTTTAATTTCCAGCCCATTCTTTCAGGCCCAACACAATACAGCTAGGTCAAGCCCAATTACACAGAAAAACAGATTCATAAATACCAACAGAATAATTCTTTTACAGATCCATTAATATTTCTTCCGTTAAACAAAAATAAGCATGCCAACATTGACACCACTTTACAAGTTTTCAGGAAACAAAGAAAAAGATAAGACTTGGACTGCTGCTAAGTATAGTCCTCTGGAGCACCTCCCATCTTCAGATTTTGAAAGGTAGAGAAGCTTCCCCTGTGCAAAAAAGAAAAGAAATAAGATTATCATAGTAATGGTCCATCAAGCAACCGCTCAGGCTTGGATACTTAAATATCAGAACAACAACCTCTGCCTTAGTTATCCTGGTCACTACTCTTAGAAATGCGATTACTAACTGAAGTTTCTATTTACTGTGAAGCGGCTAAGAGGAAGTAACCAACAGTTCTAATAGCATCTACTAGCTAGGTGAACAAGTGAAGGGCACAACACGAGCAATCCAGCACTTCACCAGTTTTTATTAATACAAGAGAAAGTGATAACATCATATACTTTGAATTAAAGCTGACATCTATTAGCAGAGCTGACATCTATTTCTTCAGTGCTAGGTTAAATTAAAGCTTAAGAGATGCAAGCTGACATGCATTGCCTGTTAAAACTGCAACGAATAAAAGGTTGTAGATGATTAACTTGATGCACTAGCCAGGGCATAAGCTGATTGGAGACTGTTAAATCTTTCTTGCTGATATGTAACTCAAATGATGAAAGAACAATTTTTGTATTATCAAGCACTAGCCAGGGCACAAGATGAAACAATTTTTCTTGTAAACAAGAGGGCTTCATAGTCAAATGTTTATCAAAGCATTGAAGCAAACAAGAAGCAGAGTGCATGTCGAAAGCACACTAACATACAGGAACCATGCATGTTTTTTTCAAGCATTCATTGAGGCATGATGTAAGAGCTCAAGCTAAAAGGTTAATTACTAAGAGCTGGCCAAAAATTACTGATTTAGAGCCAATAAACAAACTTGAGTATAAGACCACTAAAAGGTTGAAGAGGATGACCTGTGCTTGTGCACTATCTTCTTGCTCACGGAATCTAGCATTACAGTTTGTTGCCTCTTGCTTCAGACCTGAAAAACAGCTTCTTTATTTTGCATAATGCGACATATTCTTATAAGTATGTGTTTGACAGAATAACTGCATTCCAAGTTTGACTACTGCAACAGATAAACATGCATATACCACTGATGACCATATTAGGAGAGTTACAGGAATTCAAAATTTTATTTGGTTCAAGAAGAACAATGTTAAGAAAACTGAAGCACAAAGTAAGAATCTGTGTACCCACTAATATATTCAAGTATGAATTAGAAAATAGTCCACAACTGTAAACTAGCATGAGTAAGATGTTCCGTTGGGTCCCTTATTCGACCAACCACCAGGTTCAAAGTACTGGTAGAAGAGGTCACTAGCTTAGTAACCTCAGAACTAGCCCTGAATTACATTTCATATTGTTCATCCTAGAAGTTTAATTGTATGACACATAATAGTTGCTGAAAACTAAAAACACTATATGTTAAGAGAACATGTAAATTTTCAGATTGGTATATCCACTAAAATCATGGATTTTATAATTGGCTCTAGCTTCACAAAACAGAAAGGCGAAGTTTCAGAATTTTTACCTTTTCATTGCGTGCTGTTGGGGTGTTCCTTTCACCTTTCAAAAGTAGACTAATTCTGCAGTAAATAAAAACAGAAATTCATGTCTTTAATTAGTTCAAATACATTATTGACATTAGGCAAATATCCATTTCAGGTTGGCAGTAAAAGAGCTGACTAAGCACTAGCTAGATAATCTCCAAATGTATTATTTAAACATTCATGCTAGCAGGAAAAGAAGCCAATCAATATTCTGCATTCACAAGTTGAACATGTCACCAATGGCATCAGACTTACAGATAAATAAATTTTGCGTCTCTTCTGTAATACATGCACGCACTATTGATGAAAATTATTAAAAGCATGTTATATAAAGATGGAAATGCAGGCATGTGCTTTGCTTATATTGCCTTGCAGAAATGTTGAACTCAACCTGTCAACATTCAGTATGTATGAACAAACTAGATTCATTTGTATTACAGACAAAAGCATAAGTCTGCAAGCACTTACATAATTCCAATACCATCACAGAAGACAAAATTATATTGTTCTAGTATCCTACAGGTAAAATTTATTTGCAAGTGTATGCCGACAGCTCAAATTTATTGTTCTAGTATCCTGCATTCACAAGCAGCAGGAGCAGGACGGACCTGGAGGCGGTGGTCGCCGACAATGAACTTGACGCCGAGCAGGTGCTCGTCTTCGTGCTCTTCCTGCTCATAACAGAGGGAGGACTATCAAATTAGAGCATAGAGAAGAACGTCCTTGACAGAAGCAGAAGCAACTAAGAAATAGAAATGAAATCCACATCAATCTATACGTTGAATGCGCATACAGGTCATTACACCAGCAGCAAAATCCAATCATATTCTATCTGATGCATTTGCTAGCACTTCCCAGCAGTATGATACTACCATAACTAATTCATTCTGCATGAAGAATTTACAACACTGAAAAGAAAGAATGGTGTAGAACAAGTACTGGCTATGGTACTTGCAGTAATCAAAAGAGGCAGGCATATCCCTGTACTTTTATTAGCAGCATTACAAGGGCACTAAGTGTTTCCTCCATGAAAAGAAAACTACTGATGGCTCAAAAAATACCTGCTCTGTTGCTTTTCAGAACTAGTGCTTCATAGATTCCAGAACTCTGAAAATGAATCCTGGGAAAAATTTAAAACAGAAGCTCAGTTCAAAGAATACATAATGTTATCCCTATTAAAAAAACATCAATAGAATACACATTGTTATGACTGCAGTGTTAACAATCAAAAGGCATGAAGCTTGCATTTACTTGCCAGGTTCAGCTTGCACTTATTTATCCACTTATCTCAAAACCTGAAACCAACCATACAGCCTAAATGAGCACCAGAAGTAATGTGGGCGGCTACAGGTTGAAATAAAATTGATTAAACTGTAATTAGGTACAGGTTCATATGGCTACTTTCCAAACGCTAGTCAGTTCAAGACAAACAAGCACTATCCATGTTATATACTTGACTTGATGTCTGCATATGAATTTTTTTTTTCCATTCATATGTAGTTAGCTCTATATGCATTACATAGGAAAGCAAAAAAAGGAGCACAACTCTGTAATCCCAGAGCGACATTTCCCAGCACTCTCCATATGCAGTGTCCATTGATCTAAACGGCAGCCTAGCTAAAGCATCAAAAACCTTGGGAAATTAAGCAAAGAACTGGCCACTGATGCCGTGTCAGACACAGAGAGATGAAAGCATCAAAGCTTCCTGGCGCACAGGACCAAAGGCGTTGTCAACATCACCTCCTAGTGCCGTAAATCTTACACAAGACATGATCGAGCACGTCACATGCAAGCTGGAGGCTATTCCTCGAAATGGCAACTGCAAAACTACAACAAAGACGAGCAAGAACCAGCATCTCGTCTCAGCAAAATTAGTTAAACCTCGTCAGTTGGTAATCCTATGCTGGTACTACTAATCGCGCCGAGAACCAAACTTGTACAGCAATGGCGAGCAAGACATCAACCAGACCTACAGGAAGAGAGCAAGCGGAACCGAGCGCACAAGTAGATGGAGAGTGGGAGACAGGAACAAAGGCTCACATCGTAGTGCGGCACCGGCGGGGTCTGCAGCTGCTGGTACGCGGCAGCTTCAGCTTCCGATCTAGCTGCTAGCTCAGGCACTCCGGGCCTTGGATCTGGAGACCGCATCCACCCTGCTCGAGGACGAGCCGCCCCTCCTCGTTGATGCCGCAGCCGAGCCGTCGTCGATGGAGATGGCCGCCGCACCCGAGAAGCCGCTGCGCCCGGGACTCGCCGCTCCTCCGACCCGGGCCCAGTCGCTGACCGGATCCGCACCGGGGCCTCGCTCCAGGGACGGGGCCGCTCGCCCCGCGCCGAGGAAGGAAGCCGCGTGAAGGGGAGGCCGCGTGAACGCCTTCCTTGCGCCGCAGATCTTGTCATCGGGGAAGGGGAGGGAGGCGGAGTCGACGCGGAGGTGGATCTGAAGGGAAGAGGAGGATATTGGGAGAGGCGGCTGTGGCTGGGAGAGAAGTGAAGGAGAGGAGTAGGGTTTGGCGAGGGCGGCCGGCTCTATTTAGTGGGCCAGTTTACTTGGGCTTCTTTGCCGCGGGTGACTGATACGTGGGGAGAAGAAAGACAAGGGACCACCGGTCATTGGATATGGGTAAATTTCAGAGCTGTGTAGATTGAACAAAAATTAGTATTTTAAAAATGATACATGTAAAAACGATTTTAAGAAATTCCACCAAAATTAGTGTTCATTTGGATCGACCAGATACACATTCTTACAAAATTCCATTCGAAGTTGCAACAAACTTCGTGAGATATAAAAAAGAGAAGACATGAGTGCATTTTCTAATTGTTTTGTCAAATTTTATCTCGCGAAATATAACGAATTTTGAGCTGATTTTTGATTTGTGGTTGTTCCATGTCAACCCAAACCTATGGGATTTTTGGTTATTTTTTTTTAAAAAAATCCACCTAAGTGTGTTCAAATTGGACAACTCTAGACACATCTCATGAAACTATCACCCAAGTTCAACCATAAGTGAACAATGTCCTCAACAAAAGCTTCAAAAAAATGGTATCATAATTCTCTTGTGTAGAGGTGCTTTAATTCTCCATCTCCACAAAATTTCATGTCTAGAAACATTTTCTTTCGAGATTTACAAAAATAACAAAATTTTGATAAAAAATGACCAACAGTTATTTGTCGATACGGCACAGCTATATCATATAAAGCAGTTCCATATATTCTCTAAATGGGTAGATAATATTTTTATCAACGCGAAGGAAAAAAAGAGGTTATTTGGACTTTGTATGCGAAATATATACAACTTTCAAAATTTAGCAATGAATCAAATTGAGAAAAAGATCTGGGGCCAAGAACTGAAGAAGAACAGGTGAGGCCCACATGTCGGTGGCACGGTGAGAGGAGAGCGGGCTGGGCTTCTGCTGGGCCAGAGCGAGTGGAGTTGGGCCGGGGGCTGGAGGAAAGGAAAAATTGAAAAAGAAAGAAAGGGGAGTGGGCCGGCAGGAAAGGAAAAGAAAAGGGCCGGCCCACGAGAAGGAAAACAGATGATGGACGTGTGTGGGCTTTCCTTTGCTGAATCAGCCCGTCTCGAAATGATCTGATAGGCGCATCTAGCCCAACCAACGGACGTGGGTCTCGTAAGCGCGCCCAAGAGAAGGAAGCCAGCCCAGCCCACCGCCCATGCATGCTGGTGTTTTCTAGTTATTATTAAAATAATTTGATGCCTACTGTTTTAGCAAGGCAACGGTGGCGTGATGGTAAATCCCTTCACTTCATTCCATCAGTTCGCAAGTTCGAACCAGTGTTCCGCATGGATTGTTTGAATTTTTATTTTTTCCCATGAAAACTGAGATGTGATTCCCAGCCCAGCTCAAGGCCCTTTTACATTGCGGCTTACTCATCCTCCCCTTGGATATAAAAAAGTTTGATTTTTATTATATTGTCTTTAAACTTAGTGTTCCGGTCGGTGAAGCTACTCTCGGACGAATAACATGTGCATCTCACTTGGCATGTATGATATAAAAAAATATTTAATAACAATTCCCGTTTATCATAAATTATATTTTGCTATTAAGGGTTGCTGCCTTTCTAGTGCTCTTGGGCTTAATCTCAAGCATTACTTGCAATATTTTTATTTTTTTGAAACATTACATGTGGGTCCCACTTGAAATGTTGTGGGACCAAACCACAGGTGGGCCACGTGTTCATGATCTAAAAAGATTATTCAACAAAAACTCACATTTTATCAATTACATTTTGCTTTTATTTTTTGAATAAAAAATATGTGTGGGTCCCGTGTTACAGTTATTTGACAAGTGTGCCACGTAATGACAATTCATATCTGTCATAAATTTTGGTCTAAAATAAAGAAAATTTGCTAATGACAATTCATGTTTGTCATAACTGTTGTGACATTTATTTTTTGCCAATTATGACATTTTTGTTTGTCATAATATAATGGCGTCTTAATTTATGACAATTTTGTGGTCAGATTTAATGACAGATCTTGATTTTTGTCATAAAACATCTTATTTCCTCAAAAATGTCATAAACCTAACAAGCTTTATGATATAACGGTATGTTGTCATCAGAAAAATGTCATAGAAAGTCACATTTGTTGTAGTGTGTTTGGGATGGAAAGTGTCCTTAATTTTGACTAATGATCTATGCAATATAATTGGGATGATATGGTTAGCAACACGTGGAGCTTAGGGAATCTAGGCATGATGGTTGGTTTGGTATGGTGCCATCGTGCACGAGACTTTGGTATGTGCTCGTACCTGCTCTAGATTCTAAGGACCAGTTCGTGGAGCATGTAACCAGGCTTAACAGCGCAACCATGAGGCTTAAAATGGGAACTGGCCTAGCCGAGTAATTAGTCATCCTTCTATGTCTGTACGCACCATCCGGTTGTTCGAGTGGCGCAAAAGGAGGCTACGGCCGGCAAGGGAAAATAGACTTGTCCACTGTAGCGAATCCTAGCGGGTGCCCACGGGGTAGGAGGAGCTTTGTAAAGGCTTTGTAGTGTGACCCTGGCTACATACCTCGGCAGTGTGAAGCAAAATGGGAAGCACGACTCATGAGGAATTGTGTGCAACCTCTGCAGAGTGTAAAACTGTCATGACAGCCGTGCTCACGGTCAAGAGCGGCTTGGACTTATTCATGATTAGTTAGTGGATGGTCTTGGTAGCCAGATGGTGGGAATCTGGTGAGTCTTGGTAGCCAGGTGATGGGAACCTGATTAGTTTGGTAGTCGGATGGGATCCGATGAGTTCTTGTTGCTGTTAGGAGTTGTCATTACACCTAGTAAATAAGATGCTTTTGATATAGGTGTTTATTTACTAGGATTGCATAGATGCAGACCCTGAGTTAAGCCTTTCTTGATATTGCCTTGCATGTCATATTTCACACATGCTGAGTACGATATATCATCACGCGCTTGCTTTCCCTATATTAAATGTTGCTCAGTGAGGAAGACAAAGACTACATTGAAGATGGTGCAGTGAAGGTCGCGTTGCCGCCAGTCGATTGCCTGTGGAGCGCCCTGGAGTTTCTTCTTCCGCTGACGTGTTTTACTCTGGTTTGTTTTATTAATGTTGTTTTATTCGTGATAGTACTTTTTATCACTATGATGTCGCTACATGTATGATAAAACAGATCCAGACATACATGTAAAATGCATTCGATTTATGTATATAAAAATCGGGTGCGACACATACGTATCTGAAGTGCATGTCACTACAACACAAACACCATATAGCAACGCATCCTTTGCAACGGTAGACTAATGCGTTGCTAGCCCGCCCCACCTCCCCCCACCTCCGCCCACCTCGGTGGATTATAACTTCTCTCTTCCCAATCCACACCAGCACATCAGGTGGTGCGCCGTCACTTCGTTCGCCTCTCCCCCTCTAGATTCGTCGCTCCCATTCTCCCAATCTCCAGATCTTGCCCTCAGCCTCCTACCCCGATGCAGGATTCCCACAGCAGCCGTCCTCCGGTCACGCGTGCCGTCGCTGCAGGCTCACCTCTGATGGCAGTTCGTCCGTGGTGGCTACTTCACCAGATCCAACCCTCTGCGATGCGAAGACCGGAGGAGAGCCTGGGATCGACGGAGAGCTCCTCCTCCCACTCCTAAATCATGCCGCCATGACCCCTTCTACTGTTCTTCGCTTCCCCCTGCCAGTCTGTGTTTGTTTGGTTATATTCTTGCAGATCTGCAGAACGGCAAGTATACGGGAGTGGAATCGAGGGCAGCAAGTTATTTGAGGTGAGAATCATGGATCACGATTTGTTTCAGTTAGGGATTTGTTCTTGCGCCCCCGATGGGCTTCCATGGCTTCAGATGCATTTTCTCATATTATCTAGATGCGAACCTCTGTAATTGTAGATTTGTTTCGTTAATTTCCTGCCCACGGTGTGCACCTGGCAATTTAGATTATCTAGATGCGAACCCCTGTAATTGCAGATTAGATGGATCGTTATTAGAATGACAAGGGATTGGCAGTTTGATTTTTCCTTTCGGGTAATTTAATATAGTTCTGTATCTTATCCTGGCATTCTTGCATGTGTTTGACACTTCGCAGCAATTGTTCATGACTCTCTTATCTGTAATTGCAGATTGCCGACGGATATGCACCTGTAACACACGAACACCAAAAATCTCACAAGATGTGCAGCAGTGTGGGCTGTGCGACACACTGCAACACAAAGGTCTGCAACTTTCTCTCCTTAAAAACACTCTGCAGTTGGTCAGGTTCAGATTCTGAATAGTAATTAGTGTTATATTAAAATGTAGCAACATATATCATTTGAGAATTTGTTAGTCACAATGTTTTATTTTTCTGCAAGCTTTTATCTTTTGTTGATGATACAAACAATAGTCAAACTATAGAGACTACTGCATGAATTTACTCGAAAATATCTGAAAATTTTCATAATATTTCTCCTGCAATTTGATGATTCTAGTCTTTTGTGTTTAACTCGATCAATAATTTTAGATGCTTTAGGGATGATAAACTATTAACACGTAGTTCAAAATTTGTCATGCAGGATGAGTGGATGACTGATCAAATGAGCATGCAAAAATGATGCAGAGTAACATTTTAGCTTGGAGAATGGTCAGAGATATCGAGTGAATGCAGTTTTGACATCTTAGATACAGATTTGTATTCTTGGAATTATAGATATGTTAGGTTCAGATGTTGTTTTATTGCACACAGAAGTTGTATCCTTGGGATGTTTTCATCACCAAAATTGGATGTTGTAATTCATGTCGGCCGATCCTTGTACAACTAAACTTGTATATAATACAATTTTTTGGCAGTGAAATTGTGCGCCTCTGAAGTGTTTGGACAGGATCTGTAATTGATTTACAATTATAGTATGATTGTGAAAAGTGATATTTCAATTATAGTATGATTTACAATTAGATATATTTTCCTGGTGGCTTACCAGTACTAGCAACGCATGGAAGCGTTGGCTGTTAGAATATATGTGTTGCAGAACTGCAACGCATATTAGTGCTGGTTACCAACGCATAAAGATACGTTGGAGTAGACCCTTGCAACGGCAGCTGTAGCAACGGATGCTAGATCCGTTGGTATTGATACTACCAACGCATATTTGGACTTCTACCAACGCATACATACGTTGCAAAATGGGTGTTTCCCTTGTAGTGTGTCTAAACCATGCATCTTCGAGAGAGATGAATATGTCTCAGGGGTCAGACCTAACCAATTGCAGAGCCGGTGTAGTGTGGTCAATCAACATACAGAATATATTCTGGCTAGGAAGGTAAAACTCGACTATGCAATGGCACTTGTAAAACCACATCACAGTGACATAGTCAACAGCCTATTCCCAATACCTCACATACCCATCACCCAGGGAGATCAAATGATCTAGCAAAGTGGCACAAGGTTAAGAAAGCAGGGGTATATCGTATTCAAAGTTCCAATTCAAGTATCACGTATATATAGAGATAGTGGCGAAGCCATGTTCAAGCTACTGGGCTACAGGTTGAATAAAGGACACTAGCCTCTGGCCGTTTGCATTGGACGATTAAATAATCCATCGAGGCCTCAATCCATCAAGGCACGGTTGTCCGTCGCAGGTCAAGTTGGCAAGCATATCGTCACACGACAAAGATCGACAACAAGGATACACAGGACCTCGAGGCATCGGGACATCACGAGAAGCCATGAGGCCAACGTAGTCTTCTCATGGTCGCGTCTCGCGTGCTTTACTCCGGACCCGGCGAGTGCGTGTGCGGCGAGGCGGCGTCGTCCGGCAAGCACGAGCACAGCAATACGGTGGCCTGCAATTAGGAGCACGCGAGTTGTGAGCGTGCGTCGCGCCAGCCTCCGGCGAGCGCGTGCGCGGCGAGGCAACATCGTCCAGTAAGTGCATGCGCAGAGATCGAGAAGACGGCCTCCAGCAAGCATGCGGGCTACGATGGAGCAGGTGCCGCGTCGAACTATATGGCGAGCTCGCACACGAGCAAGGCAGCATGGGGCTGTCGCACCTTGGCGACGTTAGCAACTGCGCGAGGAAGGCCAACCACGCTTTCGTAGTCGTCTCGCCGGGAACCGGCCGGTCTCCGTGGATGGGGGGATGCGACTCTGTGGCGACGCACATCGAAAGAGAGATAAAAAAAATATTCGCTGCGGAGCCTTCTGTTTTTTTAACGAAATTAATCTCAGCCCAACCTTCCAATACCAACGGCTTGGATCAGAGCTAATGCCCAAAAGTTTCTCTCTGCATCAATGCACATCACTGACACATGAGGCTGGGCCCGTATGTCAGTGGTTGTTAATGCATCAGCATTACTGCTGAGAACCCAGATCTCTCACGAACGGGGGAAGAGTGTTTGTTGGTGAACAATCACATGGATTGCCATGACATCTCTCCATGTAGTGCTATGCAGATTTGGAGCAAGTTATATTGTTTTGATAATTCATCTTTTAAATTTTTAGGTCAACAATAAGTCTTAGTCGGTTTGCCGGTTGGGCATGGCAAGAGATGTATCCGGACCAGAATAATGCATGGAGCCCATCTCCAAACATGAGTAGGAGATCATCATATAATAACTGTTACACTTTTTCCTATATTTAACCACCTTGGTATACATGATTGTTTATTAGTATTTTGGACGACGAATGTATGCAGCGACAAGATCAAAGACTACTGGATCGATCTCTCAATAGGAAGTACCAAACGGCACCATCAATATCGGCTGCTCGGTTAACAGTACAATGCTAGATCAAGTAAATTGAGGTACCAATCCGGCCACCGCAGTTGCCTAATGCCTATCCTAGCAAGGTTTATGATGTCCGTCAGAGTGTCAGCTGCTCTCAATGGAGAGCAGCGAGGATTCCTACTTTGGTGGAGTTAACAATTAAGTCCTTGAGGAGAATTAAAGATTGTCAGGCAAAGTTTCATAAAACAACATTATCACACCATGAGACATACTCAACAACGTCATGCAGAACAAAGCCTAGAGAAACTGCCAGCAATTGATCAAGGGATTGGTCTGAACGAATCACTCATTTTTCATTAAGCTCATGGTTGTTCATGAATTTGATATCGACACGACCATGGATAAATACCCGAGGGAGACACCAGAGGGACGGCCCACAATCGAAGGGAGAAGATTGGTGGATGATCTTATTAGAAAGTGACAAAGGGTAAGCAAAATCTCAAGCATCTGAAAATGAGATAAACTCTAAAAGAAAACAAAAAGAGTCGTCTAAAGCGTATAAGCAAGTCAAAATGAGTCTAGCCGCGCAATATGCACGGGCCACCTTGCTAGGCCACCACGTTCAAAGAAGCCACCACCTTCGCTCTCGAGGCCACGAAATTACCATGTTAATAAAAAAAAGAAAAGCTATGAGCCGTTGGATTTTATGAACATCTAACGATCTAGATTAGTAAGAGAGTCCATGCAACACACGTCTTTCAAAATCAGAAATTCGGAGTAAAAATAAAGAAAACCATGTCATGATGTTGGGAAAGGAGTAGTTCTTCTATAGTGTACATATTAATAACACATTATATTAATATTTAGCCCATGATCGTTTGCATTGCCAGATCGATCCGTCCGTCGGGCACGATTGGCTGCAGGACATATAGTTGATAAACTGATATGAGGCGGACTAGCCAGACGCCGAGCAGGATCATCAATATATGCTGGAGTCCTAGAGAGCTGCTGCCCATGGACGTGACGCTATGCTTCAGCGTTACTGAGAGAGATGGGCTCACGAACTTCATGCGTGAGATGGTGTGTTCTCGCGCTGAACCACCGGGCAGTCTGCCGGCGCGTGGCCAGAGGACGACCAGTATACAAAGATTTGGTGATGTACACGGGAGTTCCAACAGGCACAAACAAGGCACATCGTCAACAATCTGACATTCTCATCATGTACGTAGTCAGCTGCCGTCGACAAATCGGTGGGCTGCGAGGCAAGGCGGACATAGAATCCACAAATGCTTCGTTCACTGATGGGCGAGAGCAGCTTGCATCGATGCAAGGCCGGTGGTACAACATAATAAGTGTAGGTAGACGATCTTATCTTCCCTAATTGGAGATATCAACGTCCTATGTGTACAACATGTCCGAAGGAGTCGCGTCTGCTCCGGGTTGCTTTATGTGCGAGAGAATAGTAAACTGGACGTCAAGATGGAGAATGTCTCACTATACCACAATTCCTCGGTCTAATGACTCATTATCAGGTATGGTCGTCTAAAAATCCGTCCAAAAGCTATATAGTATTATTTTGCGTGGTACATCCGACCAAATTTTCAGTCTAAGTCTCAAGCTCTAGAAGCAAGGGGTAATTCAAGTGATATTAGTCATAAGATTTTTCCCAAGTTGTATTTGGTACTCCCTTTGTTTTTTAATATATGACGTCATTGACTTTTTTCATTACTTTGATCATTCGTCTTATTTATAAATATTTGTGTAAATAGCTAAGTGTATAAGCTAACTTTAAAGTGCTTTTGATGATGCATCTAATGATATTCATTTCACATTCGAAAAGTAGTTATTTAAATCTATATTGTTGGTCAAAGTTCAAAAAAAAATGTTATATAATTAAAAACGGAGGGAGTACCAAAGTATGAATTGTACGTGCATAAAAACAATTCATAATAACACATGTCTGCAACATATTCCTTCAAGCTTGCTATAAATGTTGTACTTTATTCTTCTTAATTTTTCATTGAATCATAGTGGTACAGAAAATAAAAATACAGCAGCTGTTGAGCTCCACCGCGTCAGCAAGGAGGACGAGCGAGATGAATGAGGACAGCAAACATCAAGAGCTACACTTTAAGTCGAGGACGAACTCGCTACAAAGGTAAGTTCAAACCAAGCGACCAACACTTTAAGCAACCAGCAGACATCACCATCTGGCTGGGTCTTGCCCCACTTTAAGGTATCATCTCTTCTCTATTTAGATTGCAAATACTAAGGCCACGTTTGGTTTGGCTCCTCTGATGTGTAACAAATTCATGGAAGCATTTTTTCTCTCCCCTACACAAATCAACAGCAAAACAACTAGGAGCCAGAAGAGCCAAAATTTTAGCTTCACTCGCTCTGGTTCATTTGTGCTATATAGTCCTCTATAATGCAGGGGGCAAAAAGCACCTCGAAGCCAAACCAAACAGGTCCTAAGTGCGGAGGCAATAAGGAAGCACACATTGAGCTTCATGGAAAACCACGGCAAAAGGAGATGTTGTATTCACCACAACAATATGTACATCAGCTGTGCTGGGTATTATAAGATATAGTCTACGCTTGCTCAGCCATCAACCACTTAGAGGAATTGAGATAGTTGTACGGTTATAAGACGGAATTTGCAAAGTATATTGACAAAAACAAGATATAAGTTTTAAATATTTCTTGGAAACCAGAAACGGTTTCTCAAAGAAACAAGAAACGTAGGCCTCGATTAGAAAATTTTGAAAATGCATGTATTTTGAGATAGAAAACTAGATATCACTAAAATCAGAAAAATAGAATTCAGTTTTTTTGTATAGAAGGATATTCATACCTAGAAATACTTAAAGTTTAACACTTCTTTTATTGCTTAATGCACGCAAGTAGAAACATTACGTGTTTGCAAAAATAGAAATTTATGTAACTATTTGTAGGTGTGCCTTAGTTCAACGTAGTGAGATTATTGAGATATCCATAACAATAAAATATTTCTACTTTGCCAAAAAAAATATCCCTTCAATGGTTTCAATACCAATACTAATAAGTATCACCATATCAAAGCAGAAATTCTCCAAGGTAATTAATGCACCATTTTTACATCAGTATTTCTAATACAAGTTATTACTAAAGCATCCGACTTTAGGTTTTTCCATGTATTTGCTCCTTTGGAATGATTGCGAAAGTAATGAACATGAACCAAAAATTAGTGGAGTTGTATCAAAACAGATTGTAATAAAACTAGCGGCGCAGTTTGCGCCGGCCACCTTACTAGTTTGTATTAATCTGCCACCATTTACTGTTTTTCAAAGGTTGTTCTCCTTCATGATTAAATTTTAAAGGACTGTATCTTTTGATTATGGACCTTCATGATTCTGAGCTCTCTACTACCAGTCAGATGAAGAGGCTTAGGATGTTGGAATCAGGATGTACATTAGGAGGGTTTGTTAGATGCCATCACGGGTTGAATCACTGTAAATCTGGTTGAAGTACCTTAATTAGCAAGCAGCAATAGGACGAGCCTTATTTGGGTGTCCAGAACCTTTTGTATGTAGTCCTACACTCCTACTTACAATTTGGTGTTAGAAGTTGTAAAGGACCAATTTGGTATTACAAATTGTTTTATGAACCTATTATCTGAATGCTACGCACTTATGTATATTCAATCTTCTGTAGCCTTTTTTATTTTTTCATGGCTACCTTCGTTTAGATTTGAAACTGATTAGGACTCATGATTAAGGAGCTATTATGTCGTTGCTTTGCTTGTACCTTCAGTGAGCAACGTCCTGTTACGAATTTATAATAGCTGTGGGTTCCTTTTCTTTTCAAGCTTGATGTCAATGAAGCCTAGTAGACAATCTGAGCCTGAAATGCTGTTGAAACCATGCTCTGATCTGATCCCTCCGTTCAAAATCTAAGGGTCACAAAATTCGGGTGCCAAGGTCACTAGTTTAACTCAACTGTTTCCTTGTACTGGAATACCCGGGTGCCAGGGGACTTAAAATTGCCCAAGTGACAGGTAGACAGCCGCTTCCTAGATCCCCTGTTAGGACACACTTTATCATGTAGATGTGGCTCGACCTCTCATTTCTTTTTCTTCCACCTAAGCTTATCGACACCAAATGGCCAACTCAAACTTGTCATTTGACATCCATCTCTAACAAGTAACCGTACAATCGACTTTCTTTATTGTTATTCTATATTCTATAAACGCCACGGCCATTCATATTGGAGAATATGATCACAGCTCGAACCACCAATAGGAAATATGGAACGAATGCTTGAGCAAAAAAAAACTCGACTGGTGGGGGAAGAACCGCCCCCACAGCATTATATTAAGGAGAAGATGCCTCGACTCCTGGTCGAGAAAACCCCCTGAACCCTGGCCCATACCTGGCAAGCCTGGGTCAAGCCAACCTGGGCGACGTAGCACAAACATAGGCAGGCAGCGGCCCACCGGCGCGCCAATTCCTAGACTGTGCACGTCCAAGCCACAGGTCAGCGAGCACAGCGAGGGGGATTTTTTTCCACCGCCACCGGCACTGTTCACGTGAACAGTACCACTCCGCGGCACTGTTCAAATGAACAGTACCACTCCGTGAGGCGCACCGCGCGAGCAGCCCTCGAACGCGGGCGGGCACGCTGGCATCCCAACGTCTTGCCAACCGAGCTGAGCTCGGTTCTCGAATGCTCGAGCAGATCATGAGGTTTGTGATTCAAGTGATATCATATTATTCAAGTCAAAATCTTCCATCAAATCCATTAACCTTTGTGTACTACCCAAATTTGTAAATTAATTGTTCGATACAAATCAATAGAACACGAAGAAGAGATTTTTTTTTCTGAAATGACGAGAAGAACAAAATGAGCATGTTTTTTTTTTCATGTATAAAGCCCCTCAAATTAACCGGCTGGCAACCCTCCGATCCCTAGCTATTATGGGTGAAAATGGATCGGATACAGATGGTTAGTGCTCATCCTGTATCCTATCCTATACTTTTTACTCGAATCTAGAGTCGGAGCGGATAATACGGGATAATTATTTCCGCATCCCATACCTTGTCCATATTTTTTTGTTCAGATTCGGAGTCAGATACGGTTATTATCATAAAGTTTGCAAGGATGAAAAATCAAAGGATGGAGAAACAATTAGAGTAAAAAAGGCATACTAATCATTTCTATACATGATAAAGAGCAATGCACGCGACTCTTACTTATGTTAATCTCTTGAGTTTACACCATATTATTGGGTGTATAATCGTTATAAACTTACATAGATCACATAATATTCGGATTCGGGAGGGGCATCACTCGTCTCGTATCCTATCCCGCTACAATTTTTCGGATTCGGGCACAGATAGTGTCGGATGTTCATTAATGCATCATGTATTTGCCCATATTAAATTTATGCGGATTCGGCAGTCGGTCCGTCAGATATTTACCGTCCCGTTTTAAGCCGTGTTAGCTATCGATCTTGTAGAACTTGGACGACTTGAGCCCGGCGGTGAAGTTGAAGTACTTGAGCGTCTTGGCCCACTTGGGGTTGGTTTTGAGCCTGTGCACGGCGATGTCGGTAGGCGTGAACGGGCGCTGGCACTGGTTCAAGGGCACGGGATCCAGGTAGTCGTGCATCGCCGGCTTGGCGTTGAACCGGTTCTTCCCCTTGCCCCCGAGCCGCAGCCACTTGCCGGTGAGCTTGTCCTCGATCCCGACGCTGTTGTTGCGCGCCACGTCGGACGTGGCGATCCACGTGACGAGGTCCCACGACAGCGCGTACCCCATGCCCAACATGTACCCGCGGAAGGGGACCGCGCCGTCGCCGCATGGGGGGAAGGTGAAGCCGTAGTACGCGTCCTCCCGCGGCACGGCGCGCAGCGACTCCACCAGCTGCGGCAGCCGGAGGAAGGTGTCGTCGTCGGCCTTCATGACGTAGTCGTACGGCTCGTCGGCGAAGAGCCGCGCCGCCGCGGAGAAGAAGGCGTACGTCTTGCCGCCGTCGAGGTTCTCCTTTTCGCAGCCGTCGAGCACGATGACGTCGCCGCCGTGGGCGAGGATCTCGAGCGGCACCAGCACGCGCTGGTCGTCCTTGTGCAGCCGGCAGAAGACGAAGCGGACGTCCACGTGCGCCGTCAGGTTGGGCGACGCCAGCTGCAGCCCGTACACCATGCGCAGCAGGTGCCGCCGCTCGTACAGGTCCGCGCGGGTCAGCACGCCGATGAGCAGCCGGAATTCGGGCTTCTTCTGGGACACGGCCGCCGTGTCGTACGTCCCCGGCGGCGAGGTGCACGACGCGCTCATCGTCGCCTGCCGCAGCTCCAACGCCTTGGGGTACACGGAGAAGAAGATGAAGGCCAGGAGCAGCAGGGGCAGCAGCAGCACCAGCGCCTTGCTCGACGCCGACAGCTTGGGGACGGCGCCGTGCAGCCCCTTCATGACCCGCCGCCTGCTTGTGGTCGTCACCCACCTTGTAGAGGAATTCCTCGGCTCGATGCAGACAGTTTCTGTTCTGGGCTGTGCGTGGAGGGCATATATGCGCCGTGCTCCTCTACAAGTGGGCATTAGCGCGGAGGCACGCATCGGTTCTGTCGCCGGCTCCTGAAGATTCCGGTGTGATCGGCGTGGTGGGGAGCTTACTTTGCGTGAAGGCATGCAAGAGCGAGGTACGGAGTCAGGGTGAGCTAGCGGAGGGAGTGTACGTAAGGGTGGCTAAGAGGGGCGAAGCCACGTTGCCTGCAAGTGGGCTGGCGCGGATGCACCCAGTCATTTTCCAAAAACCAGGTGTTAAGGCCTGGTTTTCACCATGGACGCCCTCCATGGCAAAACTAATTCACCCACAGCTGGAGATCGTGTGGTCCAAAGTGAAAGAAAGGCCAAGTACTGAAGTATTAGGAAAAGACTAAAGACCTTTTTTATTTAACGCCAGCATGGCTTATAGATTAGAAAAAGATAGCCGAGCTGCAAATGCTCAAAGCAAGCCCAAGAACAACGTGATTACGTGAATAGGTGATCGATAGGTTGATCACATCAGAAAAAAAATTATCCCAGCTCTTGTCAACGTTAATAAAACACTCAAGGCAAGAAAGCTCAGCCGATTCGTCTCAAAAAAAAAAAAAAAAAAAAAAGCTGAACCGATCCTCCTACGTTTGACCTTATTCTCTAAATTATTTTAATCGCTTCATTCCAATCAAATATAGATGCGAAATTTGGTCGGATTTATATGCTCCACAATGTCGGGCTAGGTTTCAAACTAAGATTTCTTGGTATTTTCGAGCTATGATAGCATGTAACATATATTGAATATTGAAATCTATTATATTTGATGGGTAATTTGATGAGCCGGTTTTAGAAGAGGAAAGCTCTTGAGCCAGATAGTTCCAACCATGTATGAAGTTCATGTCCAGATGATATCATTTGGAAAGAGAAAATTAAATATGAACCAGTTTGAAGAAATTAATTGATGATTATCAGTGGTTTGGAAGGCAAACTGCTTCTTCAATGCCAACACTTTTGTGTTGTTGGTCTATAATAAGTGGATTTCTTCATTTTTGTAAATCTTTTTTTGCAACATTTTCCTATGCCATTAGATATGTTCAAATATGGATGTTAAACTTATCATTTGCAGTATAACTTAAGCGATGTTGTTCAAAATCGAACAAACATATTTATAGTTAAGGAAAAAATCCTGCAGCCCCCTTCATTTTTCTCTAGCTTCCCCACTGGCCTGCAGGTAACCTGTTGTTGCATTGCCTCACACCTGTCTCAGTGGGCAATCATGGCCACCGTGGGGCAGCCTGGCGCCTCCTCCATGGGAAGGATCACCATGCACTATGCCAACTCGCCTACCCGCAACACAGAAGAAGAGAGCCTTGAAGACCTAGATGACGATCTCCTTCAGTTTGTCCTTTACCCAGGTATCTGTTTAGGATTCTATCCGGGGGGTTTTCTCAAGAAAACGATAAACACTTTCACAGCATTTCCGTGGGTTTCATTTTGGTATACCTACTGGAAAAGTTTCGTAGAAAAAATTATTTCTTGAAAATCCTTTTACATTCTCAGGAGGGTTTGCACCAATTGATCTTGGATGTAATAATAGGTTGTCCCCTTGTTTTATTCACATCGTTAGGCAGCGTATGGCTGTTCATCGATATAGAGTTCACGACCACATTCTGTGGCATGCATCATCCGCTCTCACTTAGTACATTGTTCCCCATCTGGGCATCGAATATACATTACTTTGCGCTATTACGACTTCTTGTCTCTAGCATACCCTGCAGTGCTCTGCCGTCGAGCGCGCGGTTGTTGGTGACCGGATAGCGCGCAACCGGAGCCTGCGGCCTGTCATCGGTGATTTGAGCGCGACACGGGTTCTACGATGTAATACCCGACCCAATTCACGAGCAGCAACACGGAATTCACGGCAGTATACTGGATGTCTCACGAACACTTAAGATCCGATACAATTTGGTAGCAGGAAGGGAAAGGATTGGAGAGGAAGTAAGAAAGGTAAGCAGAGTTCTTTTACAAGCTGAATGAATGAACTCTCATCACACACGGCGGCATCGCTGTATATATAGTCTACGCGTTGGGCTTCTCTCCGCCGACTCGGCCCAAGGCCCACAATCATTCGCGCGCCAACTCCAGGCTTGCTTCTGTTTCGTTCCCGCTCGTTGCCGCGCCTTCACTGTTCGTCGTCACGGCTGTGTCGGTACCAGGCGTGACATACTACTAGCAGCTGTATGCCATCACCCGATTCAGCCCACTTCCCCACGTGTGCATGTCCATCAGATTCCTGACGCCGATCTCGTCGAAGACGTCTGTCGGGCATGAGCTTGTAGGTAGGGGTTGGCAATTCGCATGCCTAGCCGTACGTGCATCCATTGCATCTCTTCTTGTGCTCGCGTCGCGTGCGTTCCTGTCCGCGAACTGGAGTGCAACTGCGCAAGGTCGCAGACTGTAGTCGGTGTGTTCCATTGCACTAGAACGCGGAATCGAAGTGAACGAAGGACAGGATACCTTCGTGCTCCGGGGACACCGCGTCGCGTTCTCGCCAATGTCTGTGCTCAGCGCGGCGGCGGAGCTTGCGGGTCGTCCCGACAATGAAACCAGAGCCGTGGCGACCGACACCCACCAGGTGCTGAGGTTTCTATAGAACAAGCGTGGCGCTGGACGCAGCATATATTACATCCACGTCGCACTCGAATGGCCGTGCAGGTTTCCATGTCGTCGAGCAGCTCCGCCGTGTCCTGCCGCTGTCGGACATTGCGGCCATGGCGGAGAGGCGGGCGGCGGCGAGGCTGTCGCGACTGGCGAGCCGCGCGCGTCGGGGGACGAGAGGGCGGCGTCGCAGCCATGGAGGAGATCGGCGGCGCGTCCCCGAGTTCGCACCAGGAGGGCCGGCGGCCGTGAGCCTGCGATTGGAAATTCCGACGCGTGGATCTGGCGGGGACACGCGTCGGTCATTGGAAGGGGCGGTACGCCGGCCGGTACCTCCACGCGCTCGCATGCAAAACATCCGCGTTTGGAGCTTGGTTACATCCTCGACAGGACACGTAAGGAAACCAACACGGATTTGGACCGTGCAGTGTGACGTCCAACACCCTCTATAAGAGTAACTAGCCAATCAACCCGTGCATCTGCACGGGCTAGATATATATTTCGTGGTGTTAACTACACTACACGTTTATTTTAGATAGGGTATTGTAGATATATAATTCGGATGCCATGCTTGTTATGGATCAACCCTTCTATAGTTCGACTACCAGTTAGAAATTTTTGCCAAGTTCATCGAGTAGATGATCAAAATGAAAACATAGGCAAGGTCATCAGGCAGCATGATGGCAAGATATCTTGATGGACATGACGTTGACTGTTTATCATTTTTCCTTACGGGATGTAGGGTCGAGTGAGTTGCTCCATTTATTATTATGGTCTGAGGGCAAATACATATTTAACTGACCCATAGTTGTTAGGGACAGAAACTAAGGAGAATAATGTGCCAAGTATTTTTTTCTCAATATTTTTTAAAGATTAAATTAAAATATAGTTATAGCATGTTACGTTAGGAGATGAAGGCATGATAGATGCATATGACAATTACCAGGTGCTCACGTGTAGATGTGTCGTAGTGGGACTAATTAAAAACCGATAGGAGTATTCGTATCAATGACCTGTTGTGACAATAGAACACACACCATTATGAATACAACACATTAATTATTCAATATAGATTTTCTAAAGCAACATAAATATTATATGGATGCTTTTACAAATTAAATTGCATAGCATGAAACAAATGTGCCAGTCGTATAAATTTAAACTAAATATGAAACATAATGCACATCTATTTTAAAATTTGGAAGGATATTTTAAAATTGGAACGATTCCTGTATGAATTTCAGGGCAAGCAAGAATATTATTAATCATGTGAATAATGGATATAGCAAATTAACTTCATGTTCAAGCAGCAAAATACAATTTATTTCTATGATGTATATTGTTGACTTTGAAGGCTTAGGTAATCAGCTAGGTAGATTACCTTACCTTTCTGTATGCTCAACTAAATTGCATCTGTTTGCAAAATTCGAAGCATGCTCAAATGCTCGATAATAAGCAGTTAGTTCTTATATTTAAATATTACTTTCGAGGGAAGCCGGCAGTATATATGTCAAGCTCGGCAAGTTTAAATGCTTGAATTTCTTTAAATTAATTTCCGGATTTATAGTAAAATCACTTGTATAATTTTAAGGGAGCCTTGAGGAAACATGAACATGCATTAGGCACTCACCTTCTCTCCGTAGAGTTTCTTCTGTGCGCGTGACCACATAGATTGTATGCAATATTGATCCGGTATGCAGGAGTGCTCAATACTCATAGGCAGTATCTTCGAGATGAAACAAATACATGAACTGAAAAACTGTGATCATCCCTTCCAATCCACCTGTACACCCTGTCTGGCAAATCTAGGCCATTGGTTCTGTTGGGCAGCAAGAACACGGACTCATTATAATTGTCTTATATTTCCCTGTTAATATGTCAGCACGTCAGGGGACACGGCTTTGAAGATCTTCATGAAGTTCCATCAAGCAGCTGCTTCCAGATCCTTCCTCACCTCTGCATGCAACGAAAAAACACAGGCACATCGAAGCGATGGACCCGGGACTCACCTTGATGTATTTGTTTTCCAGACTAAAGGCCGCACCTTGAGGTACTGGAAGTCTAATCGGAGTTCCTGGAGTGCAGTTCCTGTGCATGCAGCTGCTGCTTCATGCCCCCTCATTCCGGTCTCTGCTATGGCGGCCGAGCGACGTCGCGTGGTGATGGACAGCCGGTTGTTGTCTTTTTTGATGGAAAAGCCGGTTGTTGTCTTGCTGACAGTATAGAGCCCGTAGTAAATAATGCATCATTCTTACCCAAAAAGAATAGGAACTCGATCCTCAAAGAGCATAACGAACTGGATTAAATGGGCCTAACCTACGAACTATCAAAATATTCAACTGGAGACACCATGGACGCTGTCATCGAGGAGGTTGGTGGGGAGTAATCGGACCGATCTGTTGGGGGCGATGTTGATGGAGGCGTTCATGGCGGTGAGGCAAACGGGGCAGGTGTCCAGCGACTCCAGCTTGGGCATGCATTCCTTGCACAGGCACAGATCCCGGCACGAAGCAGCGCAGTTCATGGACATGAAGCAGCACCATTGCATTGTCTGCCGCGGCCGCTAGATGTGTGGTGGGTCAGATTCGCCGAATCCCCTCAACTGGCGCAGCGCCGCGCCGCATCATCTGCCGATGCAGCAAGCTGAGAAGGACGGGCTAATGGCTATGGACACAGCCGTACACAGCCTAGCTCCTGGTCCTGGCGGCCGCCTGCCGGACTCGCTCTTCGACCTAATCGGTGCGTCGATGCGCTGCTCCACCTCCTTTTCCCCGCAGCCTACGCTATTCGGTACACGTGAGGGAAGCGATCTATTTGGATAGAGAGGAGGTCCACGTGAGATGTGGGATTACATAAGATCTAGTGGTTTGGGTTGTTAAGTGTCTAAATTAACGGTCGGATGTTTTGCTTTTTTCTGAGAATTTTTAAGATTTTCATCGATTAACGTGAGGGCTCCAAAAGGAGCAGATTCACCTACAACAGAGTGAAAATTATCGTACAGTTCTCAAATTTTCACCATGTAAACTAAGCACGTGGCTCTAATTAGTGCCAAGTATTTGTCACTAGAAAGAGAAAATTGTACATGTGACCTCTTGTACTGTGCACTATGGTGGGTGGGAAAACATCAAATGCAAACTGAAAAATCTTGTCGTTATTTCCCAAGGGATTGATGAGGTAATCATATCCATATGCTGAAACAGCAGCATATCATTCTTGTCAAGGGAATGAATATTGGGACGGATTGGGGACTAGTAGCAAGTTCAGTACCACGTTGTCTGTAGCGAAAAATATTGTAACACATTTTCTGTGACCAATTCGCGTCCTTCCCTCTCATCGTCAGAGCACTTGTGTAAAGATCAGAAAAGAGAAGACTGACGCGCGCGACGAGTAGCTACCCGAACCGTGGTACTGTGCGTGGCGGAGGTGGGCGATGTCCAGCCGCCGCGAGGCCGTTCAGAACATTGCTGGGCTCGGGCGAGCCCTGGCGTGCAGCGGATTTGATTCTAGTGTTCGTGCGCCGTCTCATGATCATGGCCAGTTGCTCACGAACGACCTTCAGGGCCGCGATGGTGAGGACATCGATCCGGCCACGCGCTTAATTGTCAACAACAGGCGTGCCGGCCTCGTGCTTGTTCCGGTAGATCGAGTTGGACGGTGACCGCGTTGATCAATTATGCCGGCAGACTTGCTGCTGCTCCCCTCGCGACACGACGCCAAGCTTGAATCTCTTCCCATGCATGTCAGCAGCGGATATGCTTAGCCGTGAGTCTTGGGACAAACCTGGTTGGTTGGTTACAGGTCGACTTGTGAATGATAAGGACCTGAAGGACTAGTTGAGCTAAGAATATGTTGTTCTTCCTTGAGTCAATTTGTGCACTAATGTTCCGTGAAATGCATGTTTTTATTTTTATTTTTATTGCCCACTGCCTTGGAAATGACTTATTTCTCATGCTCCATTAGCACGCATGTTCATTGTTGTCAGAGGTGAAAGATGATGTAAACGTCTGAATGCATGTAGTTATCAGACCTAACAATTGTCGACCCAACCACGGTGGTGAAGCAACAACTAGAACAAATTCTCGTTAAGAAGGCTTCAAAATTCCACTCTCCAAGGGCAGGGCACATGTAAAAGAACACACAACATTGTGCCGTGGCGAAGCTAGCGCTCAAGAGATCCAAGTGCCACTTCAGCAAACCAATGACAGTTTGGTCCACACGTTTGATATCAGGTGGGGCGTATGGGATGGAAATTTGATCCCAACAGTTGGAATTTGCTTTGGATCTTGTTGAAGTTGCACTCAGTTGAACTCATGTAGCGTAACCCGTGACAATGCATGAATAACCTATTCCCGATACCTCTCACTCTTAGCTATGTTGATCGAATTATCCAGCAAATGAAAGCAGGTGTATATCATATTGACATCTTCTAACGTCCTATCATATATATAGAACTTGTAGAATTCTATTATGCTCTCATGTTTCTCAAATGCTGGTCACATCCTCATTTATGTACACATGATGCGATCATCATTGGTCAGTTATTTTCCTTCCCATTTACTTGATCAGTAAGCAACTAAAGCACATAGCTCTAACTACTCTGTCTAGTACATGCCAGAAAACAGGCAAATTTGTACATGTGACCTCTTTTACTGTGAGGTTACGTATACCATATTGCTATGGTTGGTGGAAAACATCGAATGTAAACTGAAAATACTCTTTTCATCACGGCTGCGGGCCGCGCCAGCAATTAGCATAGGGTGGGGCTGACGAACTCGTCGTCCCTTTCTTGGGCATTGATATACCGTTTTCAGTCGGCAGAGGAACCAGCTTCAGACGAATAGCCTCCGTTGGGACTAAAGGAAAACGAAACTGGTTGACGATTACACGTTCAGCAGCATGTTCGTTGTCGTTAAAGATGAAACATCGATGAGATAGTCGCTGATTATTACACTTAGCAGCCAGGGCTCTTTTGCAGCGCCCATCTGTTTCACTTGTTTGTGGTTTTTGGCTGTACCTCCTGCTGTATTTTTCTTTCTTCTTTAATGAATAGGCAGTGCGCCTTCCATGTTTCCATAAAAAAAATGATAGTCTTAATTTGAATTCAGCATAAAGGCCACATCATCTTCCTCTTAAACTAAATCCTACCTTCCGTCTGGTATTTGGTTATGACATATATGTTTTATCTGCGTCCCATAGCAATAGCAAGTGGCCATCGGTAATATGTACATGTCAGTTGAGGATTTGTCCCCATTTTCTGTTGCAAATTCCTTATTCTAATAATGTATCGAGCTATTATGCACAAATCAACTAGTACTTCCAACAAGCTAAGCTGACGGGAAAGATGGACATAAGATTGTAGGTGGAAAAAAATAATCTATGACACTACATTTAAACAATATATGTTGTACAAATATTAGATGTACTGCAAATTTTAATTCGAAGTAAAATTAAAGTTTAACCATATACCGATATTTTTCAAATTATTTCAGATTGAGAACATGAGTACATACCAAAACTGCTTCCATATACAATTTTGACAGCACTGGCTAAAGAATCCAGGAGTCTTTTCTCTCCTTCTCTAGCCATGTTGAAGGCACAGAGTGTCGGCGATCTTCAGCATGACTTTAACAGCATCCGGAGATCAGATGCCGACACAAGATTAGAATGAGGTTTGGGCATCGCAATGCAGCCAGAATTAGTCTCAACCTAATCCAAAAAGTGAGAAGCATTGTTGTAATCCGGTGCCACGCCAATTAGTGATATCAGACGACAAAATATCCCGATAACTCTCACACCCATCAATGGAGGCTGAATAATCTAGCAATCAATCCATACTTCGGGAAGTAGGTAGTTTATTTCGTGTAACATATGTACAGTGCTCCTTGGAGCTCCAAAATGCTCTCATGTTTCTCATAAGGGTCTTCATATATACCTGATGGAATCAACATTTATCAACTTTCTTATTTATTTCGTTATATGAGCACATGGCTTAGCTCATTCCACAGGTCTTTCGTACTGTGCAGAATGGTGGGCGGAAAACATCAAATACAAACTGAACACCCCATCACAATCTTGTTTATGAGCTCTTGATGTTATCTTCTTTCAACTGGTGACTTTCACCGGGCAATGAAGCTGGATAGAAGGCTAGAAGACCGACTAAAATCTCTTTCCTATAATGCAAAAAAGCACCTCCATTGTCTATGCTCTACTAATACTGTTGTAGCCGTGTGCCACGCCAACTGTTGATATCAAACAACAAAATGTCCCGATACCTCTCAGTCACACCCATCAAATGGAGGCTGAATAATCTAGCAAGCAATCCATACTTCGGGAAGTAGGTATTTTATTTCGTGTATCAGTACAGTGCTCCACGAGCTCCAAAATATGCTCTCATGTTTCTCGTAAGGCTCTTCATATATACCTGATGGGATCAGCATTTGTCTACTTATATGAGCAGATGGCTTAGCTCGTTCCACAGGAATGTGTTGCTAAATAGAGAAAAAATACATGTGGTCTTTTGTACTGTGCATTATGTACTGCAATGGTGGGTGGGTGGAAAACATCACATGCAAACTGAAAACCCCATCACAATCTTCTTTATGAGCTTGATGTTGTCTTGTTTCAGCTGGTGACTATCACCGGGCAATGAAGCTGGATAGAAGGCTAGAATCTCTTTCTTATAATGCAAAAGGACGCTTAAGCACCTCCATTGTCCATAATGCGAAAGATAGATTAATTGGAGGTCTGCCGGAAAAATAATCTTCAGAGCACATGTATAAGTGTAAAGTTCAGACAAGAAGATTGAAACGAAGGTGTTTCATTTCACATGTTCAGACGACAAGAACTAAAATGAAGGAAAACTAAAATTAAGGATTCAATAATGCTCTTCACCTAGCAAAAAGTGCTTATACAGTTCATGAAAAAGTTTCTCCAAATAAAAATGTTTCAAACGTCACGCTACAAGATTCCTACAAATCCCCGATAGTTTGTGTGCAAATGGCCAGTTTTGGCCTTTTAGTGTAATTTTTTTGAGTGACCAACAGTTTGTAGTACAAATTTTTATATTTTCCAACAGCTTTAGCAGATTCCTTACAACCACATTTCCTACAGGGGATACCGGCAAACAGGTGAATGTCAGATGAAACTCGTTTTTCTCATCAGTGTGCTAGGTTGCAGTTATCTCCTGGTGTGTTGTGCGCAACATCAGCGGGAGATCTTCTTTTAACGTGGTCGATTGGTCGCTGCATGCAGAGGAATTCACGTGGTTGAGAGTTGTCTTTGTGCTGCAGTCCATATTCTGGTTGAGCACTTGAGCACAGCGGCAGAGCCAGCGACAGAGCCAGCGATCGCGTTGCTCGAGGATGCCGGCAGCCTTGTCGCCGCCGCTCCCGCCTTGCTTAGTCTGGCAGTTGGAAGTGGCCGTCGTAATTATGTGTGGCAATTTGTCACCATTTTCGGTTGCAAATTCTACACTCCGTGTTGAACTATTTTGTATGTACTGATTAACTACTCCCAACAAGCTAAGCTGATGGGAAAAAGCTATTGTGGGCTGTAAGCTGTTATGGGTTGTGAGCTGTGGAAAAGCTTAAAATCTGTTTGATTAAAATGGTTGTGAGCTGTGTATGCTGTTTAGTTAAAATGGTTGTGAGCTGTGGAAAAAACTATGAAAATGCCTGTAATGCCAATGGAGATCCGAGAAAAAATTTATTCAATCCTAAAAACTGATGACAAAAGGTCACCATTGATCACGCATCATCTAGCTAGGTTAAGCCAACTAGTGATATCCTTGCCCAAAAAAAACAACCAACGAGTGATATCAGATGACAAAATATCCCCAAATGTTAACCCAGAACAATGCTTTTGCTAGAAAAGTCAGTACGTGCAGTGGCAATCACATTTTTCAGATTCAACACCATTATTGGCACTCTAATCACTAATCAGCACCCTCTTATAGGCCTCAAACACCCACACCAGCTTCTAAATTCCTCATACTTTGGAGAACAGCAGCCCGAGAATTTGTTGGACATGCAGACCGTCATAATAATTAAGGCCACCAAGAACAATCACATAAGCAAGCTCACCAAGAAAAAATCCAGCTGGCAGCTGCCATACCCAAACCAATGGCTCTATTCTCTGCTTCCATGGCTATGCTGGAGACGAAGAATGTCGGCAATCTTCAGCACGACTTTAACAGCGTACGGGAGATCAGAGACTGACACAGGCATTGCAATGCAGCCAGAATTATTCTCAGGCTTGTCAAGATTTTGAGTAGCACTGTTTTAGCCGTGTGCCACGCCAACTGTTGATATCAGACAACAAAATGTCCCGATACCTCTCAGTCACACCCATCAAATGGAGGCTGAATAATCTAGCAAGCAATCCATACTTCGGGAAGTAGGTATTTTATTTCGTTTATCAGTACAGTGCTCCACGAGCTCCAAAATGCTCTCATGTTTCTCGTAAGGCTCTTCATATATACCTGATGGGATCAGCATTTGTCTACTTATATGAGCACATGGCTTAGCCGTTCCACAGGAACGTGTTGCTAAATAGAGAAAAAAAAATACATGTGGTCTTTTGTACTGTGCAGTCAGTATGTACTGCAATGGTGGGTGGAAACATCAAATGCAAACTGAAAACCCCATCACAATCTTCTTTATGAGCTTGATGTTGTCTTGTTTCAGCTGTTGACTTTCACCGGGCAATGAAGCTGGCTAGAAGGCTAGAAGACTGAATAAAATCTCTTTCCTATGGTGAAATTTCCTTCTTTCGGAAACCGGTTCGGCCCCCGCGTCGCTCCCGAGCGGGCGACGTCGGGCCGCGACCCAGCAATCCTAGCCCACCGCCACCATCTCAATCTTCCCAGCCGCGCCGCCACCTGAGCGAGCCGCCGGAACAACCCGCGCGGCGAGCCGGGATGGCGGCAGCGAGGCGCTCCTCTCCAATTTTCCCCTCGTCCTGCGCGCGGCCGGATCCATGGCGTCGGCGTCATCGCGGGTCCGTGGCTGTCGAGGCCAGATCCAGGGCGGGGCGGCCAGATGTGCGGCCTCCATGGCCAGATCCGGCGACAACGGCAGCGCGTGAAGCTGCAGCGGCGTGACGGCCGGCTGGGCGCGTCGACTACCCGTGAAGGCCTCGCGGCTGGCGGCGGCGACGCTCGATGCGGCGAAGGGTTGGCGACGACGGCGTTCTTCGCCGTGGTGACGGGCTGGCGACGGGCAGCCATTCATGGCTGTTCCCGACGCGTCCGTGGCCGGATCCGGCGTCCTCGGGTCAGATCCAGATCTCTGAACCCGTATTCATCATCGAGCTCACTCACGTCGGCCTGCTGGTGACGTTCACTCGCCATTGCTCCCAAGTTCCTTCGGGTGACGGTGAGGGCGCTTGACCATGATGGTCAGGCCCGTCGCTTCCATCCCGGTGCGGCTGCGGCGCGGGTGCGCGGCCATGGTGGCCGGGCATCTCGCAGCGCTACCCATGGTGGCCGCCAGCATGCGGCCACAGGTGAGGACGGTGGTGGAGCATGTCGCCTACTTCTGGGTACGGGGCTGGTGCGCACGGTGGCTGGGCCTGCAGCTAGCGGCGGCGACGCTCGTCATCGGCCAGGGGCTGGGGCTCAGATGCCCGCCGCGCCTCGCACCCACTACCGGCCCAGATCCGGTGACCCGGACGCCCTGTGCTCGCACCACGCGCTGATGCGCCCTGCGGTGGGTGACCGGGCCACAAGGACATCGGCTCCGGGCTGCCACTCCTGGATGCCTCGCCCCGGTGTCTTATGTGCTCGGGGCCCAAACTGATGTCGCGCCTTGCTGCTCGTGCAAGCTGCCAAGAGCTCAAGCAGTAGGGTGTGATGGCTTTGCCCCGGTCAAGTGATGCTGTGGGTTCGTCTTGCTTGTAAGGTAATATGCCATGGATGACGACTTCTGTGCAGCGGAGGCATTGGTTCGGCGGAGGACAATGGCGAAAGCTTAGACGACATCGCCTATGGGTGTCGTTTCCTCCCTGGAGGCGTCTTGACATCCCTCCACGTACTTCTGTCATGGATCTACGAGGTGAAAACCCAGCCTACTTCTTGGGCCGGCGATGATGGCGCTGTGGCGTCGTGTCCTTGTTGAAGGCATCGTCGAAAATCCTCGCTGCGTTGTGATCAATGGTTAGGCCACTTGATGCCCTCATGCTAGGGTGTAGTGTTGTGTTTGTGGTTACGCCACAATTTACCCTTGTGCTAGGGTCTTATGTTTTCTTGCTCGTGGTTCGCCACAGTCTTGCCTTTGTGCTGGGGCTTGTTGGTTGAGGCCTAGTGTAGCTAGGTAGTTATCACGGTTTTTGCCCGGTTTTCCGAGATTAACCGAGCGATGTAGGGTTTTTGCCTCGTTTCCCTAAAAACGAGGCCGTTGATCTGTGGTCTACCACACTTTGAATACAATCAAGGTTTTAAATCTCCAGCTATAGCTGCCGCTAAAGCCCGCTATAGCCTTTTGACGCAGTGTACCGCTATTTGTGTTCATGTACAATTTAACCGCTATCTCCCGCTATAGCCCGATTTAGCTCCGCTATTAGCTGTTTTAGGGACATGCCGCTAAACCTCTTAGCCCGCTATTTAAAACATTGAATACAATTCAGGTGGGATGCTCTCCCCCCGTGACCATTCAAAAAAAAATCTCTTTCCTATAATGCAAAAGGACGCTTAAGCACCTCCATTGTCTATGCTCTACAAATTCAAAAGATAGATTGGATGTCTGCAGCACAAATAATATTCAGAGCTCATATAAAGTTCAGACAAGAAGATGGAAACGAAGGTGTGTTTCATTTCACATGTTCAGACGACAAGAATGAAAATGAAGGATTCAATAATACTCTTCAGCTATTTGCTATAGCGAGCCCCTGGGTTTTCCCGGCGGTTGTTTCCGATTCGTGCGGCTCGGATCGCTTGTGTGGATTGGTCGTCGATAGTAGTCAAACCAGTCAGAAACCACTGGAACAGCCGGTCGAGCGGCGCTGCTCGACGGCGACCACGGGCGTCGAGGACGACGGTGAGCTCGTCATCACTTTGATCTTTGGCAATGGCTTCTCTATACTCTTACCGCTCGTTGATGATGGCCGGTACCTTCTGTCAGTCGAGAGCTGGCCGAGATATATGTGTGGTACTGAACGGAGGCCTCGTCGATCGACTTCTCCTACCTTGCCACACGCCGCACTCGTCGGCGCCACCAAATTTTCAGTGCAGAAAGAAAGTGACGGGCGGGTCGGAGGTGACGGACATGGCAGTGACTCTGCAGGTTCAGTTCGAGCATTCCTTCGAATGTGCCGCAACTCATTTACAGTTTTCTGCCGGCAGTGGAACATGCTGCAGATATGCTTAGCTGGGACGAACCAGCTGGTCGGTTACCGGTCCACTTGTGAATGATAAGGACCTGAAGACATCAACAAGCGTGCATCAGGCATGACTGGACCTGAGGGCACTACATAACTAAGCACCCGCACATGTATGCCAACTACTTCTCTAACGAATCGATCGATTTCAGAGTCAGGTCAAAACTTGGCCAGGCATATATGCATTTGAATCAATGTATGTATGTACTTACAGGTGCATGACAGATATTAAGTTTTCAGAGCATATGTGTTCAATAAATTAACTTACTTTTCAATGGCTGTGTTGTGTCATTTCAAATCCCGATGTTTCTCAAGCCCAAACCGGTCCGCTTTACATGCATTTCTAAAGTTTTTGGATGGTCTACTAGCGTCAACAAATCCTGTAGGTCGTACAAGGAGGACCTACCAAAAGTTTATAGAATGCAAATATGTACAGTTGCTGCGCCTGGATGGCCAAGCAAGAAACACCCTACTGTGACATTGTTTGGGAACGTTTAATTTATATATAGGGATACTTGGCATACTAAGGACAAGCTTGAAATATGGTCAAGGACATGCATGATTGCCCAACAGTTAAAGTGATACTATATATTGTAATATCCATTTACTCAGGCTCGGTTTTTAGATCCCTGTGGCATGTGTTCCATTTTCTTTAAGGTGTACAAAAGTGCACGTGTTCACGCATAAATTATTTGGCCCTTAGCACTTTTGAGAAGCAATCCTTTTTTTTCTGGGAATGAAAAGTAATGCAGTTATGCACACCGTTTCCAATATGATCTGCATGTCTTGATCAATTGCATTAAAATTGTACTTTTGATTGGGTCACTCTAGTATAGCATACGGGATGTACTGTGTGGAGACAATGAACTGAGCCAGCTATATACGAAACATTAATAAATCTATATTTTGAAAATTACTAGAAATAAATAAATGCCCTATATAGAAAATGGAGAAGTTAAATTGGATCTGTGATACTGGTCATGTTTGCAAATTTAACATTGAAGGAACTCCATTATAAATCCTACCTACCATTGAAAGATCCAAATCTTTAGAAATTTACCAGCTCCAAATCTAATGGGAATTTAACAGTAGCTCAGCATGCGTGAAGGCAGCACCGTGGCTGGAGGATGCCCGAGGGAGGTCACCATGCCGTTGAGCCGCCACCACAGCAGGAGCCCGGCCGAGGCGAGGAAGACGGACGGGGATGGCCAGCCAAGTGGCTTCACTCGGGGAAGCAGGTCGGGTGGCAGTGGCCGGCCAGGAATCAGAAGAAGGAAGACATGGACATATTGGTCACTTTGTTACTATGAATAGAGTTAGAAATTAGAAAATAATGCAAAAGGCTAATTTACGTTAATAGGATGGTAAATTTCTAAAAGTTTGGATGTTTTGATGGTTGGAATCTTAACGGAGTTCTTTAAATGGTAAATTTTTATAATGTAGAACTTTCAGTGTCAGGTATCCAAATTTCGACATTAGCAAAAAGGTATCCAAATTTCGAAAATGTATAGCTTCTGCAAATTACTAATGCTCTGCTAGCTAGATAGATTAGCTATTGGAGTGCTCGATAACTGTACATCCTTTCCTTGTGAAAGAGAGACAATGGCCCATCGATTTGTGGTTCATCATAAATACTTGTTGGACCCAAACATGTTATAATGTAAAGAATACATATATTTTTCATGTGCCTTCGTGTATACCATCTCAAAATGAAATTTAGAATTCCGGAGAAACGTAGCGTTCATATTACTTCAGACACATTGTATCTCTGAATTGCAACACAACAAAATTAAAATTAAAATGTCATTTATGACACCCATATACACAAATTTCACTGTGCATAAGACTATCATATGAACTGTTCAATACACTTTAGAGTAATACATGGCAAACCGGCAAGCAGAAGAATGAACTATACATGAACAGTAAATACTTGAGGACGGTAGCATGTAGTTATTTTCTCACCCTGGTGGTTTTGCTGCATCTGAGCCTGCAGGCTGCATGGCACTTTATTTTTGAATGAGCGCATCCAGCTTACTTCAATCCCAATAAATAACTAGGAAGAGAAAGATTAAGAGTCCATACTACGCACAATTAAATTGGAGATGATGCATGCCAATGGGAGTCCGTATCAGTTAAGATGCATATCAGGCTATTTCTTTTATTTTTTGTATTCTACTGATCTCTCCTTTATTACGTTAAGAACAATAGGATCCCTCTGATTTGTTAGGCAGGTGAAGCAATGACCATATGTTTTGCTTTTTTTAAGCGATTTTCCACCATTTACATAGGATTAATGTGGGGGCACCAAAAGGAGACTCTAATTAGAAAATATAAGACATAATATTTATACAAGAAGACTTAAATGAAAGTGTTTCATATTTCATATGAACCAAAGAAAACTGATATGTGGGGATTCGCTTGCGATTCATCAACAGTAGTCTACAGCAACAAAGGCACTAACATATTTCAGAAAATATTTCAAGCTTCGATGTCTTCAGTAGCTAATAATCGTCTCAGGGGTTATAGGCAAATGGCTGAATGCAAAAGAAAAAAAATATAATATGCATTTTTTAAACTTCTAAGGCTTCATACCCTAGATGGTACAGTCACGGCTCCCTGGGTCTTGGCAGTCGTTGGATCAGGCTCCTGTAGCCTGGATCATCAGATGATAAAAGTCGTGGTGCTACAACACCATGTGGTCACTAAAGAGGCATTTAGTGAACATTATTGCCTCCTGGCAGAGAACAACCTATTCCCAATACCTCTCACACCCATGAATGGAGATCAAATGATCGAGCGAGCAGTCCACACTTCGGAGAAATAGGTATCATTTTCTGATTGAAGTATCATATATAGAGAGCTCTTGAAACTCGATAACACTCTCATGTTCACTGCTGGTTTGTGATGACATCTCTTCAATTCTTTTTATTTCCTTTTGTTCAAGGAGCACATGGCTCAGTAACAGGGTACTTCTACTTAATGAAAATCGCGCCTAGGCATGTTTCAAAACAAAAGGCTTGCCGACCTATAAACCATGGCCTCGTGCTGATCTCCATTCTTCAGTCTCCATATATTTCCCCAGGGGAATGTCAGCACTCGAGCTCCATACATAATTACATTCAGCCGTCGATGAAACTGTGTACGTGCAGGGACTCGAGCCCGCCGAACGACGTCTGTATACCGTACGTATCAAGGTGACACCTCCAGCAGGCCATTCGCAATACCTCTCACACCCTCTAATGGAGATCGAATGATCTAGCAAGTGGCATGCTTCGGAAAGCACTCGTTCTCTCAGCTCTGAAGACAAGACCGCCATGCTTATCTGTTCTCTTGTACTGCCGGTGGATGAGGACACCATTAGCGGCAAGCCTATCTGCCTATGCCTGGGTGACAGTTCCAGGCAGAACGGCGTTCGCAAGCTGACGGCAGATCTGAACGATATCAAGCACCAGCTTCAGCACTCCGATCCCTGTCTAGATTACTGATTTACTACAGATTGCTGGAGAGGTGCTGGAAAGCTGACCGGCTTAGTAGTTGAATAAAAGAAAAACTTCAAGATCTGAATGTGAAGTTGAGTTATGAACAGTTTTGCTGCTTATTAATAAACCAACAGGGTCTTTTAAAACTAAAAGGCTGAAGATTAGCTGTGGATTTCGCAACCAGTAGTAAGCTTGAAACCTCTGAACATAGGCAATTTCAATGGCCCACTAAATAATGCGTTCCAATTTTATGAGGTTGATTTGGATCATCCGTATATGTAGCATGTCTAACAATGCGAGCTAACAGTTACGATTTTAGCATCAGGAAAAGAGTGGGTCACCACTGACCACCGACTAAATCGTGCATCTCAAGCTTACAGGAGCCTGCCATTGGTAATTAATGTGTCACTTAGAAATTTAACACCATTGTCCGTTAAAAATTCCTCACTCGGCAATGGCTTCGACCGGCGAAATGTGTAACCTTTTCTTCTTCTTTTTTGCCCATGGAAAAGTAACTTTTGCTTTTAAGTTTTCAAATCTCTATTGTATAAAGTAACGTGTTGGTAGCTATGTTTCTGAAAAGCAAAAGCAAAGTAACCTCAAATATTGGCATATTTTTCAATCATCTAACTCTGACACCATATTGAGCTACAATGCACCGAGCAACTACCCCCAAGAGGCTAAGCTAATGGGGGTAGGATGACAATATGTAGGGTAAAATGTAAAGAAGTAAAATGGAGGGAAGGTGAACAGACACATTACAAATGTTATACTGACAAATTTTATTTTGAAGTAAAATTCACTTTACTATCGATATCATTAAAGCATTTTGCACTGAGAACATGTATATATACTAAAATTGCTTTCACCTACAATTTTGCAGCACTAGCTAACACTACGGGAAAACGCTATTTTGCCGAGTGCCTCATAATTTGCCAAGTGCAATATCTCGTTCACTCGGCAAACCGACCCTTTGCCGAGTGTATCAAATCCAACACTCGGCAAACCTGCAACACTCGGGCAAAAGGGACGTTTGGTCCTAAGACTTTGGTCAAGCCAACTAGCAATATCAGATGACAAATAAAAATGTCCCGATACCTCCCACGCCCACAAATGGAGACTGAGTAACATAGGAGTATCAAGTAATAGTACTTGGAAGTAGGTATTTTTTCATGTACCGTATATACAGTGCTCCATGACGCTCCAAAATGCTCTGGTGTTTCTAAAAGTCTCTATCCATACGGGTGGTCGGTCGCTGTTTCAAATAATGACCACCTCAGGTCATAGCACTCGTTCAATTTGATTCTTGCGGTTTGGATCGTGTGAGTTGACCTGGCATCGGTGTTGGTGGTTTCTAAGTACCTATTTTATATGCCGAAAACCACCAATATCGTACCATATTCTCATCATAATCATGTGTTATTACCTCTAATATTGACGATTTTCACATGTAGTGTTGTTTTAGTGCTCTGTTGCAGGATTAAGTGAAATGACACTATAATGGCTCAAATATGAGAAGTACCGACATGAAGCCCGACTCGCCATGCAAAGAGGGCCTCCTACTAGCCCATAATGCATCCAAGGCACCTCTGGACGTCCATGGAACCCAACATGCAAGCCCAAGGTCGTGGCCCAATGCCTAAGGATTTTTAGAAGGTTTATCCGGAAGGAAAGATCAATTCGCGCAGTCCAGAAATAGCACTGTATTGCCACGCGGTTTACGAGTTCAAGACGTGCTCTAATGGGAATCCAATGTAAAGGAAAGTTGTAGATCTTGTCGAGAGCTTTCCGGAACATATATGGATTGTCTCTTTTAGATTCTGGAGCTAGGAGATATGGGCCCCGCAAGGAAACCTGCGCAGAGGAGTCTGAATCGCATATTTGGGAACCAAGACGGCCGAATCTGGAGATCTAATGAATACCAAAGTTGTAGATCTTTTCGAGGGCTACGAGATAGAGTCTAAGTTTGCCCCATTTGGACTCTGGACGAGGAAAATATGATTCGTGTAAGGCAGAGCTGTGAAAAGAAAAATCAAGTCCGAATTGGAAACGACTCGTGCCGATCGGCACGACTTTGGTGCCGACCGGCACCGACCTAGAATTGCTTCCTTTCGCCTCTAAACGCCTCCCCACTGTATATATAACCCATGGGACGCCCCGAGGACAGAGATCGGCCGCCAGAGGGACAACACAGCTAGTAAGTTTAGAGCCACCGGGGCTTTGCCCCGTTCCTCATGTCCTCTAGTTGCTAGATCAAGAACCACCGGTGTTAAAGAGGTGATCCATCAAGGTAGGCCTACTAGATGGTGATGTATCTTGCACTATGTATTATCGAAGTATGGTTGAATATGTGGATGAATGGTTTTGATTATTGATTGCCTGGATTTTATGGTCTTTACAGGCACTCGTTCCTACGCTTAGTGACGACTAAGTATTAGATATTATCTTAATTGTGGTGGCAATAAGAGATGAGGGATTCAATCTCTCACTATCTCCATTGTGGTTAAGGTAGTATTGGAATCTTGTAATGCGCCATAATTGCACGTTGTCTCTGTACCTCAACAGCCGCTAATGCATACGCGATGATCTTTGAGATGATGTGTCGAATAGGAAGAGGCTACCGATTAAGGCGATTGGTCGTGACAGGGCTCGTCGGAAAAGAGTCTCAACCTATCGAATTTCGGTTATCAATAATTGAGTAATCCCGTTTATGATGCTATTCAACTAAGCTTTTTGGTTACGATCTCAACTAGCAGACTTGGCTAACTTACCCCGTGATCTAATCAGGTTCCTTAGGCCATTCAAGCAATCTTCGGGCAATTTAGCTCCTGTGCCGATCGGCACACCCCTTGTGCCGACCGGCACAACCCTCACTTTCACCATTTTTCATGCTCTTGTATATGCGATATGTACTTCATGCTAGGATTGATTTGTTAGACGAAATAGTAAACTCTAAACACGGTTCTCTTGCTGATCCTTGTGGATTCGATATAAACCTTGGAATACTCTGAGGGAAAAAGCTACAATGTACACCGTCTACTTGCGGTATATAAATGGGTGCGTATAAACGACCAACAATCGGTCATTGTCAGCTGTCATAAAGCGTAGGGCGTGCAGCCAGCGATGGCACTGGCACCGTGCAGAGGCTCCAGCCTGCAGAGTTGGTGAGTAGCGTCCATGGGTCGTCTCCAAACAACTAGTGAACGACCTATTCCCGATACCTCTCGCACCCACCAATGGAGATTAAAAGATCTAGCAAATGACATATATGCTTCAGAAAGCAGGTGTATATGATCTTCTAATGTCCTAATTCAAGTATCCTATATAGAGAGTTTTTGGCGTTCCACAATGCTCTTGTATTTTTCATGTGGTGTGATTGACTGCGTATCAGCGTACGACGTCAGTTATTTTATTTCCCTTTTTCTCATAAAGCAACTAATCACATGGCATTAACTAGTGCCACCTACATATCACTAAATAGAAAAATTTGCACATGTGACCTCTTGTATTGTGTTGTACGTATCGCTATGTTGGGTGGTGAAATGCAAATTAGAAACTCCTGTTATTCTTGTCCAAAGAATCGATGATACAACAATTGCTGAATTTGTATCATATTATTCTTGCCAAGGGAACAATGAGACAGATTTGAGATTAATAGCAAGTTCAGTAACAGACGGTCTTCTGTGACCGATGCGCGACTCGCAGGCTTGTTGATGGTCGACTGGTGCTGCTAGTCCTGACGTAGTCGTCAGAGCACGTATGTAAAGTTCAGACAAGAAGTCTAAAATGAAATACTTTCGTTTCACATGCTCACACAATAAAATTGAAATGAAGGATTCGATATCGCTAGATCAGCAGTTAGTGGCAAGAGGGTGCTGATACATTTCAGTGAAAAGACTTCGCTAAAAATAAAAACGTTTCAAGGTGCTAATGCATGAGGTGTAAATCAACGTGAGACTGGGTTTTCTGTCTTTGTTGATTCATCGTTGCAAGGAGAGGAGAGAAATCAGAGCTTGAACGCATCGGCCACCAGGCCAGTGACCACCCGCACCATGTCCGGCCACCGCGTTTCCGTGGGACTGCGCTGCGACCGTAGCACCTCCGGACGTGCAAGGGCAACCACCAGCGTCAAACTGTCAGAGGCATCTGGATGTGCTACTGCGTCCAGTCCGGCTGCGCGTCCGCGGAGCTCGATGGCGACACTGGCGTCGAGGAAGCTAGCGAGCTCATCACCAGCCGGTGCCACCGGTCGTCATCCTTCTTCAGGATTCGTGGCCGCAATTGCTCAACACCAGGAGCCATGTTCCTCTCGTCATCAAGCTAGGTGCCCCATGCTCGTGAAACCTCCAGATGAATTGCACAGCCAATGCAGACTGGCCACGCAACTGCTACAGGATGTTTGGCTTCAAGGTTCCATTGAGCAACGTAACTAGTAAGACAGCAGCTTTCATTCTTAGTGACTGACCAATTCCCAGTACCTCTCATGCCCACTAGGAGATTAGCAAATGGCCCGTTCTTTGGAATGCAGGTGTATGCACATCATCTTGTAATTCAAGTATCATATATATTGAGCTCTTGATGCTTCATATAATGCTCTCGTGTTGATATTGGACGGCGTGTATGTCGATCTCATCCCCATTCCTATAACCCGGTCTGATCAGAGATTTTCAAATTTTTATTTCCTTTCATTCAATGTGTGACTAAATACATCAAATTAAATAGTACGTGTGAACTCTTTTACTGTCTGCAGTTTTTATCGCTATGGTGGGTGGAAAATATCAAATTCAAACTTAAAACTTGTACCGTAAGAACTGAAAAGTTAGCCTGACTTCTGTATTGGATATTGATCCGGTGACTTTCCTAGGGCGGTCATGGAGCTGGATTGAAGGGTCTAGTGGCTTTCCTCGACAATGGACTTGTATTGTTTGTCTTGTCAGGGCACATATGTACGGTTCAGATAAGAAGAGTGAAAGTGTTTCATTTGACATGTTCAGACAACGAAGCTGAAATGAAGGATTCAGTAAAGCTCGATCGGCAATAATCTGCAGCAAGATGGTGTTAATATATATATTTCTGCAAAATTTGGTCATAAGTGAAACATTTCAAGGGGCTCATGCATGTTGTCCAGACATTTTGACGATACCATGGGAAAACATACGCCACTGCACTCCGACCCTAGGATACATGCTTCGCTGGCAAATTCGTCACATATCCAATGGTCTGTGACTAATTTGGAGTACAGATGAACCTGATTGATTAGCAGCATGTTCATTGCTGTCTAATGTGAAGGATGAGATACACTCGTCGAATTTAGCATAAGGTTAATCTGCATAAGGCTCTTCCTTTGAAGCCATGTCATGCTTTTCGTCCGGTAAGTGGCAAGGGACTCTATCATTCATTTGCTTGTGGCATATGTTTTACATGTGTCGCATAAGAACTGGCCACACTACAACACAAATGGCTTGTAGGAACAGTAGTTTTCCTTTTGTTTTCTTTTTAACGGAACCGGCACATCAATTCTCATAATTAAAAAAGAAAGAATACATCAGAAACCCTCGGAGGCCTCATAGTACAATAGCATTATAACTCAAAGCTAAAAAAAAACAAACACCAGTGGATCAGTTATTCAGTAGCATTTGCGATAGATGTCTTGCACCCGCAAGGCACCATATCCTCCCTTCCTCTCTAATGTTTTCTAGTAGTGAGGCTGTTGGGAGCTCCTTATGTCAGAAGATCCGCGCATTTCTCTCGTTCCAAATATCCCAGTTGACGAGAAGGATTGGTGATTGTAGTCCTTTTTCCGAGGCATGTTTGCGATGCAGCTAGCGTTTGTCCACCATTGATCTACAGTCTCTGCATGTTGCCAGTTAGCTGGGTCTATCTTAGTAATGTTTGCCCAGTGCGAGATGCCCTTCCATATTCGTCTCGGGGAACAGTATTTATGTTTTCTTGCGAAATTTATATTGTCTTTGCATAAAACAGGCATTTTTTAAGTGTCATAAAGGTGTCACTAGCGACGAGACACTTTGATAATTTGTGACCTCCCAGGCCGAAAATACGGCTCCAAATCAGCTCGCACATTGAGCGATCCCACCTCACAGTAACAACTCTTACGCTTTTGTCCTCGTTTCGCGTAAAAAGTTAACCCAATTGTTACTGCATTTTCTGGCCGGGCTTTTAAGCAGGTCTTGCTCTACCTCACTGAGCGATATGGGACTATCCTCCCGACGCTACAGTGTTTCGCGAGCTACAGTAGCCGCGCTACAGTACTCCGAACACACTCAGCTCGTTCGGGCCTCTATTGGGCCAAATTCCTCTTGGGCTGGGCCATCACCAACCACTAAAAATAATCAGGAGGCGCATCATGAAACTTAAGATTCTCTAATCACTTATTCACGTGGGTAGGCCTCCAACTTCTTTCCTCTCAGACAACTTCAAAACGGCATCTCTTTAATTGTTTTTACCACGATTTTTGGAGCATGCGCACTTCGCAGTTGTCAACCTATCAGTACTACTGCAAGATCAAATCAAAACACGACACTGTTCATTTCAGGTATCCACTTTCAATCTCAATATTAAAACTCTGCTTTACATCTCTGTCTCTTTTTTTTTGTAAGCACGGATATATACATTACTTTGCTTTCATGTAAGAAAAGGTGTTTGCCACTTGGGAGTTCAAAGGAATAATTAAATTTCTGTAAAAGAAACAACTGAAAAACCTTATCAACGTCGCAACGCAGTGGTAAAAAAGAAGGGGTGTGATAATCATCAGTCGACTGAAACGGCATTGACAAACGTAGCTGCCCCAAGCGGCATCCTCTCCAATTCCACGCCATGCTAACCCATCGCTCTGTGGTGCCCCCGCCGGAGCTCCCGCCTACTGGCCATGTCCAGCCAGCGGCACCCCTGCCCATCCAGCCTGCCTCCCTACCAAATCTTCTAAGCCGAAAATTCCCAGACCCCAACCAACCCGAAAATCCACAAACCCTTATCATTGGTGAGCTTGAAATTGTACTTCCACCGAGAGATTTTACGATTTCAGTCGGTGGAAGCCAAGTAAACCTGAAAAAAGAAACAGTTCAGGATAATCATCTATTGAGACTACTAGTGCCGTTGTCGAGACATGACACCCAAGAGTTTAGTACGTAGCTACTTATTCTATCCCAAAATATAAGGATTAGCTAGAATCCCTTATATTTATGGATGGTGGAATGAACTATCTCATTGATGTATTGTATACTAGTATGTGTCACCACAAAAAAAAAAGTATACTAGTATTCATTACTACTTATTCATTACTAGCATGTCTTCCCTGTTAAAGAGACAAAATACCATGAGAGGTCTTTTGCTTGAAAGTCTTCCGTTCATGGTTGCAAGCATTCATTACTAGTTAATTCAACAATTTTAAATTAAAAAATGTTCAAAAAAAACTGGTTAATTCGACAAAGCTAATTAATCATAATCATGATATATACACACCATTAAAGTTCAGAGTAATAGGATTAATTAAACTTGCACTTTTGAAGACTGAAGTGCCGCATTACAAACTTCCAAAGTGCTGATGCATTGTAAACGTGAAATCAAGCGTCAGTGCTGATGCATTCGCGCTGAATAGCCAAGTCGGAAGGGTGCCCTTTGAGCGTCGGGCGTCGGTATAAGTACCCAAGTCGTCCTTGTTCGCAGGGATGTGGACGTTTTTCCATCAGAGTAAGGACAAATCAGGGCGTTGGGGTTTATCGCGGAAACCAAAGCTTTGTGACGTTGATAAGATTTTTATCGTCAGTGCTAATTTGTCCGCTTGCGTCACGGCGTTGGGAGCACGGACAGGGCAGAGATGTCTCTGTTGATAAACACCCTATGCAATCTCACGTCTCTTCTGAAGTTTAATTGAGAAGCATGTACGAAGCTCTCCCTCTTTTTTTTTTTTTTTTTTTTTTTGTGGTTGTTTGTTGTTGTTGCAACTAAGATAAGATAGCGAGAGTAGTGCAAATTCAACTAGCTTTCTTGTTCTAACGATAGTGAAATAAAATTGAAAAGATAGGATGGTCCTATATATGGTCAAGCAATGCAGTAGAGGAATATCAGATTTAAGGTAATAGTTAAGCATATTCATTTATGACTTTATGATCAAGGGCCTAGCATTAGTGTACATACATGCGTCATAGGTTGAGAGCGACAATGACTTCAGCAGCTTCCTCGGAGCCAGCAGCAATTAGAAATAGACACAGCCACGAAAAACAAAGAGACGTGTTTCGCGCCAAAACTTTGCAGTAAGCTTGGCCTCCAAGCCAACAAATTTGGCACCATTTTCTCGGCCCCCAAAACAAAATGTGGCACCATTCACCAACCACTTAAATTAATCGAGACGCATCTCATGAGATCCTAAGATTCTCTAATCACGTGGGTAGATCTCCATCCTTTTTTTATCAGACAGCTCCAAAATGCCATCTCTTCAATTAGTTTCACCTCGACTTTCGTAGCATGTGCACTTGAATTTGTTAAACTATCAGTACTACTGCAATTAAATTATAAGATGGAAGACTGTCCATTCGCAGGTATTGCCGTTTTAATCTCAAGATGTAAAATGTGATTTTACGTCCTCTTTCATAAATGCGAATATATGCATTACCCTGTTTTCATGTGTCACATTGAGCCTGTTTGCCACATGCAAATTCAAAGGAATAGTTAAATTTACTAGCAAAAAAATAGGGATATTTAAATTTCTGCAAGAATGAGAACGGGTGACAGCCCCGGTGGCTCGCGCTGCGCCATTCCACCCTAGTTCCACTCCTAGTAGCGAACTCATGGTGTCTCACTGGAGATTTTCCCTTTCCCATCTTAATCAAGTTCCAGGTTAGCTGGCCTCATGTGTTTTTTTAAAAAAAAAAATCTGCAAGAATCAATAAAATCGGTTTGTTCAATTTCTTGTTCATTTTCTTATAACACTTCTTTTTTCTTTTGCAAAACTGTACGCATCTCTTCACTGTCCTCACCAGTAGTAAAAAAATATCTTGGCCACTCTCAAATCGATTTTCCTTTTTGTGAGAATATGCAACCAAACATTAAAATTTTGAGGACAGTCATGTACAAAATGCTAAGATTTGTCATATCAAAATGCATTTTAATGTCGTGAAAGGCAATTCGTGTATATTCAACAATTAGCGAGCCCTCCCAATCAAAGACAAAAAAAAAAACATGATAAAATTTCGCTATATTTCAGGGCTAAGCTTTGCTTGGAGGCTGCGTTACCTCTCGATCGAACACCAGTCAAGCCCCGATAATTAGTCAACACATGGTCCTTCACTCCTGCCGTACTATAAGTAGACCTTGTAGCAAGCACAATGGCACTCCCATCCTAAGCATCCTCTTCCACTCACTCTCCGCCATCAAAGCCACTAACCCCCGAATGGAGAACGGCAACGGCAACGGGCAGCCGGCGACGGCAGCGGCTTGGAACTTCGCGGCGAACGACACCCTCCTGGGCCTGTCGGCGCTGTCGGTGCGCGGCGTGCTGTGCCGCGTCAAGGCCGGGATGGCCGAGGACGGCACGCGGCCGGTGGTCCCCATGGGGAACGGCGACTCGTCGGGGTTCCCGTGCTTCCGGACGCCGCCAGAGGCCGAGGACGCCGTGGCCGACGCGCTCCGGTCCGGCCAGTACAACTCCTACGCCGCCTGCGTCGGCGTCGAGCCGGCACGGAGGTCAGAGCCACCAACGAATTACTGCTTGCCATTTTCTTGGCTTGCTTGGCTTCTCTGCATTCCTTTGTTGCTCAAGCTGTAGATGCAATACAATCCGTCCTACTTGATGCTAAACTGAGCAATATATTTCGTAGAGTATATATCATTTTCGTTTCCTGCAAAAGGTTGATTCTTCAGTCAAATATTCTCTGCTTGTCAGTTGGTACTTGGTAGATGTGTTTTTGTATTTTTAAACATGGGTTTCTTTTTTTTTTTGGAGAAGAGGGCTCACCCTCGGTTTTTATTAGAAAAACCGTTCAAAGTTTACAAAGTATCGGCAACAGAACAGCTCAGTGACCCTAGGATGAATGAACCCGCTGTCCTGAGTTCGCCTCGTAGGCGCAGCTAAACTTCAGCTAGAGTTCACCTGTACCTGGGGAAACCAGACAGGGCCTAGCAGCAAAACAGAGACAAACTACCTGCTACATCCGTAAGCGACTCCACTATAGTTCTACCACCACTTCTAATAGGAACCATGATCAGCAGAATGAACAGCTTCATTTAGCCTGCAATCAGCAACCTCATCGGCGCCCAGCTTCTGGATACGTTGGAGAAGTCCTGAATCACATCTTTCAGCCGCCTAGCTCCGAGCAGCAACCGGTCCCTGGCCTCTCCTGTCTGTAACAATGACCAAAATTCAAGCCATGAGCATATCTGGTACATAACCCAAGTTGGATCTGCAGGCATAATATTACGAAAGCAACTATTATTTCTAGTTTTCCAAATGCTCCAAACTACAGCAGCAATTCCGACAATAAGCAGTTTCCTAATACTAGGTTTTGCTTGCTTGTACCATCTGTTAATCACATCTTCTATACAATCAGGTGTGTGTTTCAAATCAAAGGTCCAGGTTATGGTTTCCCACAAAAACTTGGCCAGTGGACATTTAAAAAAAAGGTGATCAATTGATTCGTTGCTGCCACAAAAACAGCACTGCTTATCACCTTTCCACCCCCTTTTGCTCAAGTTATCCTTTGTGAGAACTCTCTTCTTAATCAGTAACCACAAAAAGATTTTGATCTTGAGAGGTATCTTAATTTTCCAAATGAATCTATGAGGAAACTTAATCTGCTGAATTTTCTAGGAAGGAATGTACTGTGAAGCTTTTGCTTGCAGTTATTTTCCACTGACTTGTGTCTGGATCTTCATTCAAGGAGATCCCATCACATATCATTGCAATTTCTTGCCATTGTGTGAGGGTCTCCCCATACAGAGTTCTTCTAACCTCACTCTATCTAGTCCTTTGTCAAACACTTGTGCTACTGAACTATTCTTGTCAACAGCTATGTTAATTAATCTAGGATACTTCACTGCAAAAGGCTCATTCCCAGCCCAATGGTCATACCAAAAGCTTGTCCCCTCACCATTATTTACCACTTTTTTACAGAAATCCAAATATTTGTCCTTACTTTCCATTAAGCCCTGCCGAAAGTGAGAATTCCCTGGTTTGACTTTAATATGTCTTAGGGGTTTATTTTTCAAATACTTATTCCTAAGAATTTGTTGCCACATACCATCTTCATTTTCTAACTTCCAAAGCCATTTACCAAGTAAACTAATGTTCATGCAATCAAGATCCAGGACTCCTAGACCACCTTGTTCTAGAGGCTGACACACCTCAGGCCAATTAACTAGGTGATATTTCCTTATCCCTTGATCTGATTGCCATAAAAGTCTAGCCCTATAAAAATCCATTCTCTTTCTAACCCCGATGGGGAGTCTGTAGAAGGAAATCATATACATGGGTACATTGGTTAAACTTGATTTCAGCAGGCTCAATCTACCTCCAATGGAGGAATATTTTCCTTGCCAGCAACCAAGCTTATTTTCCATTTTATTTTCTGCACATTTCCAATCAGAATTTCTTAAACGTTTATCATCTACTGGTAAGCCAAGGTAATGTAAAGGTAAGCCTCCTCCTTTACATGTGAAAATTTCCTCAAGAAGATCTTTGTTATGTATAGCATCCCCCAAACAAAAAATTTCAGACTTGTGAAAATTTATTTTTAAACCAGACATCTGTTCAAAAAGACACAAAATAAATTTTAAGTTTCTAGCACAGGTTGGGTCATTTTGGGAGAGGAAGATGGTGTCATCTGCATATTGCAGAATTGACACCCCTCCCTCTACCAGATGGGGTACCAATCCTTTGATGTGCCCATTTTCCTGAGCTCTTTCTATCAACACAGAAAGAGCATCAGCTGCAAAATTAAAAAGTAAAGGGGAAAGAGGGTCTCCTTGTCGAAGCCCCTTGTGAGTAGTAAAATAAGGTCCTAATTGGTCATTAACCTTAATAGCTACTTTACCACCGCTAACTACTTTCATAATCCAATCACACCACTTAGGGTCAAATCCCTTACTATTCAAAACCTTAAACAAGAAATTCCAGTTCACCTTGTCGTAAGCTTTTCAAAATCAATTTTTAGAAGGAAGCCATCTTGTTTCTTCCTATGAACCTCATGTAAGGTTTCATGTAGAACCAGGATTCCCTCCATTATATATCTATTCTTAATAAACGCTGTCTGATTCCAAGAAATCAGCTTATCAATCACTATACCTAGTCTATTTGTTAGCAGCTTAGTTATAATCTTATAACTGACATTTAACAAGCAAATAGGTCTGAATTTCTGAATGACATCTGCATCCTTGATTTTAGGTAGCAGTGAAATGTCTCCATAGTTCAGCCTTTCAATGGGTAAAACCCCTAAATGAAAATCTGTCACCATGGCCATTAAATCATCCATAATTTCATCCCAAAATACCTGATAAAATTCTATAGGGAGTCCATCTGGCCCAGGAGCTTTATTGTGCTCCATGCCAAAGACCACCTCTTTCAATTCCTCCAATGTGAAAGCTTTTGTGAGGAGCTCATTGTCCTCCTCACTACTTTCCTTTCATCAGGGAACTCCATGGAAATATTATTCATTTCCTCAGGCCCAAACATTTTTTTGTAAAAATCAGTGATGTAGTCCCTAAGCTCCTGATCTCCCTCAATCCTACCCTCTTCTTGGTTTAAACCCAGGATTCTACTCTTTCTTCTCCTACCACTAGCTTTGATTTGAAAGTATCTAGTATTCGCATCTCCTTCAAGAAGATCTTTTTCTTTGGCTCGTTGCCAAATTTTGATCTCCTCCTCTATCAACAACCTTTTGAGTTGTAGTTCAAGATCCATTTTAGCATATCTATCAATACTAGTGAGGCCCTGTGTCTCACTCCTTTTATCTATTTCATCAATTTTTGTCAGTAACTCCTGCTTAAGCTTCTTATAAGAACCCTCTATCCTAATGTGCCAACCTTTAAGCAACTTTCGTAATCTTCTAACTTTTTCTTGCCAAATCTCAATACTAATTCTCCCTTTTGTTGGTATTTTCCAGTTTTGGGCGACCATATCGTAGAAGCCTTCTCTCTAGAACCAACAAAGTTCGAATTTGAAAGGTTTTGGTCCCACTGGAGAGTCTCCTGTATCTAAAATCAGTGGAGTATGATCTGATCCTGCTCTTACTAGAGCTTTGACTGTGACAAAGGGAAACAGAAGTTCCCATGATGGACTCACTAAAATCCTATCTAGTTTCTCAAACGTAGGATCATCCTGGTTGTTAGACCATGTGTATAATCTGCCAGATAGATCCAACTCGTTTAGATTATACTGTTCTATAATTGCATTAAAAAGAAAGCTCCATCTATTTGTCCCACCTGGTTTATTTTTTTCATGGTCCCACCTTATTATATTAAAGTCCCCTCCTATCAGAATTGGTACCTCCTGTTTTTGACAGGCTTGTGCTAATTCTGTTAGGAAATATGGTTTTCCTACTGCCTGTGCAGCACCATAGACTACTACTAAATTCCACTTGGCATCCAACTTCTTATCCCTCATTAGGACTCTAACGAAGTGTTTGCCTATATCTACTTCCTCCACATCAAAACATCCAGATTCACCCCTACCAGAATCCTCCTGATTGCCCTTCTGACTTGGCCCAGTGCCATTCAAAATTCTTACTACCTGAAATATTCATCAGCCATCATTTCGAGAAATCCTGCCTCCTTGTCTCTTGTAGACCAATGAAGTCAGCATTTCTCTCCACAATCATTTCTCTGATGAATTTTGTTTTGTCTATGTCTGCAATCCCCCTACAATTCCATATCAGACCTATCATTTAATCTTGTAATTTTTCTTTGGTCTCCCTTTTTTCAGTTTGGGTTTCACACTTACATTGTGTGAATTGCCCTTCATCACAAATTTTGATGAGCTAGGTGTTTTAACTGCCGAGGCTATAACCTCATCCAGTATAGTGCCTTGCTCTTCGTCATCAGACAGTAATTCCAAAATTAAACTATCATCAAACTCCATGCATGTATTAAAAGTTTCTGTAGTACAGCTCTTCTTTCTAATATTACTAAGATAGAAATTAGCTCTTGCCTGTTCAAGTAGCTTGATAGATTCCAAGGATTTACCTCTGGGATCTATTCCTGTTACTTGTAGGTCAGAAGCTATTTTCTGTAAAATCTCATTATCAGTATTACCAACTAAAAAGGAAGAACCATGGGTTTCAGCTCTGAGTTGCCCATGTTCTGTATCTACTTTACTATGAATTTGATCTACAACAGCTATCTCACTTATTTGTGAAAGCTGAGATTTTACCTTAGTATTTTCTGAAACTTCTACTTTATTTATGTGTTCCTGGGTTTCTTTTAAGAATTGCCCATATTTTTTAAACATGGGTACGGCTAGCTAGACTGTCCGTTGATGACTAGGTTCATCAGAGAAAGTTAAAACTCTGGTTGTCCCACCCCTACAGAGTGTGACAAGAAACAGTCACGAGAAGGAATCATACACCGCAGAAATTATCTGTGAGCCCTCCCGATGCAATAATGAAAGGTTTGGATTCAGTCTGGGCTTGAGCTTCAGTAGACAAATGAGCTGACCTGTTTCCGTGAGCCCTCCTGATGATTTGGATTGTCCATAATGAAAAAGGGTATCTCTGACCTGTCGTTAGGTGTCACTATATCTGCAGTACAAAGTCTTGGCTACTGAAGTTCCTATACGATTTTGAAGTTCCTGACTTCATTACACAACACTGTTTAATTAGATCACTCTGCTTCTCAATATAAATCAACGTTATCTTAACAACATCTTCAAATTTTCCATCAAACTGAACTCCAGGTCCATCGCGAAACACTTATCCTGCGACCTGCCGTATGAGCTATCGCCTGACGATGTCTACCTTACAAACGGTTGCGCGCAAGCAATCGAGATAGTCTGCTCTGTCCTAGCTCGCCCTGGCGCCAACATCCTGCTTCCAAGGCCAGGCTACCTGTTCTACGAGGCGCGAGCCGTCTTCAACGGCATGGAGGCCCGGTACTTCGATCTTCTACCGGAGAAAGACTGGGAGGTCGACATTGACGGCGTCCAAGCTCTTGCAGACAAGAACACAGTTGCCATGGTCATTGTCAACCCCGGGAACCCATGCGGCAATGTCTACACTTACGAGCACCTTGCCCAGGTAAGTAGTAGTGCTCCAAATTTGTTCTGCCTCAAATGATGAGCTCTTGGGGAATGATTGAATGTATGGTTTGTTTCAATGATTCTGTAGATTGCTGAGACCGCGCGGAAGATTGGCATTTTTGTCATTGCAGATGAGGTGTATGCGCACCTGACATTTGGGGAGAAGAAGTTTGTGCCCATGGGTGTGTTTGGAGCGGTGGCGCCAGTGCTCACTCTTGGGTCCATATCCAAGAGGTGGGTGGTGCCTGGGTGGCGGCTTGGGTGGATTGTGACCACTGATCCTAATGGTGTACTTCAGAAGACTAAGGTTCATCCATGCTCTTACATTGATGTAAATAATTTCATAAGCAGTATAGCCGTCAGGACAGGACCAGGACATGGTGTCAGCGTGCTGGCACGTGATGAATATGAAATCTATCTTTCAGGTTTTGGGGTTTAATGAAGAACCTTAACAAAGTGCAACAAAATAGTGCTTAAACTTTTTTACTTTCAGGTGGTGGACAGCATCAAGAACTACCTTGAAATCTCCACTGACCCTCCGACGTTTGTCCAGGTGACTAAAACTACATTATCCTGTTTCCTGAGATAATTCTCCATCCATATCAGATAGCTGCAGATAGAAAAGCAGGGCCTGAAAGCGTGCCAAAAAAATACAACTAGTTGCATTATCATCCGCTTTGACACAATCATTATTTGTCAGGGAGCCATTCCGCAGCTCCTAGAGAACACAAAGCAAGAATTCTTTGACCAAACCGTCGATATTCTAAGAGAAACAGCAGATATATGCTGGGAGAAACTGAAGGACATCAATTGCCTCACTTGCCCGAGCAAACCTGAGGGTTCATTGTTTGTGATGGTATGTGATTAGATTAGTGTGATGTTCCATGTTGCAAGAGACTCATTAATAAATTTTCTAATGAGTGAATGTTTCCTTGGCTTGCGACAGGTCAAACTGGATTTGTCCTGCCTGCAAGTCATCAAAGACGACATGGACTTCTGCTGCCGGTTGGCAAAAGAGGAATTGGTAGTCGTTTTGCCCGGTACAGTTCTCCCACATCATGTCATATACGACGTAAAACTGTACTTCAGCCCACACTACTGTTTGTTTCATTTTTTTAAGAAAAGTGACAAGTCGGAAGTAATTTGTACAGGATGTGCTGTGGGATGGAAGAATTGGCTCCGGATCACCTTTGCGATTGCACCATCATCTCTCGAAGAGGGCCTTGACAGGCTCAAGACCTTCTGCCTGCGATACAGCGAGCCAAAAAAGTGATACCGGTTCATTACAATAGGGCGCACCTGCTTTTGCATGAAGAATCAGCAAGAGCAGTTTAAAAGATTCAAAATTGTTATGAACTCATGATATATGGTGATATATCCCCTTCACCAAGTGGTGATTTGTTTAGGCAAAAGGCCCTTGATAAGGAATGGGCTATGTTTACAACTCTTGTTGTAAAGCCCAGCTTGTTTAGTTGAATTTTAAATTTAGAGGCACTAAATTGTAGAACAATGTTCTTGATCAACCAATAAGTGCTTATATGCAAAATACAGTCTCGGTTCTCATTTGAAGAGTTTAAGTTGGAACAATGTACCCATATTGTGATTTATCCTTTTTTTTCTCAGCACAAGTCTAATGTAAAACTTAAATTTCCAGTGAGGATAGTTTACAACCTATGTTAAAATAATTATAACATATTTTGTATATCGTTTATATGTATGTATCATTAATTGTTATTTAACTACGTAAATAGTATTTAAAATAATCTATAATTATTTTAACATATGTTGTTGTGTCAATTATCACCATGCCAAATGTGAGCTTCAATTCAACTTGCTGAGAAACATAAAAGACAAACTTCAATAGGGGATATATATAATATATTGCCCCGACATGAATTGTTCTGAGGGAGTAAATTCAGCTATAATTCCATATAAGGCCTTGTTCGGTTGGCATGGAATGATTATACACATGGATTAGTTTCAAAGCATGGATTGAGTGAAACCACATGTGTCACTCAAACCAAGTGAAGAATGAATCCATCGATTGGTTTCGTTCCATGAGGTCTAAGTCATGGTTTTATGCTAGCTCTGTGAGTCATGGAATGGACCAATCCATGTTGGGTTTCAAACCAATCCATGCTAACCGAACGGCCATTCCCAGTTGAATTGGGAGTAGTTCCATGTCCAATCATTCCATGTGGAATATGTCCTATTCCATGCCAAACGAACGAGGCCTAAGGGTGAGCCGGGCAAAGTTAATTGTTCAAAGGAGTAGAATGTACATTTCCCATTAAATTTTAGAGGATATATATTGTAGAACCATGTTCTTTTTTTTTTTTTTTTTCGAATCATAGAATTCAACAGTAGGGGAACTCCAGATATTTCTAAAAACTAATATTATTTTACTTAGGATACACAAAAAATGTGTCTAAATCTGTAAACTTACTAAAATACTACCTTTTCAAACTTTCAACCTTCAAAAGTTAAAATTTCATGAGTTCAAAGCTCAAAAATAGTATTTCAAATAATCTAAGTACGAACACTCTATTTTCGTACCTTCAGTGTTCAAAATATATATTTGTATCGTATTCAGCCTCTTGGAGAGTAGAAATAGTGTACAAAGATTTGGGAGAGAAGTTTACTAATGCATATGGCAATACGATATTTCAATGTTTTTTAACTACGTACTGTACTCCAGCAGTCATAATCGTGTATGATAATTGGGATCTTTGTCTACAGGACACTGGAGAAGTATGGTTTGTCTCGATTTTGTCTCATGGACACTATGAAATTGTGATATTTTTTGACAACACACTACAACAGAAAATAGACTATTTGAAGTTTTATATACCAATGCAGAAAATGCGACACAACTTGAAATTTGGCACATCAATACAACATTGTATTCATGCATTTGATTTTGTATAAATTTTTATCTGATTGTTTGCATTTGTTGTATTTAAAAATAAATATTGATTTTAGTACAAAAGTAGGAAATTGTTTAAATTAATATCCATAAAACACATGGCTAGGGGATATAATGGTGTATCTATATCCTAAGTTTCAAATTGCAATGCATTTTCTGCATTGAGAGAATGAAGTCAAAATAGTATATTTGTATGCTATGGTGTTCTATGGACAAATATTACCATTTTGTAGTGTCCACGAGACAAAATCGAGTTTTGTGGTGTCCTACAGATAAAATCACTCTTTTTCAGTGTCTTGTAGACAAAAAAACTAATACTAGAGAAGTAGCGAAAGGTAGTAAGCTTATGGATTGATATCCCCTGCAATAATAATCCTAGGCAGTTGAACAGCTACGCGGGGAGAGAACGAGGCATCCGGCCAAATACGTCCGTAATTTGCGAATTTTTCGCTAGGCCTAAATGCGTCTCTAAAAAACGAACGGAGGGAGTAGATGTGTTGCTGCTAGAATGAGAACGGACAAGTAGCTCATGTGGATGGTAGTCCATCTTTTACCTAGGCAGGCGAGGTTGAGTGGGCCTGGTCCTAAACAAGCCCAGCGCATGCCTCTCATCAAAACACTAGATTTTCAATAGATGTTAAGTAAAGGAGGGACACTGATGGGATGCTATTTTGTGAACATCAGCATATATACCAATTCGACGTACCATTAAGAACTGTTTACTATTCTTTTACCTTCAGTTTGTCCTATGTGATAGATGAAGTTTACAAATAGTTGAAGTTTGTAATAAAGGACGGCCAAATACAACTAATGATGTAGATGCCAAGATATTTTCATTTGCTTGATGAATAGAATTTCATTTATCTAAAACGAAATTTGAAATGAGGCTGGGAAGAAACTGAACTCAAGGCCTCCATATGGCCCGGCCAGCGCCTGCACTTTGGATGCCGCCAGCCATAATCTGGTCCATATGTCCGTGTGTTGGGCTTCTGGGCTTTTTTCTAGGCTTGTCAAGAATCAATTGGGCCTTTCTGTTTCATTCACGTGGTTTAAGAGGGTTTTTTTTTTAAACGTAGTTCAGAGGTTTTGAATTTGTGGGATGCTTCATGCATCTGCTTTCATTTTTCTTCTCGGTCAGCTCCCCGTGTATCCGTGATGAAGGGACAAGGTAACTCTTTTGGATCCTTTTGAGAGTCAGAAAATGAAAAAGATTAAAAAATATTTACAGGCAATAAGATGATGCTTCTGTGCTTGCGCATGGGTTCCATTTATCAACCATGATAATCAGCTACAGAGACCAGTGCCCTACTAATCAATTCTACAAAGATAATTAGTCATGATCATGAAACATCATGAAAGTTCAGCGTACAATAGTATTGATCTTGCACTTTTGAAGATTGTGGCGACGCATTACAAACTTCCAAAGTAATCATGGTGCGACCTTTACACGTCATTTCTCTGGATTACAAACGTGAAATTAAGCAAGCGCCGGGCGCTCGAGGTGACATTTGAGCCAGTACAAGAAATCTAGCTTTTTGTGGCGATTGTTTATGTAACAAAAACTGAACTTTATGTCATGATAAACAATTTGTGATCTATGCGAAAGGGCCTGTAGCCTAGTGATTACAAGAGACTCAGTAGCACCTCAAGTTCTAGGTTCGACTCCCCGTGCGAGTGAATTTTCTAGGATTTATCAGTGTTGTGCTTTCAGCGGTAGGCGACGTGGCCGTCGACAGTGAGGTGCCAATAGTGACTTCGTCAATATCGAGGATTTGCCGGCTCAATCTTCGAATAAGCTTATAGGAGTAAGATTTGCGTATTTGCGTTCATAGGGGTGAGTGTGCGTGCGTCGTGAGTATCTGAATTGTACTATGTAAGCGGAAAAAAAACAATTTGTGATCTATTGTGCGTTTAGGATCATCTTCTGTAATTCTTTCGTCATAAAACTTTGTGATGTTTACTATTATGACAAGCCAAAATACATCACAAAAATCAATTTTAGCCCAGCAAAAACCCATAGAGTTTTGGCGGAAAAGCCCAATCTATTATGGGCTTTTGTAGGCTTTTTCTATTTTTTACGCATATTGGCCGTTTCAGTACTTTTTGGTAACAGGCTTTGATCTTCTTTGAGCTGATCCAGCTGATAGGTCTGATCCGACCCAAGCTAAACTTTCATTCAGGCTAAAATTTTGTATGAGCCAAATTTTCACGTCACAGTGATCCGTGGACTGGGCCGAAAACCACAAGAAGTCATTCAACATGCAGCCAACCACATTTCAGCATATAGCGTCGGTATATGCAGACAATACAGTCCTTGTTCCCAGGATGCGGACGTATTTGCCAGAGTCGAGGACAAATTTCTTTAGTTGGTTCACTGGCGTCACATTCGCAATATGCGCTAATGCGCCCTCGGGAATAGTTTATTTTGGGATAGGGCAGAGAGAAAACTGTGATAAGCAAGTGTCAAGTCCCGTCCTTACGTCCTGAAATTTAATTAAGAAGCACATCCTCTCCACGTTTTTTTTTCTTTTTTGGTGGCTATGATACGATAGGAAAGTGCAATTTGAACTAATAACTAGCTTTCTTGTTCTAACAATAGTAAAATAAGATCGGATAGAGAGTGCCATTAGTACTTATGAATAGATTTATGAGAAATGTGAAGCACGTTCACTTGTGACTTTGTGACTGAGGGCCTACCATTAGTGAATATACATGCTGGGTTACTCCGATAGAGAGTGCGATTAGTACTTATGAATAGATTTATGAGAAATATGAAGCACATTCACTTGTGAGTGTCTGAGGGCCTATCATTAGAGCAAAAATGACTTTGAGCGGCTTCATCGGTGCCAGCAGCAATTAACGTTTCCCGCCAAAAACTCGCAGTTAGCTTGGCAGCCAAGCCAGTAAATGTGGCGTGATCAGTCACCATCCACTTAGCTAGATTAATCCAGACGTACATCATGAGATCTTGAAATTCTCTAATGGGGCAGATCTCCATCGTCGTTTTTTTTTTTTTTGTCCACAATGAGATATCTTAAATTAGTTTAACCACATTTTTAATAGTTTTACAGAGCACCATGCCACCAGTATATACTAATGGTATTTAGAGTCTAACGACCTAGATTAGTTCTCCTCTCACATTCAATACCACCAGTATTCTTGAATGTAATACCTTAATGATACCATTAGTATAATATTAGTGGTATTATAGGCACTGTAACACTCATCTTTCAATAGCATGTGCAATCTTGCGATTGTTATCCTATCAGTACAACTACAAGATCAGATTTTTAATAGTGGAGACGGTCCATTCAAAGGTTTGCCATTTTAATCTCAAGATGTCCAATAGGATGCACATTTTTTTCTTAGATACAGATATATTGCCTCTGAAAATCAAAATGTTCAATTGGTCCTTGCATAAAGGAGTTATACTTACCAAGGATAATTTAGCTAAACGAAACTGGAACGAAAATCATAAGTGTTGTTTTTTTAGTAATCTTGAGACATTACAACATTTTTTCTTTGATTGCAGTTTTGCTAGAATAATTTGAAGGTTGATTGAGCTTTCTTATGCTCTAAGACCCCCTAATAATGTTGCTGATATGTATGGCGATTAGATTGATGGGTTTAGTCCTATGTAAAGGAGTCTAACGTTAGTGGGGTTGGGCACCATATGTTGGTCCGTATGGCTAAACCGAAATGACGTTGTTTTTGATAAAAAAAAAGTTATTTTAACTCTTATGCAGGTAATTTACAGGGCACTGCATGACGACTTGGTCACTATTCCAAAAGGAGGAGGGAAAAGATGCATTTATCAAAGCATCCCATCTTTTGGAAACGGTAACAATGGACATCTTCGCTAAACATGGGAGGAAGTTTAGTAATAGGTTATGTTGATGAATTATTTACTATTTACACACCGTTTGTATGGTGATGTCTTATTTGATCTATGAAGTAGATGAAGTCTACACATAGTTGAGTTTTGTAATAATGGATGGCTAAATGCATCACGTGATGTAGAGGTTGGATGCTTTCATTTGCTTGATGAAATAGAACTTCCCTTTATCTAAAAAGATATATTGTCTAGCGAGGTGGCCCGTGTATTTTTATGACTCTAGATTCTTACAAGGAGATAGCTATATATATGACCATAGCTATCTGGATCCTTTCATGATCTGTGCAAAGGAGATAAATTCCTCTTATTCACCAAATATTATTATTAGGTTGATCGTGGAAACTACTTTTAATTTATTATATGTTTAATTATTTAAACTAATATAATACACTCAAAAAGACACTGAAAGCTGGATGGTAGAGAACTGCTAGTGATAGAGATTGAGAGAACATGGATATATTTTAGCCATCTCGTTTCGGTGTCGAAATTTGTTAAACCAATCGCTTCCACTTTCTTACCTGGAATATTTTGTTGCCAAAACGCCCTTGATTTCAACATCTCAGATTTTGGATTCCTTCTTCGTGGCATAAAAATTGTTAGGGTGCGGAATGGAAAGGACATGAAATGCAGTATATACTCCCTTCGTTCTTAAATTTTTGTCGTTACTGAGATTTTAAGTTACGTTTGACTATTTATCTTATTCAAAAGAATTAAAAAATATCATAAATTTTGTTATAGTTTGTTTATCACAAATTAAAACATAATTTATAAGTTTGCATATTTAAACTAATATTTTAAATAAAACGAATGTTCAATGTAACTCAAAAGGTTAACGGTGACAACAGTTTAAGAACGAAGCACTGTGTGTTTAACTATTTGAGTCTTCATAATCATTGAAGTAACGACAAGGCTGGAGGCAAAGCTTTGTTTGGGTGCTGCCTGACCTTCGAATAAACAATCTGACATGTACTCCGGTTAAAATTTATGCATAGTCCTTGTACTATACTACCTCTGGATTTACTACCCCTCAGTTTTTTAAAATATGACATCGTTGACTATTTCATTAAACCTTGACCAATAATATATATTTGAGTAATTAGTTACCTAAGTGAAACAAATATTATTAGATCTATCATCAAAAGCACTTTAAGGTTAACTTATATATTTAACTATTTGCATAAATATTTATAGATAAAAAGAATGGTCAAAGTAACACGAAAGGCAACGGCGTTCCATATTTAAAATCAGAAAGAGTATATTATTGATGTTCGGACAGAAGTGTTGATCAAAGTTCAAAAAAGTTGACTTAAAATAAAACTAAGATAACATTATATTTGTGAACAAAAGGAGTATATTTAAAATCAGAAAGAGTATATTATTGACGTTCGGAGAAGTGTTAGGCTAAATTTGGATTTAGTGTCCGGACGTCAAGAAAAGAAATGCGGAGGGAGAGTACCATAAGTAGACCTTCAGACAACTGCACTCCACCTGTCCACTCTCTGTAGCACCAAGCCACCAGCAAAACCTCCGCGAGAACCGAATGGACAACGGCAACGGGCAGGCGGCGTGGAACTTCACGCCGAACGACACCCTCCTGGACCTGACGGCGATGTCGCTGCGCGCCGTGCAGGGCCGCGTCACGGCCGGGATGGCCGAGGACAACGGCGCCGGCCGGCCGGTGGTCCTGATGGCGCAAGGCGACTCGTCGGCGTACCCGTGCTTCCGGCCGGCGCCGGAGGCCGTGGACGCCGTCGCCGACGCGCTCCGGTCCGGCCGGCACAACTCCTACGCCGCCTCTTTCGGCTTCGAGCCGGCTCGGAGGTCAGAGGCACACAACAACTTCCTGTGTCGTTTCTCTCGATTTCATTGTTAGTCATATTCATCTGTGGCATGATTCCTTTTCATTTGTTGCCATATTCATCTGTGGAATATTCGCTGCCAGTATGAGTGCTAATTGACTCGCCATGTAAGGAAAGTGACACAGCTGACATAAGATTGTCGGGTGATGAACTGATGACTAGATTCTTCAGAGAACCATAAGACTATGGTAGTGTGCTAGTTGTATCACTCCATACAGAGTGTGACAATTACCGCAGAACAAAAAAAATGTGACAAGTACTGTCGGTAAGAGTCACGAGGAAGGAATCACAGCACACAAAAAACAAGCAAATAAGTTTGCGGCTTATGATTCAGTTCACAAAATGATCTGACCTCTGTCTGTGCTCTGTGGTGGGCCTTGTTGATGATTTGGAGTGCCAGTAATGAAAGCGCATCTCTGACAAGTATTAGGTGTCACCATGCTCTCAGTACAAAGTCTTAATGTACACCCTAATATGTGATTTTAAAGTTCCATATACAAAACCGTTTTGGATAAGCTTTGCTTCCAAATATAAAATACTTTATCTCATTACATTACTTAAAGTTTTCATTCACCTTGAATTCCAGGTCTATTGCGGAGTACTTATCACGCGACCTGCAATACGAGCTATCCGCAGACGATGTCTTCCTTACAAGTGGCTGCGCTCAAGCAATCGAGATAGTCTGCTCTGTTCTTGCTCGCCCTGGCGCCAACATCCTGCTTCCAAGACCAGGCTACCGGTTCTACGAGGCCCGAGCCGTCTTCAACGGCATGGCAGCCCGGTACTTTGATCTTCTACCGGAGAAAGACTGGGAGGTCGACATTGACGGCGTCCAAGCTCTTGCAGACAAGAACACAATTGCTATGGTCATTGTCAACCCCGGGAACCCCTGTGGCAATGTTTACACTTATGAGCACCTTGCCAAGGTAAGTGTTTCTAAGTTGTTCTGGTTCAGTAGATGAACTGTTGGGGAATGATCTCAATATCGTCTGGTTTGTTTTCATCATGCTCTAGGTTGCTGAAACTGCGCGGAAGCTTGGCATCTTCGTCATTACAGATGAGGTGTACGCACATATGACATTTGGGGATAACAAGTTTGTGCCGATGGGTGTGTTTGGGTCAGTGGCCCCGGTTCTCACTCTTGGGTCCATATCAAAGAGATGGGTTGTGCCTGGGTGGCGGCTTGGATGGATTGTAACCAATGATCCTAATGGTGTATTTCAGAGGACTAAGGTTCGTGGAAGCTAATATTTCTATGTAAACAATTTCATAAGCAGTAGCAGAGTTTTCAGGACTAGTACATGGTGTCAAGGTGCTGTGGCAAGTATATGAACGCTATTTTACAGGTTTCGGGGTTTAATGAAGAAACCTAACAAAGTGCTTCAACTTTTCCCTTTCAGGTAGTGGAAGCCTAAAGAGCTATTGTGAAATCTCCACTGACCCTTCGACGTTTGCCAGGTGACTGAAACTACATTATCTTCTGTAACAGATCTCTGCAGATATATAGAAAAGGAAGACCTTAAAGTGCGCAAAAAGAAAAAACAGAAATTGTTTGGATGTTCATCCACTCTGACAAAAATTCAGGGAGCGATTCCGCAACTCCTAGAGAACACAAAGCAAGATTTCTTCAACGAAACCGTCGATATTCTAAGAGAAAATGCAGATATATGCTGGGAGAAGCTGAAGGACATCAATTGCATCACTTGCCCGAGCAAGCCGAAGGGCTCATTGTTTGTGATGGTATGTGAGTTGATCAGTGCTGTTCCATGTTGCAAGAGACCATGGAAATTTTCTAATGGGGGGATGTTTCCTTGGCTTGCTACAGGTGAAACTGGATCTGTCCTGCCTGCAAGACATCAAAGACGACATGGACTTCTGCTGTCGGTTGGCGAAAGAGGAACTGGTCGTTGTTTTGCCCGGTACAGTTCTTCCAGAGAGTGTCATATATGATGTAAACTGTACTTCATTCAACACTATTGATCATTGTATTATTTTTTGATGGAACTATCATTGTATTATTATTCCAAACGTAACAAGCTGGAAGCAATTTGTCCAGGATGTGCTGTGGGATACAAGAATTGGCTCCGGATCACCTTTGCGATTGCACCATCTTCTCTCGAAGATGGCCTCGACAGGCTCAAGACCTTCTGCCTGCGATACAGCAAGCCGAACAAGTGACACCAGTTCCTTGCATTAGGTGGCACCTGCTTTTGCATGAAGAATCAGCAAGAGCAGCTTCAAAAGATTCAAAAGTGTTATGAACTCATGATAATATTCCCTTCATTAGGAGGTGATTTGTTTCACGCAAAAGGCCCTTGACAGGAATGGGCTTACGACTCTTGTTGTAAAGCCCAGTTTGTGTAGTTGAAATCTAGATTTTAGAGTATCTCAGAACTGCGACTTTGTTCTCATTCAGACAACCAGAGCCTTTGTTTCTGCAACGCATGATGGTTCTGTGCTATCAGTTCTGATGTACTGTTCAACAGGAGTAAAGCTCCAGCCTCTTATATTCAAGCATAAGTGCATAACTAGCATTCAGAAAGCTCGAATAAAAGGCAACAATTTGCCAATTTAATAAAAACATATTTCCTGCAAAATTTAAGGAATCAGGAAGTCAGAACTGCATAATATTCATAATGTCGCCATGTTTGGGGCATACAAAATCTCAGCAGGCCTTAACCTTCGATTGTTCAAACCCTGGACAAGGTAGAAGGCAACATAACTTGAACGCATCGAACAAAGCAAGAGTTACACAACTTTGATTTGAAACATATCCGCAAACTCGTAACATGAACATAGTTTCAGTTATTTGAGGTTCCAACAACACCAGCCTGAATACTTAGAGGGGTGTTGGAACAGTCTGGTAATCTACCATTCTTCTTGTGAGATACCCACCACTATTTGTATAATTCTCTACTGGCACTGTCTTGATGCTGGACACTGAACTGAACTTACTAGTCATTTGTGGCATTCCGTTTGGAGAATGCAACTTGTGATTTGCAGCCCATTTTTCAGTTGAGATGCCTACAGATGCTGGTTGACAAGTCTTGTTTTTGAATACTTCCCCTAGAGGTCCGTCATCAATTGTTTCCCTGAAGACTAGTAACCGACTTTCCTGTGACTCATTACTTTTTTCTGATGAACTGTATGCTTCATGCACATTGTACATCTGATCATAATCATGCTGCAAATCCACTGCTAAAATAGTTGCTTTGTCACGGTTTGGGGAAGAATGTGTGATCGAGAAGTCAAAGAAATCCGAGGAAGTGGATACTGACAAATGGTCATGCATATTTTGTTTGTCCAGCAACTTCCTGCAAAGCAGAGTACAATTTTATATCTGGAAACATTTATTCAGTTTTTCTTTCAGTGTCGACTACAATATTTCATCTACAGCTTGTCCTACCAACTATCCTAATTCAACTATCCCTAAAATAAGTTAAGACCCAAACACCATGTGCTCCAGTCATTTCTAGTGCGCCCAACTGCCTCCTTCTCACATGCTTAAAATAGCTGATTTAACTCACATAATACTAATATGTACATGTGAGGATGGTCATAAAAATACGGAACGCACCAAAGGCAGCATGAACTTATAGTTAAATGAAGCAATTACTGATGCTATAAGAAAACTAAGATCAAATATTAATGGATGTCCAGGAAATTCTAAACATCCAACTTTTCGTGGAAGCATTTGTTATGTCCTGAATCTTGAACATTGGTGTTATTTTTGGTAATTTCTACACAAACACATAGTAATAATCCTATAAGCGGAAGAGATGAGTAGACTAATGTAGTGAAGAATCAGATTACTTCACCTGGTGGACTCTGTTTGGAAAAGATTGGCTGCATTAGCAGCTGAGCCTTTCGCCTGCTGCTGCCAAGCCACAGTGTGGCTGTGCGATGATACACCAGCAGAGACAGCCATTGCTGGTCCTGCAATGGTGGGTGTTGCCTTTTGGCTTTCCACATGCTTTCTTGAACGGTAGCGACCACGGTTTATGTGTCGCTCGCAGTACCTCTGGTCCCCGACAGCATCCCTGGAGCACCGCCACTTCTTGCCATCAGTGCGGCGACATCTGCCTGGTTCTGCATCAGCAGAGCTAGGACGAAACTGTGCCCATCCTACTGCAAAATAGAATCCTGAATATATGAGAAACTACCATAAACTATACCAAAACTCAACTTTATAACGCTAAGACAGCAGCATTTAGAATTTCAGAAGATCATTCACACACTCTGTTTTGCATCAGTGATCACTTATTACATACTAAAAGAAAAGAAAGTGCCAACAAACAATTGACGACACTTGGCCATCCACCCTTGTTTCTAAAAAGAGAAGGCCACGAGTACAACATAACAGAATCCCACTGCTTGAAGGTCCTTTGTACTCAAAATCATGTAGCTTCATACTGGTAACAGGAACATATTACTAAGCGAGCATCGGATAAACAGACCAGAAACGATGAGTTCCTAACACTACTGAAATCATTGATACCACTATGCAGCTGAGATCTGCAACACTTATTTTTGTGCCTGACGAAACGAGCACCATCTTGTCCCATGAAAGACAGAAATATAAATAAAGAACAACAGAATCCCAATGCGAGACATCTTTCATCTCTGATGAAACAGTAAAACAGAGCAATGGACTAACAGGAAAACCAAATTTATTACTGATTCCCATGTTTCATCCATATGTTTTAAGTGATTTCTTATGCCATTTATATGTTCAACCATTCACAAAAACAGAGCAGTCATTAACAAAAACAGAGGCAAGGGAGAAGAGGACTAATTACAGGAGCTGGAGCCAAAGGCACTCCATGGATTGAGGCTTCTTTTGATGGGGAGGAGCAAGCTTGACGGCACAGGAGCATTCACGACAAAGTACTTGTAGATCAGGGCCTGGTGCTCCAGCTCCATCCATTGCGTCGGGGTGAACGGCCCCCTCACCCTTGACAAAACACTCTGCATGTTGCTGGCCCCTGAGCTCATACCAAACCCTTCATCACAAGAACAACATCAGTAATAAATGGTTAGGACCCAGGAAGCAAGTACAGTAGGACTGAAGAAAATGGTGCCCCTGGCTACTGGTGAGTGGTTTCCTAGTTCCACACATGCAAGATTTTAAGGAAACAGCACAAATCGGTGACGCCTTTACCTTTTTGTGTAACAGGGAAAAGAGGGTGAGACTCCAATACAAGGAGAAAAAGGTTGCATCTTTGGGGACAGGACATTTCATGGGATGTGGCTGCAAAAGCAAAGGCTGGAGAATAATAAACACTGCCCCCCTTTTGATCTTGACAAGACCCCAAAGGCAGGGGCTTTTGCAGGGCGATGCCATGGCCATGAGCAAGCAATCATTCACAGCTGGGCTCAGCGAGAGCTCAGCCCCACAGATGCAACAGTACTACTTCACTAGGAAGAAATCAGAAAGCTAAAAAAAAAAATCCGTTTTCTGCATTTCTCACCTGCGCCGCCATTGGAGGAGAAGCTCAGCATCTGCGGTCCACCGAAGCTGGTGGCGGCGGATCCAAGAAATGAGCAAGACGGCGGCGCCGCCGCCGCCGCCCTCGACACCCCAAAGAACGCATCTCGGCCTCCTTCCATTTCTTGCGGAGATTCGCGTGACAGTTAGGGAGGATTCAGATATATGGCTTCTTGGGGGATCATGCCGATGCCGGGATAGATTCGGAGGTGGTGGATGTGGCGGAGGAGATGGTTGATGGCTGTGTGTTCGGGAAAGGGAAACCAGGGTGGTTCGCTGCTCTGGGGAGGGGAGAAGAGGAAGCGAGCGATTGAATGCGCGCCCCTGTTCTGGACAAGGGAACAAAATCTCGGGTCCCCTACCTCGAATGGACTGGCTGCTGCCGTGCTGCTAGCACTAATTTTACCCAATTATGCTAAAAAAAACTAAGTTTACCCAATTTGTTACTTTAATCCTGAAACGTTCAGGATTACTGTTACCGAAAGATCTTGACGTAAACATAAGTTCACAGTCGTAGAGGGGAGGACTGCTGCTGTTGTTCTTCACACTTTGTTGTTATTTCTTTTCGTGAAAATGGAGGAAATGGAATTGATCCGTCATTGAAAATGGAGGAAATGGAATTGATCCATCATTGTTGTGATTTCTTTTGGTGACTGCATTATGGAGCTTCAGCAAGGTGGCAGGGAGGAACCAAGTTAATAAATCAACCCAAATACACAATTCGGGAGGAACCAAGTTAATAAATCAACCCAAATACACATTAGAATTGACGCTGTTGTAGCGTATTTCTAATGAAAATTATGGATTTTTTATGAAAACTTCAAATCCAAGGGGACATGCATATGCAGGGTTAAAAAAACCCGCAAACCGTTCGGTTTTCATACCATGCAAAAACCGCTTCGGTTTACCTCAAAACCGAGTGAAAATTATTTTTTCTACCATCTCCAGGTTCTGTTTTTAGCGAAAACTGGCTATTCCATGAAACCGAGCCAGACCGGTTTCACCAGTTATCACGAAAACCGAGCGGTTTTTCCTTCCTCTCGGACATGACCACAATGAACCCCCCCCCCCCCCCCCCCCCCCCAACCACACACACGCTTCAGTGTTAGGTCGAGGTTCTCTAAATTATATTTCATAGCAAAAGACGCAGACCTCTAAAGACAGCCATCGACGGTGCATAGGTGACACATATTTATGTCTAGTGTTGAAAACTAAGATCGTCCTTTCACATAACTTCAACCTATTTATTCGATGAAGGTTTGCAAAACCGACAATATTCGGTTCAGGTTTTGCGATAACCGGACTTACCGGTCCGAACGGTTTCCTCTGTTTACCGGCTTTCGAGTTTGATTTTAAAATAATTTAAAGATTTGACGAATTTTTGTTTGGTTTTCATTCATTTTGACTGGTTCTGACCGTTACTGACCGGACTTAGCGGTCCGATCCAACCTAACGTGAACCCCAATTCCAATCTATGAATCTTTCCTCGTCGTCATACCAATGTGACATGGCAAACGATTGTTCTGTTCGTGGCTTGATACCCACTAGGGTGGGCTGGCGCGCTACGCCGCGCCCGGATGGAACACGTGTGTAGAACTTTGTTAGGTGCGCAAGTATTGCAGTTTGCTGGCAAAAAAACAGAGTAAGACTTGTGAAGTCAACCTTAAAGGAGGGGGGTCAACCTTAAAAATGTGAAGTCAAAAAATCAAACGTGTCAATATAACATATGATAGGGCTCTATTTGCAAAATGACGACAATCTTATTCTTGGCTACAGCCTCACCGGTTGCCTCACAGCCTCACGTGACAGGGTCGCAAAGAAAAAACTAAAAAAAATTACTCCAAAGAATGGAGCATCTCTGAGCTTTTTAGTGGCTTTTTATGTACTGGCTTTTTACTGCTCTCAGGCGGAGGTTTCAAAGAATGGAGCATCTCTGCGCCGCCTGCCCATGCGCACCAACGTCCTTATCTCGACTGGTTTCTTTCTTCTCCATCGAGCACGCAGACCACAAGCACATTTTTCTCTCTCTCTTTCTAATTTAGTCGGCCTCTCTCAGCTGCCGCACCACCATACCCGCATCCCTCGCTCCACGCCATTCCCTTCGAGGCCGAAGAACGGCCTAGTAGCGAGGCCTCCCCTCGACTCCAACCTCTATCGCCATTGCTCTGTGGTACCGCATCTCACCCTCCCCGTCTCCATCCTCATCTCTGCCTTTTTCTGCTCGCCACCTTGGCTAATTCCTCCGCATGGATGAAGTTCCGGGTGGGGAAAGGACGCCCAGCCACCGGTTGAGCTCTTCGTCGGCCTTGCCGTCGGGCTGGTCTGGCAGGCTTGATGTCGCAGTTGAAGGCAAGGCTGTGTCGGTGTTGCACAAGGCCCATCATCCCAGCCTACGCCGGCCCGGCGGCGGCCATCGACGTACGAACGCCGCGTCGTGGCGGCCAGGGGAGGCGGTCACGCAGCGATGGAGTCGACGCGGCCTCACGCCAGGCGAACGCGTCGGCCAAATAGCTGTGAGAAGCGGCATCCTGCGCTCCCGCGATTAGCTCTTTACTATGTCATGTGGATGCTTCCGAACCCAGCAATGAGGAAAAATGGGACGGATAGGCGTGATGACTAAGCACTCCTTAATCCACACGCTGAAGCTAACTAACCACACAAACTGTATCCTAATCCACGCCTCGCTATCGCTTCGTCGCCTCCTCCTTTGTCCTACTCGGATTTCACTCACGCTCACCATTCTCACTGTTCGTCCTCTGAAGTGCAGCAGAAAATTCCAATCTTTTTTGGTCCGGATTCAGTCAACCTCGGCCCAAATTTTGTGCAAATCACTCAATTTTACCTCTTCCAGTCCTTCCAATTCCATCTCTGGTCCAATCAAAAAAAAAAAATTCCATCTCTGGTTTTGCTCTGTCGCTTTTCTACTCGTCGGCGCCGCCTGTGGTCTTGTCCACCGTCGCTTTCCCCACTCTTCTTCGTGGCCTCTCTCACCATCACTTGCGTGCTGTTCTTCCTACCGGCCGGTTGATTCGTCCTCTTCCTCGTCTCTGCTCCGCCTCCCTCAGTCCCTCAAATCGAATCCATCATAGTCGCAGGTGCGTTGATTCTTGGAGGGAAAATGGCATCTTAATGATGTTATTGATTTATGATGCGCCATCGGTTCTTAATTCCGTGGATTGGTTGCAGGGGAGGGGAAGGGGCGCCGATGGCCGAATTGGTGGGGCCTCGGGTGTACAGCTGCTGCCATTGCCGGAACCATGTCTGCCTCCACGACGACATCATCTCCAAGGCCTTTCAGGTGAAAGCTGATCCTGTGCCCAGTTCTGATGTGCCAGTACTGTTGGAATAAACGATATTGCTTTGGAGTGTGATGAGCTCCCCCAATTAATATCTCAGTCGGATGATCAGAAATTCAGATAGTCGTTTGCTTCAGCGAGGACTGAAGAACTAACAACCTAGGACTTGTTGTTTGGTGCATGCCAATAAAAACAATAGTTAACAGTTTTAGGAGAGTTGGTTTGGTTGTTAGGTGTTAGTCTATGCAGCATACTGAATATCCATTATTTCAGTGTCCCAGAGTTTCAGTTAACCGGAGTTCCTATCTTTTCTACCAGTAAGCAGAAAGGCTGTTAGTGAAATTTGGGGTTCCAAAACTAACAAATTTATGTGAGCAGTATAGACATGAGTTTAATTGTTTTTAGAACAAACGAATTGCAATTCATTAAGATCACGAAAATTTTAGAGTTAAGATATATCAGTTTCTTGGTTCTGTGTGGAGAATGATACTGTCTCCTTCCTCTCTTATCTGCTCTAGGGGAGGAACGGCCGTGCATTTCTGTTTTCTCATGCCATGAACATAGCTGTGGGGCCAAAGGAGGATAGGCATCTTATGACGGGGCTGCATACGGTTGCTGACATCTACTGTCGTGATTGTCGCGAAGTACTGGGCTGGAAATACGAGAGAGCTCATGAGGAGTCACAAAGATACAAGGAGGGGAAGTTCATTTTTGAGAAAGCAAAGATTGTTAAGGAAAATTGGTAGCGATTAAGGATTTTGTGTGGCAAAACTTTATTGTGAAAGAATTGATCCATGTCTTTGTACATAGCAGTGCATGTAGGTACCAATACTTTGGCTGCACCTTATTGTGTTCATGCCATTTGTAATCTCATCTGCACTTGTTCCTGTCGATTTCTGTGAATAAGACATATCTGTTCCTATTTTATTTGGTAATCATTCTCATTGTCCATAAAATCGTTAATATTCTTCCAGTTGTTTGCCATCAAAGTTATGCTAATATTAGGCATAGCTTTGCAGCCTGTAATAAAAGATAAATTTGTGGGTAAAATATATCTGTCTGCCTCATTTGTATCATCTTGGGAAAGAATTTGCAGTCAGTTACAGAGAACTCTCATTATGCAATTGATAAATGATGTTCTTCGATGTCTTGTATCCTTCTCTTTTTGTTTGTATGACTGACATCCTCGCTGCTTGTTATTTCTTTTTCCAAATTGTTGTCTTGGGAATGTTCTCTCTTATTTTTCTCATCTAAGTTCAAATTCATGCCACATTTTTTAATATTCATCCTAGGTTGATTAGGATGGCACTTCACTGTTGTACCAATTGCATGTTCAAAATCCTCGATATCAGAAAGACTTGCGCCGCCACAGAAAACTTGGATGTCTATTTGCCTGAGAGATGCAAGGTGCTCGATGCCAAATTGGTAACTGTATGGTCTTGCTCTGATTACATGGACTGTTGTCTGTAGCCTCTCGAGCTTTGGCAAAGCTGTTGGTTCAAATATCAAGCTAGTTCCTTCACAACTGAAGTATAGCTCTTTCAAGTATGGGAATCCTACACCATGAATAACAATCCTGTCCTTCTGTGGTGATTTCAACCATAAATCGAGATGAAGTAGGGAAGGCAACTCTCTTAGAATGTGTATGTCTTCATCCATTAGTTTTTCAATGTTAATGTTTAAATATATGAGGTTGCAGAGTGATGCCATCCACCTTGGTACTCTTGGGAGAAAGTAATACGCAGATAGTCGAAACTTCTGAAGGCGACTGGGTGGGGAGACCAAGAATCAAAGAAGCCAAGGGAACCTAAGTTGCGACTGCAGACTGCAAAGGATTGGAGGTTGCTGGTGCCCAGTTTTCCTAGAGTTCTCAACTTAGCTTCTTGGTGCTTGATATTGCCACTAGTGAAGTCTGTCCAGTTGATTGCAAGTTCCGTCAAACTTTTCAGATTACCAAGTTCATGCACTGAATTTGTTGAACTGCGACAAATGTCAAAACCTGATATGGCTCTTAGGGATATCATGCTTCCTATACCATCAGGTAGCTTTACTTTTCCCCATGTATGGCCACCACTAATAATATACTTCAGTTGGATAAGCCCAGTGATGGTTCCAGGTAACTCTTCTATATTTGTATCTCTTATGTCTAGTGCTTCCAAAGTTTGCAGGTCTCCTATTTGTGGTGGAAGGGTTGAAATCCATGTTCCTCTGAGGCTGAGATACTTCAACTGAAACAAAACACTGATGTCTTTAAGATGATCCTCACTGAAGCCTTGGCATCCCTCAAGATTTAACACTCGTAGCACTCTAAACTCAGATAAAGGAGGTACCAGGTGAGCTTTTACAGGTGAGTGTAGTGTTCTAACATGCTGTAAGCTCATTCCTTCTTGTATTTTGACAATCTGTGGGTCACTATGGATAGACAGTCGGCGCACATTGCCTTGTGGTTTAGCTGCAACTGAATTGCCACCAATCAATGTGACAAAGTTCTCTTCGAGTGCCTTGGATACTATAAGCTCAAGCATCACATCATGAACACGGCAAGCATGAGCCCTACCATCAGACTTTATGTCCATTGGTTGGACCATGCTTCGATTGATGAGCTCATTGAAGTAGCCCTCTGCAACATCCTCTACATTTAGGCCTCTTTCTACGCCTATGAATCCTTCAGCGATCCATTGCTGAATCAGATTATCCCTTTCAATCTTAAAATCTTCTGGGTATAAACTGAGGTACAGCAAACATGTTTTCAGGTGGTAAGGAAGGTCATAGTAGCTGAGGGAAAGTATTTGCTTCATGCCTTCCAGATCAGGATTATTTTCCAATGCAGAACCTATAGAGAAAAGCAACTTCTCCCACTGTTCCTTCAACATGACCGGTTTACTGGCTAAGAGACTAGCTATGCTGATTATTGCTAATGGTGATCCACAACATTTTTTCAGGATCTGGTCTGAAACTTCGTTTAGCTGGGGAGGGCAACCATCCTTGTGGCCAAATATTCTCTTGAAAAATAAGACCTTGGCATGAAATTCATCAAGTGGTTCAATTCTGTAAACATGATCGTGTGGGTTAGGGCAACAAGACTTTGCTACGGACTCAATTCGTGTAGTTGTCAGGAGCCTGCTGTACTGATTATTCTGAGGTAAAGCACATCGTACTTCTTCCCATGCTGATTTGCTCCAAACATCATCAACTATAATAAGGTACCTGTATCAAATATTGGACCATATTTAAATACGAGATCACGGAGAGCTACCATCTCTAGGGCAGTAAATTACCTTCATACAACAAAAGAAACCTATTTAGGTTGATTCCTCGGTCAATTTAAATTACCTTCATACAATTCATACTTTAAAACTGAGCATAACTTTAGGTAACCAGGGTGTTACACACTCAATATTAAAAACAATCTTAGTGCATACCAATATAATACTTTTCATGAAAATAATATAAAAACAAGGGACCTAAAATCAAATGTTAGTTTAGCTGGACGCCATGAGTGACTGCATTTTTAGGTGATACTGTCAAAAAAAAATAATAATGTGCCAGGATGCAGCGCTGTCCCTAAAATACAGTTTGGGAAAAACTAGTATTTTATTTTTGCTCTAAGTTCAACTAGTTACATAGTGCACTCAATTGTTCGATAAGATATGAAAATGCAATACAAAGTTCTTACACCTATGTTAAAGGAATAAAACCACAACAGCTCCGACTAACCAATAGCATTGTATATTATAGCTGCATGAAAATGAGGGAAGCTCCTTTCTATTATTTTCACAATTAACGAGTTAAATTCTATGGTTACTTTATCCATGTTCTCAATTTTTCCTACTCCAAGGATTATTATGCACCTTAAATCACACAGCTGTTTGGATAATTTCTATTTTCGTGTTGTCCTGTGCGATTTAAGGCACATCCAAATTCTCCGTGTTGTCCTGTTCATTTAGATTCCAATTAATCTAAAGACCTTGGCCTTAAAGATGATTAATTTGTTGCACCAACCAGCTAACACATTTCTTTCTCATAGAAATCCAGGTCTCGAATTCAGGACCTTTTGAATTAGATGCTGTGCTGAGTTTATTGTGCAAAATACTTCATAGAAATGCATAAGGAGATATGGAAAGTTAGGCATATTTGAACAAGAATTACTTGACCCGTGTTACCTTTTATTTAGTAAGCACTCCCTGAGTTTGCGAATGAGTTGACCCTCCTCCCAGTTGTCCATGTGGTCAGCCTCATTATGCGCAACCTGTGACAACAAGTCTTTCAAAAGCTTCTTCATGTCAAGCTTCTGTGACACGGCTGCAAAAGCTCGACAGCTGAATCGCCCTCCAACTCTGCGGTACACCTCCATGGCAAGAGTTGTCTTGCCCAGACCACCAAACCCGACGATTGAGAGCACCTTGAGTCTGCTCGTATTGTCCACCAACCAGTTTTCTATGTCACCTGCTGGGCGTTCGATGCCAACCAGGTCAGGCGCGTCGGCATAGAGGACATTGATCCTAGGATCAGCAGCCATCATGTTGGTTCCCGGCATCAATATGTCATCCACGAGCTTGTACCTCGACCGCCGCTCACTGATCTCAATGGCCCGTGATTTTAGGCCTTTGATCTCGTTGGCGAGGCGAAGGTGTGTCCAACCCGTGCTCAGGAGTCGCTTGATGCGCCCTGCGAATCCCATGAGGCTGCTTGAGCCATGGGTGGAAGCAGTGGTGGTGCCACAGGTTTCGACACGGTGCATGAATTCATCGAGGCTGTCCTCGATATCGTAGGCCAGCTCCCTCACCTCCTTCATCCAGCACCTGACCTGCGTGTCTGGACCCTGCACCATGGAGAGCTTCTCGAGGAAGGCCTGCATGCTCTCGAGCTCGGAACGGAGGAAGAGGATGTCAGTCCTTGCCCCGGCCATCAGCTCATACTTCGGTCCGAGGACAGTGCTGAGCTTTGCTGCGAGGGAGACCATGGCACCGCCTGCTGCCGATGCACGCTCCATATCTCGATGGAGGAGGAAGAAGAAGAGGAAGAAGCTGTTGCTCCAGCTGTTAACAGCTGATGAGATTGCCACAGGAAAGAATCTGATCGACACTACACTACTTGTGCTCTGCTGCCCCCCCCTGTGAACAGCTGAGATGGCAGCAGGAATGAAGGTTGATTGGTACTGTGTTGAAAGCATAATGGGTCATGGCACTCATTTTATAGCTGGATTTAGCCGTGCCGTGAGGGCTCTGCTTCATGGTCTTTTGGCAGTTAGCACAACCGTAGACTCATGGTTCCAGGTCTAGTCTACCGGTCAGTTTACGAGAAGAAACTTGGGTCTCAACAACTACAATCTGTCAGTCCTCTCAATCGATATACAGTGTTCTTGTCATCAGGATTCAGGAGGTCCTGGTGTGCCAACTGCGCGGTCAAGATCAACGTTCAAGTTGGCGGTAGACACACGGGTCGTGTTGGGTGGGTCACCACCAGACTTGTGGCAGCATCTTTGTTCAAACATGTACAGTGATCGTGTAATAACAACACTGTAGCCTCTTCTAGATTCGGGAATCAGAAGTCTTTGTAGAATTTGTATTTTGTTAATTTCCTTGGTCATTCTGCGTTTTTGTATATGGGACCATTGTGGGTTCTCTTAAATAAACTAATTTTTGTTTGATTATCATAGAGGTTTCATGGACTACGTAACAAGTGACCACTTGTTATGTAAGTAAGGCAGAGAAAATTGGATGATTTTGCTGATCCTTTGCTTTGGGCACCTCCTTCTCAATCATCACTTCTGATAGAAAAATATAAGTGATATCTCTTGTTGATTGCATTATAATTACAGAGCCCTTTCACAAAAAGCTTAATAATTATTTTTCATTTTATATTTTTTGAGAACTTTAAAAATTTAGTATGTGGTTATCTGGAATTTTGTCAGCTCAATTTGGCTTTTTTTTTAATTGTCTCCAGTTCAAAGTCATCCATTTATTTTCAGAAAACCTCCCCAAACTATCACGTTTGTTCATTTTTTCTCACTGTGTTACAAAACGGGGTATCCCAACTCTCTCAAATTACGAACCCATTTGTTTCTGGCCAATTTTGTGACGTGAAATTGGTTATTGGACACCGAAAAAAGTTGATTTAGCTACTGGACATTATCAAACCGAGGAAATTAGCTGATGGATACTATAACATAGGAGAGAGTTGTTACGAATTTTTTTTATCTCAATACACATAGCACATGATTACTTAAAATTTTGCATAAGTATTTATTGTTGCATTTTCTAACCATGTGTTTTTTCTCTTTATTTTTTTGACTGTGCATAACTTTTCAACTTGAAGAATATTTATTTTTAGATTAAACTATGCAAACAGTCAAGAAAAATTGTGAAAAAAACACATAATTAGAGAATGCAACAATAAATTGTCAGGTACGTCGAGATAAAAATTTCGTAACAACCTTTCTCTTATGTTATAGTGTCTATCAGCTAATTTTCACGTTTTGATAGTGTTCGGCAGCCAAATTGACTTTTTCCAGTCTTCAGCGGCTAATTCCAGAAAGTCACAGTGTCCACCAGCAAATTTGGTCCCTTTGTTTTTCGTCCTCGAGCAATTTTGACGGCAATTTGTCCATCAGTTAATTTTAATCCAATAAATGCGAGTCACGTTTGAGTTTTTTATTTTCTAAACTAATATTATTTGATATTTTTTTGAGAGGCAATATTATTTGATACTATAGTTGGGAGGTGGATAGAATTGGCTTTTCTTATTTCAAACCTCGAAGGCCTCTCAAACCCACTGGGCCCATTTGTTTCTCACAAGCTCGTGTTCTTCGTTCTGCTCTCCGGCCTGGTTTGCTGAGGCCCAGCCCATTACCACGCGTCTCTCTTCCCTCTCACGGCGCCGCCGACGCCGTCCGTCGGCAAGGTGCCGCGCTAGGTCCGCCCCAAGCCCCGGCGACCTCATCTGCGCACCGGGGAACCTCCTGAGGCCCACCTCAGACGAACCGGTTTTATCTTCGGCCACACCCTCCTCCGCTCCACGTGGCGGTCTGCTCCCTCCCGGCGGCCACTTGTCCGGGCCAAGATGCTGGGCTTCTCCACCGGTCAGTTGCTGGTCATCCTCGGGGCCTGCTCCGTCATGATGAGTAAGAATACACGACCCTCCGTCCGCCGCCGCGCTCTTCCCCTTCTCTCTTGCCGTTGCCTTCAGTCTCGATTGCGGTGTCGCGCGCGCCGGGGAACTGTTCTTGTGGGTTGATCTGGTTTCCTCGCTGCTGCTGTTCTTCAGAGCCCAGCGACATGGTGAAGATCGCGAGGACGGCGGGGAGGATGACCGGGAGAGCGGTGGGGCGCCTCATCGTGGCGCGCCGGCAGCTGGACGAGATTCTGGGGCAGTCTGCGGCCACCAAGGTACCTTTCGACTATCCCTTTTCAGCGGCCGTGTCGATTTCTTCGGCATGAAGCTATTTGCGTTGAGGAGCATGGATGGTTCGTCGAGACTGATGATCAATCCTTGTGAGGTGCTCTGTTCTTGGTTGAACTAGGCACTTCGTAGTTCTGTGTCCATTTCCTGAAGTGAACAGTTCATTTCAGGAAGTTTTCTGGATGAAACTGGCAATGTTAAATATCAGTAGGGGAATACTAGTGTTCCCTAGGAGAGGACTCGTCACTTCAAGAAGATTTTAAAACCTTTTGCGTAATGCAGCTTGATCTTGGATCGTTTCCCTTGTTTTGTGCAATAATGTAATGACAGTGCTGGCTGTATAGAGAATTATCCTGGATGAGCTCCTCTTATGTAAAAGAGCTCTTGTCTCTTGGAATCTAGGTGATTCCTTGCATAGCTTGTGAGATGGTTTGCCGGCTGTTTGACGGAACTTGTGGATAATCACTGAATCTGTAAAATGGGTCATCCAGACAAGGAATGGGTGCCTCTGTATATGTTAGTAAACTGCAAGCCCTCTGTAACTATGATACAATTTAAGCAGATGGCATGATTCATGGATGCGTACATGCTAATAGTCCGTGATGTTCAGTGTATGTCTGAAATCCACATGGCGGGACTTGTTTTTATGCACTATTTATGTTTCTCCTCTTTTGTTCAGGTCCATAAGGAGCTTAAAGATGCTATGACACAGTTAGACACGATTCGTTATGAAGTCCAGAGCTTATCTAGATTAACTCCTGGCCAGTTTACCACGCGGCAGCATGACACAGGTAACTATAACCTTAGTTTGTAATAAGCGGTGATTAAATTTTATTTTGCAATAGATCACTTTTTGTTTAATTAGATTTCCGGATGGCATATTTGAATAAATTACCTCAAGAATCACCTTTGACTATTAACGCTTAGGATCAGGCATGGCTGAAGCAGGGAAATCTGATGCCTCTGATGGTTCTGTAACTAAGGTATTATGACATATCATAAACTTTGAATAGTGATGAGTACTTGAGGTGTCTGGCAATGGTTTAGATTTGAATGGATCAGAAGCATTTAAAAGCTATCACAGAACTACAAGTGCTTTTGGCCACACTGTCACAAAACTACGGACTTAAGCTGCAACTTCACGATACATGTTTAATAAATTCGCAAATATATGTACTTTTTGTTGACATTGTGGCTTAAGTATGTAGTTTTGTGATAGATTTGTCATAGTATGAGTAGTTTTGCCAAATTTACTTTTTCAAAAATAGCATGCTATACTTCTGTAGCAGACAGGACTTGTCGGGCAGCGATCTATTATGACAGAAAGTCTTTGCAGCTGTTTAGTACGTCATTACCTAGGTTGATATGATCCATTTTGTTGCATGTTATGGCCCTTTGCATGCACAGCATGAAGCGATCATGAGAAGGATATGTTATTCTGCTTTGTTTGATGAATCTCCTTCATGTTTGTCTAAATAGAGTTGTCTATGTTATGGCACTACATGATGTAAAAGCTTTTCATTGCATAGCTTCCACCACTACTTAGAACTTGACTTTTCTGTTTCCGTCTGTGTTAAGAAATATACTTAATAGGATTTGCAATGACTATGCAGCTGGAAGAGTTTCGACATGAATTTCGAAGTATAATCCGTGATGAAATTGAAAGCTTTTGTAAAACAAGGCCTGATTCCATCAAAAACTTTGGTAATGTTTTCTTGTTTGCTTTAATATCATCGTTTTGTCTTTCTGACTATAATTCCCAATACTTGACTGATGAGTTATTTACCAATGTATCAGCAAGCACTACTGAAGCTAGGAAATTGGATGTGTCTGCTGACCCTATGGCACCAAAATCCAAGGTGTGATGATCTCATTTCTTCAATTACAATGAAAATGCTGCTTTTCTAATCACTATATGTTTGTTTCTGTAGGATATGAAAATGGCTAATACAGGTTCTACAGATCTACACAGTCAAGCAGTGACTTATGCAAGGCTATCTGAAGCTCCAGGTATTAAGATGGGTTCTTCCTTAAGTGGGAATCATCAAGAGCAATTCAAAGAGAGCGGTGGATTGCTAAATGTACTGCCAATATCAGCTGAAAGTGCTGGATTACTTCCAAGCCGTTCAGGTATGTATACAATCATAGCTTCTTAATTGCTGGGTTCAAGTCTTATTAGAAAACCTGCTATGTTGTGATGCGGGGAGGGGCATAGCTCATTTGCTTGTTCTGCCTATATAACACGCATAGCCTTTACTCCTAGGTCCTAAGTCCCAAGCGTGCGACAACTCAGAGGTGGGAACACACTTCCATTCTCTAATGCAAACAAACTCTTAAGTCCTAACCTTTTGATTTTGCTAATGCAAAATTTATTTCAATGCGTACTAAACTTGCTCGGTGCACCTAAAATTCCCACAAAACTTGGTGGAACATCTATATTCATTTTTTTTCTAGTTACTTTTATTTATAATATCAATATCTGTGTGTTTCTCTTGTTCTGCCATTGCCAACTGAACATAGTCCTTCGAATATTTGCAATCTAAGAATGTGAACGTGAAGGCAAGTTTTGCTTTTCCAAGGGATACTAGCTCATTGTTGCTTGTGTGCAGTGAAAAAAAAATCATTTCTGATTATGTATTTCATTTCATCTGTTACTTTTTTGTTTTAGTTATTATGACAGAGCAACTATTTCTGTATCAGTGCACAGGAATAAAGTTTATTATTCTTTCTTTCTCTTTCCACAGGTGAACCAACGGGCTCAGACCTTGTGCTGGAGGCTGTGCTTGAAGCCGAGGTTGCAAATAATGCCAAAATATTTGTCTCACAACCACCTCCTGATCAGTTGCCGAAGGAGTGATGATAATGATGTTCTTGAAGAGGTTGCCAATGCCAAGAACACTGAACTGTTTGTTTCATGGCCTTGTGATCAATTAACCGTGGCATGATGTGAGTAATTTGTGATCTGATGATAGGACTGGTTATACTGCTGTGAATTTAACTCGTCAGTTTGAAGACTGCTCAGATAGCTGCAGCTTAGCATCTCGATCTCAGTCGCACTCACGCTCTATGGAATCGTTGGTGGAGGAATTTTGAAATGTTGAGTGGTACATATGGTGTAATTTTTTGGGATGTTGTGCCAGGCATCAGCACTGTTAGTCTAGCGCTCGATGCTTGTCTGTGGCTGCATCTTTTATCATGTGGATGAAGGGATTTTGTACCCAGACGAGTGGTGATTTCCAAAATTGACCATCACTTGACGAAACCTTAATTTCCTGCATTTTGAAGGGTGAGAAAAATGGTAGGAATTGTTGATGCAGCAGAGAAAATTAATGGCTGGATCTCACATCTTTCAAGATGAACGGCTGGGTTTCGTTTAGCCAAAGCCATCCCTCCACACAAAAGACCAATCCAAAACCATCTCTCGTCTTATCCCAAACAGAGCACACTCCCTCTCCCCAAGCAGAGCAGCGAACATGTCGCCGGTCACCGCGCTCCTGGCGGGCACCGCCGCGCCGCCGGCCTTCTCCTCCGCGGCGGTGGCGCCGGCGCGGCACGCCCGCTCGTCCGTCGGCTTTCCTCTGCCCGGCGGCGTGCGCGCGGCGCTGGCGGTGGAGTGCTCGTCGCGGCCGCAGAAGAAGGGGACCAAGCACCACATGAAGACGCGGCCCAAGAAGACGGCGCCGTGGGACGTCAAGCGCAAGCCCACGCAGTACAAGCCGCTGCCGCCGCTCCCGCCGGACTGGACGCTCGTAGCCGCCAGCGCCACCGTCGACGCGGAGGCGCCGGCGGCAACCCCCGTCCTCGAGTTGGCTGCCGCGGCCGCCCCCGCCGCCGCGGACTGAGGCGGTGACGTGTTTCCTATCTTTTGTTTCCCTGAACTCATTCCGTATACGATGTTCCTTGTTTGAGATTATCACTTGCTGGCAGTTGGCTACTGCCCTCGTTTGTGATTATGGAAAATTTCGAATAGTTCAGCGACTGTTGCTGCTTTCAGTTCAGTGCATTGCCTGATGAATTCTTTGTTCCCTGCTGTCTGAAACTCAGTTCTGTTATATTGATTTTTCCATGCACAATGTTTAGCAGTTCATGGTAATGTTATATTGGTATGCCATAGGTTGAACTTCAGACAGCACTGCTTGGTTACCTTATGATGAAAATTTCAGTACAATGTTCAGCAGCAATCAATCTGACAGACCATATGTGCTGAGGTGATAACTTGAGGACCAGGCACTAATCCATTTTTGGGCAATTGATACCCACAACAGGAAAATACAATAAAGCAGAATCTTACATTGGCATCAACAGCTGCCACTGCATACATGATTTTGAATGGGATGCTGTTTGGAATGCCAGAATTTCAGTTCTGCAGGAACGTCAGACATGACTGTTCTGTTTTCAAAGAAAATTGGGAAGGATTCATGTGCACATCCCCTTACAAGTTACGTCCTAACAAGCGCTATTTGGATCAAGATGGGTTGCCTTTGCTTTTGGAGGAACTTTTTTTTTCCCCTAAGAAACAGGAGGAACAAGCTCATATTTGTTACATAGTTGAATCACTAATAAAAGGACTACACAAGCCTAGAAGTATGGAAGAAAACCAGAAGAAAGAAAAACTGAAATTATAAAGAATCTAGCCATTTTTTTGTACAAGATGTATGAGTCTACTCTCTATGGAGAACCAACTTTTGTAGGAACTATATTGTGTTAATTTCTACACAGAATTATCTCTTTTTCACTCTGTCCGGTAGCTGGGCAGGTGCTCTTGGAGCGCTGTCTGTCTGGTTATGCGCTCTTACATTGCGTGCTCCTGTCACAGCGTCATGGTCCATTGGTCCTGGCGCGGCAAAGAGATACATACGAATATGATCTAACTAAGCACATGCTGGGAAAACATCTACTATCTAAAGTGGCTGGATTTTAGGAAGAACATGTTGGGAAAACATCTATTATCCAAAGTTGCAGAACATGTTGGCAATAAGCAGCTTCGATTTTTAAAAATAAACAAATCAAATACCGAATAAATTCAAAAAAAATCAAAAGCTTGAAAGATAAATGAGATCTTGATCAATGTGTCACCTGCAAATATTCAACTTAATCACAGTCACATTGTTTCACACGAAACTACTGAACACAAATCCATATGTTCCTTACTACAGCCTAATAGTAAGCAAACCTATGATGCACAAGCCTCATTTCACGCTATCGCTAAAGTGTCTAGGGTGCGAATACATCCTTCATCAGAATGCCCAAGAAGAAGCTTTAGTCTTTTCAGATGAACCGTCATCCTTGTCAGAAACATAAATCTTCAGCACCAGGTTTTCATTGCGTCGACCTACAGATATTATAGAACAAGTTAAGGAAACAGATCTACCACTTCAAGGTTTAACTCTGCCTGCCACTTTACTGTCTCTTCCCCAGTGGAAGCAGTTATTTTACCAAGGAAATTTGCATTTCCATTCAAAATAGTGACTTCAAGGGAAGCTTGCAGAACAGAAGGAGTGGGTGTATATAGCATATCAATAGTACTTAGGCAACTTTCCAGCGACAAAGTCCGAGATTCACCAGTATCACAGTAGGCATTACGCTTTATCAAACCTTTGCTGAAATCTTGGTCGACCACCCCGTCACCCAAAATCTTCAGATGGAACTCAAAATGCATACTATCTCGGCCAGGAAGTGCACGATAGTCCTGTTAAGAGTCAGTGTATCATCCTGCACAGAAATTTAGGAGAAACGTGTTAAAAAAAGGCTTAAATTGCAAATCCAAACTCGTAACTCAACGATACCCCCCCCCCCCCCCCCCCCCCCCCCCAAAAAAAAGGAAAAAAAAAGAAAGAGCATATGCTCTCCCAACCAGGTAAAAACTACATCATTGACGCTCAAATGTTCACTGATGATTAATGTACATATGTACGAATATATATTTACATGTTCAGATGGTGTCAAGCATTCAGATTACTTTTCAAGCGTTGCTCTTGGATTGCTTACAAGAAAGGATAATGTAGTCCATTGATTTGTTCTTCTGTTTATGTTCTCATGGATTTGCTATCATAATATATTTGAGTCCAGTGCATTCTCATCTAATAACAAAACAATGGAACCTTTTGCTGCTAGCTTCTAATTGATTAATATTCTATTTGATATGTAACAATGACATGTGTACTAACTTATTGTTGTTAATAGCCACCTCTAGTCATCTTTCATTGTTACCAACCTACCGACCCTAGTTTTCAGTCGGTAGTAAGTTGCCAACAAGTGTAGTGTCTCAACTTTCAGAAACGCATGCCTGATACTAGTGTCTAGTTTGAGTGATATGGATTGATCTCGAGATTATATAGCTGATACTAACTCAGTTTATTTTTTATCATAATCGGAAAAGTAAAGAACAATTTAATTTTGATTTCAAGTGCATCATATATCATATTCATGTGGTTAGATCACATAAAAGAGAATTAAATATGAGATCTACTTGGATAGGTTCAGCGTACATATTTTATTCTATATATTGGTTCTTTAGAGACAAACACAATATTTATAGCATTACTTGTTACTCACTGTTTTTACATCATGTACAATGGCATCACGTTTTTAGAATTCACCCTAATATATATAGATATACAGATATATTTTCATGCACAACTGCATAGAGCATGTATGTACAATGGGGATCACATTTTTTACGCATGTCATGACATAGCCACAGCAGAGAAATCCTAGGTTTCAAAGACAAATCAAGACAAAAAATGTGACTTCGTGAGAACAATAACTCTTATTGGCTCGAGCTACTTACATAGAAAAACCGGAAACAAAGCAATGATATATTAAGATCACATTCAAGCTATATAATTTGAAACAACATACGAGTATCTAATTATATGATGACATTTGAGGTTGTATAGATACATGCCATTATACCTTTTTCGCTATAAATCAGTAAATATGCATTTATTATTCTATATAGATGTAATGAAACAACTTGCACTTAATTAGATTTGAATAATAACATTAGATAAATGAAATCAATAAGATGTGCAAACATATATATATTCGGAATATTCATATACCATATGATTATTCCTATTATATAACAACATCATCCGTGTGCAATAGGTTATTAACTGTTAGCATTTCACACACTAAAGTTTGCAGTAAAGTGCTTATTTTTGCCAACTCAGTATAGATATGTAAGTTAATCTCAGATATATGATATAAAATATTAACAAAGGGGGTGATTTTTTAAAAATATATATCTTTTATCCCATTCAACATCTCCAATGTCTGAGCACAATTATTAATTTACTACAATAACATACAAATAGTAATATATTTTTTTTGACAAAAGACGTCCGAAGGCATCTTATACCTGACTTATATTAAGGAAAACAAGACGCGATACAGAGAAGACAAAGGCAAAAAGGAAAATTACAATCAAATTTGATGAAGTCTTCTCCTCCACCTCAACCATCGTAACCATGAAGATATGAACAAAACTCAATCGCATATAGGCTTTTGAAGACCGCAGTACTCGTTCGTCCCGAAGAACGGATCTTTGCAAACGCATAAGAAACATAAAGTAATAGTAAACTATTGTGAAGATGGGTAGCGTCTTGCGTGCGCAATTGCTGATGTCTAGTCAAGCAAAAGAAAAATCAGGCTCACAAGTCAGATATCTACCGACGCCGTTTGCCATATTATACAGTATATATACTCCTATATAGGAGTATGCCCTAGTCTCGATCTCGATCCGCGCAGCAACCATGGCAGGGTCGCGCCGCCGCCGCCGGATGCAGAGGCAGCGGGCTTCTCGCGCCACCATGCACGATCTCCGGCCGGAGCTGGAGCCCGAGCGCGTCAGCATCGTGGAGCGCCTTCCGCCGGAGCTGCTAGCCGAGATTCACCGCCGGATCGACGTGTTCCGCGACCGCGTCGCCTTCGCCGTCGTGTGCAGCCTGTCGTGCCACCTGTTGAGGCCAGAGCCGCCGTGGCTCATCCTCCCGTCCAAGGCCGGCGAGGCTGCCGCGATCCTCTCCGTCGCCAACATCGGCGACGCCGCCACGCTGCGCACCTCCGGCCCCGCGATGCGCGACCACGTCGTGGTCGGCTCCTCCGGCGGGTGGCTGGTGACGGCCGACGCGCTGGGCGCGCTGCGCATGGCCAACCCAGTCACCGGCGCGCAGGCCGACCTCCCGGCCATCACCACCTGCCCGGTGTTCTTCCGCGCCTTCAGCCTCTGCTCCGACGCCTTCCTCCAGCTCCGGTACGGCGGCTCGCCGCCGCCGCGCGAGGCCAGCCGCTGGGGAAGGTCCTTCACGCTGGCTGCCCACCAAATGCGGCAATGGTTCTACCGCAAGGTCGTCCTCGCCGCGTCCTCGCGGCCGGGCAGCTACGCCGCCATGCTCATCCTCGACCGGCGCTTCGGCGTGCCGGCCTTCGCGTCGGCGGAGGACCCCGTGTGGCGGATGGCGCCCTCCCACGACGGCGTCGAGGACGCCATCCACCACGGCGGCCGCTTCCACTCTGTCACCTACTCCGGCGAGGTCCAGGCGTGGGACCGCGACGCCGAGACAGGCGAGTTCGTGAGCACGGTGGTGGCGCCGAGGCTGCCGACGACGGAGAAGAACGCCGGTGATCGGCCGCATCGCACGTACCTCGCGGGGGCGGCGGACGGGCGGCTGATGGCCGTGACCAAACACGCGAGGGAGGTCAAGGAGTTCAGCAGCTACGGCTCCGTGTCGAGAGTCACCACGAGTGTCTTCTTCAAGGTGCGGGCCCTGGACGAGGCGCAAAAGCGGTGGGAGGAAGTGCAGGAGGCGGCGGACATGGCGGTGTTCGTGGGCGTGAACGGCTCGATGTGCGTGTCGGTGACGGAGCACAGCGGGGTCAGGCCTGGCTGCGTCTACTACACCGATGACGAGTTTGGAGAGGCGTCGCTGCGAGATCGTGGGCGCTACGACGGCGGCATGTACTCCGACGAGCTGCCGTACCTCGGCGTGTACAGCCTCAAGGATGGCAAGACGGCCAGGATAGAGGGGCTCGCCAATCACCCGAACTGGCCGCCGGCAGCCTGGTTCACACCCTCCGTCTAGCAACTCATTTTTTCCGCTCCTTTGTCGATCAATCTTGAGTACCTAACCCATATATGGTGGGCCTTGGGAAGCCCTGGAAAAACCATGTGCCGCCGCCTCCATCGCCACCGCAGCCTTCGCCTCCACAGTAACCCCCCCTCCCTTCTTGACTCCGTCACGTCGCCGGCAGTCAGAGGGAGAGAGGATCGTCTCTCCAATAAATTGAGTAGATTGAGTCCTATATTAGGGTTAAGTCTTCTCCATGCTAAGTTATTTCATATAGGGAATTTGTTTCCTCCTATTCCTCTCCGACAACGGCGAGGAGGTAGGGCGGATTTGGTCTCTCCATGTCAAGCTGATGGCGGCGACGACGTCAGCGACTCCATAATGGCAGCGGGACGATGATGCTGCCATGGACGAAACTCTCTGGGCTCTTCTCTATTTTGTCGTGATTAGATCGGAACACGATGGAGGGCTAGTGAGAAGACCGGGATTAGTTTTTCTTCTTCGATGGCAGAAGGAAAGAGGACACAAGAAATAAGAAGATTATACTCAATTCCGCCTACAGAAATTTTGATCACCGTTCATTGGGCACCTATATTCTCATACTCTTAATTTGCGGAGTGTACGTTTGCCTATGCGGTCATTCATATATCATATAGGTTTGAGATTGAGATTTAGAGCCATATGCGAAGATCTTTTTGTTTTACAATTTGCTTGTAAGGATGTACTCAGCATATATTAATATAAGTTTTCTTTCGACTAAAAAAAAGGTTGCCATTACTAATTTTTATCTAATAGCATCGTTCCAGCTCCACACAACATTTGATTAAGCTTTTATGGTGCATCCTTTTTGTTATGTTCGATTGTCTCTAGCTCCTTACACGCGTAACATTATCGCCCAACTTTGCTTGGCTCGGTTCCACCGCCATGTCCAGTTGCTGCCCAAGATCAGAACGCCTCTAGCTATGTGCTTGTTCTTGCGATCAGCGAAGGGGGAACACTGGATGTAACCGACAAAGAGAAATTTCCTAGTTCTAGAGAGGGGTGTAGCCAATCTAAACTGGTTTATATAGAACCGATTTATCACTTTACTGAACAGCGTTGGGCTCGTTATATGCCTTGAGTCAATCGATCCCTTTAGTTGCAATATTACCTTTTATTTTAGTCAATGGATCTCTTGATTTTTTCTTAGTATAATTAGTAATATTTTTCATACAACATTTAGATGCAATATTGGGATAGTGTTTGTTCACTTGTAAGACTAACCGCAGCAGGATCCGGTAAACCACCCGCAACCCTACATTTACCGGATCTTTTCTTCTCTAACCGCTGCTACAGTAACCGGTAAAGCATCCGCTATTTTCCAGCGTCCCCCGTCGCGTCGCCAAATCTGGAGGGCCGCCAAATCGCGCCGCCACCCCGTCGTCTCCCTGTCGCGCCTCCTCCGTCGCCGCCGCCTCGGCCAAATCGCCCGTCGCCGTCGCCGCCGCGCGTCCGCCACCTCCCCCGTCGCCGTCGCGTGTCCGCCGCCTCCGCCATCGCCGTCTCCCCCGTCGCACGGTCGCCGCCTCCCCGTCGCCGTCTTCCCAGTCGCCGTCGCGCCTTCGCGTCGCCGTCGCGCCTCCGTCGCCGCGTCCCCGTCCGGCTCCGTCGCCGCGCCTCCTCTGCACCTCGACCACGCCGCGCCTCCCCTGCAGAAGACAGGTGCACCTCGACGAATTCTGCCTGCTTTCTTGAATTCTTGCCATGCTGCCTGCTAGTGCACCTCGACGACGCTGCTTGCGTTCTTGCCATGCTGCCTCCTCTGCTCTTGTGATCAATGGACAACGTATGCTGCTTGTTCAGTTTAATCATGTACAATGACCAATGAACAATGACCAATGAACAATGACCAATGAACAATGTATGCTGCTTGTGATCTCGTGTATTTCTTGCTTGTTCAGTTTAATCATGTACAAGAACCTTTGAGATTAATGATTAATGATTCTTTTTTTTGGGTCCTACATGATCTGATTGTGTTTGTTCAAAGCAATAGATCCGGTTTAAATCTGTTAGGTACAGTCAACCTTGTATCTGGCAAGGTACAGTTTCAGGACTTGCAGTTTCATGAGGGTGCTTGCAGCTGCAGAGCATTGTTGAATCCAGAAACCTGTAGCATTGTGTTTCTATGACCAACAACTCCTGCACTCCTTCGAGCAGAAACCTGAATTTAGCTTGTCTGTGGGTTGTTTTCAGTTGATGGCATATGTGTTAACTGCATCTGAAATTTGTCTGTGGGTAAAGCATCAGGTACTCTGATGAAAAGTGAGTCTTGAGGAAGCACACGCATATGTGTTCAATCTGATGAAAAGTGATCAGTCTCAGTAGATGGCATAGGTCGTCAATTAATTTTTTTTTCTTTGTGAGGAGAAACTTCTTGACAAACAAACATTTAAGGAACAGCATGCATTTGTAGCAATAGTTGAAGAAAGAGTTTACAATAGTTGAAGCTAGAAACCTGTTTGCACTCTGAATGACTATGAAAATTTCTGTGCCTCAGTGTTGATTTCTGTAAACTATGGGCAGCTCTGCTTGTTGTGTAGGAGCAGTACTTGTTGGTTAACTTCTGTAAACTATATGCTTTTATTCTATGGAACAGCATATATGCAACATGACAGCTACTGCAGTTTAATTTCTGTTAAATATATTACTGGCCATGATGTTGATATCATATTCACCATGGAAATAAGTGGTAATATACAAATGCAACCCCAAATTTCAGTGTGGTCCTTGAACTGATTCACCATCGAATTTCATTGCTCTTGTACCCCATAATGAAACTTCCAACTGTCAATGTTGAACTTCCCTGTTTGATACAACTGTCACCCAGTTAAGAATGTTTGCTCATATTTAATTTGTTTTAGCAATTTATTCCTAACTGACCATGTGAGTAAATTGAGGTCATGTGTATGTTCTTGCAAATTTCTTGTATATGCACTTTACTGAAAAGCTTTAACAGTGCAGTTCCTATGTATATTGTGTTCCTGATGTATACTGATGGCTATCAGTCACTGTATATTGTGTTCCTGCCTAGACCTTTTTCTGAAATATATATATGCTTTTATGAAATTATATTTTCCCTATTCAGTTTCTGTTTCACAGCGTGTAAATGCTGTTCTTTTTCAGACACAAGCACATCGGTCCTGGTGCGGAAAGCTTGATCATGGCGTCCATGCTTATCAGCGCCATTAACCACTTGCTCCTAGCTAAGTAGATCATTACAAGAATGGAGGGACTAAACCGCAGTTAGATAGGCTGATCCTGGCACTAATCTGGGAAAGCCCCTGATTAGTGGAGAGAATGGAGCGACTATCAGATTATTGGAGACAGCCCCTGATTATTGGAGAGAATGGAGCGACTAGCAGATTATTGGAGACAGCCCCTGATTGCATAACTGATTGTAGCATGTCATCAAAAAGGTTTTATTGGAATGGTCTACTTGTTCTTAGGATGCCTATGTTGTTTATGTCTGTGAGCATGGCAGTTGAATTCTGTTGCCAAAGCAAATTAGGCATTAATCTTTACTATATTTCTGCTACTACCATTTGTTCAGCTCTGATTCTTCTAACAATGTGACAGTTGGTAGAACTCCTCTTCTTTTCTGAGTCAGCTCTTATTCTTCTAACAATTGCTCCGAAATGTATACTGATGGCTATCAGTCATAATTCCATTGCTTTTTCTGAAATGTATATTTGTTTTTCTGAAATGCATACTGATGGCTGGTGAATACTCTGTTTCTTGCTCTGTTTATCTGTTACTACTCTGCTATATAAGTTCTGTTACCATTGTTTGAACTTTGACTATAAATGTTGACTGCATTTTCTCTTCAACTATGTAGGAAGATGGATGATTATATTGCTGCCCTCTATGATGCTTGACAGCAATGACCAACCAATGTGACCTGCTGTGTACTATATGAATAAGCTTGTATCCTTTTCGCAAATACTTCTGCAGTGTGACAGCAATGTAAACATTATTGAATCAATGCTTTGCCCATGATGTCGGTTTGTTGGTTCTCACTTTGTTGTCAGTTTGTCACAGTAAAATATATGAAATATCTGGAAATTATATTGTAGGCCCTTTTTTTCTTTCTCTCTGGAGGCACTATGAGTTGCTGTATTACTGAGTTGCAACCTGAGAGTATATGGAAATGGTCCTGTCATGTGAATCATTTGTGATAGTAAGATAAATCATTGGTCAGAATTGGGTTGTGGCCAATAAATCATTTAGTACATATATGCTTCAGTAGGGACCAGCTCCAGGGACAAGGATATGGTTCACTATGGAATTTTGCATGATTATATAAATAAAAACAGTGCAACTCTCATGTTACAAAGTACATGAACAATTACATTGACAACTCCAGGACAATTACATTGACTCATGTTTTAATAACCTTCAATCTTTCCAGCAAAAAGCTACCACAAGATTCACAGGATAATGGGGGAAAAGAGAAGAGAAGAAATACAAGAACTCTGCCGATCGATGCTAGTGCCTAGTAGGATACGATTGCTGCTCATTGAACTATCATTGACTGGACGATTGGAATCAAATGCAAGAATCCATCACAAGTGAACAGCTAGCAGCCCAGCACTCACGGGATCTACAGAACTGCTAGGAAGAAAAGTAGAAACTAGTCAAACTACCAAGTGGCTTCTTCTCCGGCTCCTTCTCGGCCTTGAAGAACCAGTAGAAGAGCGCCTCCCTGGTGACCGGCACCTCGCGGTCGTCGAGCAGCTGCACCAGCGGGCCGATCACGCGGGTCTCGCTCGCCGTGAACGTGCGCGACAGGCACCCGAGCGCGGTGATGCACGGGCGGAGCAGGTCGTCGTCGTTCCCATCGCGCACGACGCAGAGGAGCTGGTCCACGACGGCCTTGGCCGCCGGCGAGCTGGGCTTGAACGCGGACTGCCGCAGCGCGAGGTTGTGCTCGGCGACGCGGGAGGCGGCGGTGCCGGAGTAGGGGCGCGCCGAGCAGGGGAGCGCGGGAGGCGGCGGCGCCAGTGCAGGGACGTGCCGAGCAGGGGAGCGCGGGATGCGGGGGCGGCCAGTGGATGGAGGAGCCGATACAGGTGGCTGTTGCAATGGAAACGAATTTAGAGGATGGAATCTTTTAGAGAAGGTGTAAAATATTCTTTTAGAGGGTGAAAAATAGAGTCTACTGCTGCGGTCAGTCTAAGCACGCATATTAGGGGTATTTTATCTGGTAGCGCCGCTTCCTCCTCTGCGTATAGCATCGCTTTTGAGCATCTAGCTTCCATTTGTATCCTCCTTTAATTTGTCACGTTCAACCATTGCCTATGCTTGTCTTTGGCTACTTGATGATTGAGAAGTGTGTACCGAAAAAGAAAAATCCGACAACTGATACGACCACAGATATCGACGTACTAGCCGCGCAATCATGCAGGTCATCCTGCTAGTTTATACATATTCTGACTGAAGGCAATCCTCTCGCCCCTTGTCCAAAATTCGCAGACTTATATGTTTTTTTTTTTTGCGAAGCGCAGACTTATGTGTTGGAAATGGAAATACACGAGGAGAACCAGAGGAAAGCATCAGATATCCTCTATGAGATTGGTGGTAAAACTATCTTTTTTCTCAAGAAGGCTGGTGCTTCCCTTTTTTTTCGTGGGTCCATTTTTTCTTTTGGCTTCTGAGGGAAATTATATGCTACATTGATGTGCAGCTTTTCATATAATATGCCCATATGGGAAGCAGGGGATGGTTAGGGCATTCGGGCACGTCCCCGTAAACCCGACCACCATCATGACGAAACTCACAGATGCTAACGTGACAGCCACCTTCAGGATCATACCAACAGAGGCGGCATCAACCTAAGGTGCCAAGTGGCTGTGCAAATGCCTGTCTAGTTTCCTATGTCTTTGATTTTGATATATATGAAGAAAAGTGTAATCACATAATTTCTCTTTTTTATGAACCTTGCAAAATGTATGACCAGAGTCGTACGGATCCGGTCCGACTAGCATATCTGTCAGTCAATCTATTTGGTCGGATGCGTAGCTACTCCCTCAGTTCCTTTTTAAGTGTCATTAATACAATATGACCATATGGGAAGAAGAGAGCATTCGAGCAAGTCCCGGTAAACCCGACCATCATCATGACGAAACTCAGAGATGCTAACGTGGCAGCCACCTTCAGGATCATACCACAGAGGCGGCATCAACCTAAGGTGCCAAGTGGCTGTGCAAATGCCTGTCTAGTTTCCTGTCTTTGATTTTGATATATATATATGCAGAAAAGTGTAATAATATAATTTCTCTTTTTAATGAACCTTGCTAAATGTATGACCAGAGTCGTACAGATCTGGTCCGACGATCATATTTGTCAGTCAATCCCTCCCTCCGTTCCTTTCAAGTGTCTAGCATTTGGCACATTATTTAATGATAGTGAGCGCGCTTAAAACGATGAGTAGTGAAAGAGGAGAGAGATAGAGAGATAGCTGCCTTGGAAAGCGGGAATGTCACTTAAAGTGGAAAAAATGTAGGAAGCTAGAATGATACGGAACGGAGGAAGTATTTTGTTTTTGAATTTCGATGGAAATGCAGCAGGAGAGCGCAAATTGATTATAGCTCTTGGCAACTGTGGTTCCCTGCATCCGGATCATTGATTTTTCTTAGGGATCAAGATTCCCATGTTATTTTCCATGTATTTCTATTTTTTCTTCTCTCATACTCCCTGTCAGACCGTGCACCTCGGCTGCCGTTTTGCAAGTTTTGTTCCTACAATAATAACCAGTTGTCGTCCACTAGTCACTACCGGAAAACGGCTCTTTTCCGAGTGCCGGCTATTTTGCCGAGTGTATTTTATCGGGCACTCGGCAAAGAGGCCTTTTACCAAGTGCATAGTAAAATACACTCGGCAAAATGAAGACACTCAGCAAACAAAGCGTTTGCCGAGTGTCGTTGACCAAGAATACTCGGCAAAACCGCTGCACTCGGAAAAAATGGTCCTTTGCCGAGTGTCCTGCATGTCGACACTCAGCAAAGAGCGTGCACGGGCAGGGCACGCGCCAACGCCGTTGGGGGGGGGGGGGGGGGGGGGGGACGGCTTCTCCGTTTTGCCGAGTGCCATCCTCGGCACTCGGCAACATTTGATCTTTTTTTTTCACATTTTGAAACCCAAAATTTGTTCTTTGCCTCCATACACTTCATTATACTTCATTATACTTCATTGCGAGTGATTCGAATAATGGAATCGAGTGAATGAAAAAAATGATATTCACGTTGCTGAGTTCAACGTGAGGCCGTATCCAGGAAATGAAATGATATTTCGCGTATCTTGTACATGACATATGAGTACGAGCGTCTGACCGAATTGTTTTAAAATTATATAAAATACAAATAATGTCAGAAAATTGTGAGATTTGTCAGGACGTCACGATATCATACAGGGATGTTGTGATAAATAGTAGAGAAGGTTTCGCGCGAGTTGTCACGTACGTCGTTTACAAAACGAGGAATTTCTGAAGAAGAGACATATAGTTTAGAAAGATCATTTAGATATAGAGTCACATTGGTTTTCGAATTTGAGTTTGACTTCATACATATTTTTATAGACAATACATCATATAAATAGGGTGTAGTCAAAATTTGGTATTTTTTTGAATTTGTTTGCTATTTTTTTAAAAAAATTTGAGTTGCCAATTTTTAATCTTGCCGGGTGTCTACACTCGGCAAAAATACCAACACTCAGCAAATCATAATTTACCGAGTGTCGGCATTAGAAAACACTCGGAAAAGTGTATGATTTTGCCGAGTTTTAAAAAAAAACACTCGGCAAATTGTGGACCCTCGGAGAATATTGGGAGAGGAGAACGGCCGCGCGGCTAAGTCCCACCCCAATCCATTTGCCGTGTGTCTTTGCCAGTGTCCTAGATCAGGACACTCGGCAAATGGATCGGGGCGGGACTTAGCCGCGCGGCCGCCCTCTTCTCCCTCACTCTCTCTGGCCCGTGCAGTGTGTGAGATCTTGCCTGCCGCCGCCGACGCGCCGCCACCCTCCCCGCGCCCCGCCCGTCGCCCTCCAGCACCTCGACCCGCCCCTCCCCGGCGCCCCTCCCCGGCGCGACACACCACCCGCCCCCGCCCCGGGGTGCCACCCCGCCACTCGCCTCTCCCCGGCGCTGGCCCCACCCCGGCGAGGCCGGCGACATCCCCGGCACTGGCCCCACCTCGGCGACCTCCCCGGCGCCGGCCCCATCCACGCCGCCCTCCAGCACCTCGAACCGCCCCTCCCTGGTGCGACGCCACCCGCCCCCGCCCCGCCACCCCCCCTCCCCGGCGCTGCCCCCACCCCAGCGAGCTCGGCGACATCCCGGCACCGGCGACCTCCCCGGCGCTGCCCCCACCTCGACCCGCCCCATCCTGGTGCTGCCCCCACCACGACGCCCTCCCAAGCGCTGCCCCCACCCTAGCGCCCTCCCCGGCAAGCCCGACAGCCCCACTCCACCTCCGTGCAGGTCAACATCCACAATTGCTCAATTGCTCAAATGCTAGTTTCAATTGGTAGTTTGAAATGCCCATTGCTAGTTTGAATTGATCATTGGTCAATAGTTTGAATTGCTGATGGCTAGTTTGAATTGCTCAATTCCTCAATTATATGTGTTTGTCGGATTAGGCTTGTTTCAATTGGTCAATACGATGTGGCTTGTTTGAATTGGTCAATACGATGTGGTTGTCGGATTCTGCAACTTTCAATACGATGTGGTTGTTGAAGTGGTCATTGTTGGTTTCAAATGCTCAATTGCTTAATTGGATGTGTTTGTCGGCCATCGTGCCGTTTGGTTTGTTGTAGGTTTTGAAAACCTCACCGTGTAGGGGAGGTGCTGCCGAAATTTACCAAATTGACACTATTATGTTTTTTTTTTTTAAGACAGGTTGTTCCACCCCACCGTCCTCGACTCGGCACTTTGCAGGATAGCAAGGTGAGACAAAAAGACCCCCTTTTCTATTCATGTTTGTAGCTAGGTCACGCGTAACCTAGTTAGGCGTCTCCCGTTCGAAAGAGATACTGTTGGAAATTTGCAGATCCGTGCATATCTATAGCCGTATCTGTTTCGAATTGTCCACGTTTTTTGGACAGCCCGAGGATGTGTAGATGCGACGAGGATGAGCGCGAGGACGACGAGGAGGAGAGCGAGGGTGAGGAGCGCGAGGGCGACGAGGAGGAGCGCGAGGGCGAGGAGGAGGAGGAGCCGGCTGTCTGGTTGCGAGGGCCCTCGACTCTCCCGAAGTGACCGATAGCCTCTAACAGTCGTCCGATCATTCACCCCTGCCGTCCCCTGTAAGTTACTTTATATGTTTTCAATACCCTTATTTCATATGTTTTAAATTACAATTGATACTAAAAATTTATCTCAATGATTTCGGCAAGAATTGGGACAGAGTCGTCGTGGGTGTTCACAAACGCAAGGTCAACGGCATCTTGGGTACCTTGTGCAGGCTGCACTTCCCAGGCCACGTTCTGATTGGCAACCGAATAGAGCTAGCCAGTACATTTGAGCACTATGCCGCCACAGCCGACTAGGAGGATCGAGAGGGCAGGACATTCCGCAACAAGCTGGAGCGGGTGATCATGGAGCTATGGGTAAGTCTTCCTCACTACATTGTTACCCCCTTTCGCATTTATACAACATTCTTGAAATAATGATTCGATACACCACGTATGTATGCAGGATTTCTACAGACCTGAGCCAGGAACCGAGGCCCTGGCACAACAGGTGGCACGTACAGCGTGTTGTTGGCGGTCCTTAACGACTACTTTTTACCACCAACACCAGCTTATAAAAACCATCAATCAAGAATAAAATGAACATTCTTTATGAACTAATGGCTTTCCACAAGTTTTGGTGATATTTTGATTGCAGGAACAATTATGAAGGAATATCATCACAAACTATAAACAATGAGGGATTTTTCCATGAAGATAAATTATCCAAATAAAACATTTGATCTCTCCATGTGAAATCCATCAAAAAGATAGTCAAAATTGACTCTTGGTTCACCCAATTTAGAGTTCGGGAGCAGAAGTTATGCCTCAACGAAAATGGCAGGAAATGCTGACAATTCCTGGCCGGCCGGCCACCCCCCTAGGCTGGCCGGCCAACTTTTGTCTCCGTTGGACCCGATCTTCCTCCAGTGGGCTATACGCATCATAAAACATCAAGCCCAAGTGGTCTCCATGGTGGATGAACAACCGACATCCGGAAGGTGGGCTTTTGGGCCTAAACTTGACGATTACTCCACTTCTGCCGCCCCCATTCGAAAACCGACTTCGGAACCGACCTTGGGAAGCGATCATGGACGTCCACGGCGAAGGGGGTGGCCATCCAAGTCAATGGATGGCCCGTCGGACAAGGTGGGAGGCCGGCCGGCCTGACTTTTCGGCCAAATCGCTCCACCGACCTCCTACTTGACGTGCCCGTCACTCTACCTCACTTAGGCCTATAAATAGATGGTAGCTCCCACGGTAGAACTCGTACCTTAGTAGAGAAACACTTTTGAGAAGTGAAGAGTTGTTGAGTTGTTAGTAGAGGTAGTGAGTGAGTGAGAGGCGGAGGAAGGGCGGAAGCTCCGGAGATGCCGGAGTTCTTCTTCTTCTTCGGCGCCTCGGGTATGTACTCCGCCTGGGAGTAGTCTTCCTAGTCTTCCAGGACGGGTAACATGTAAGGTATTATTTATTGAGCAATAAAGTAAGGTTTTCTTCTTTATCATTTATGCGATTCAGGTGTGTGTAAGTATTTCTTATTTACTACATGTGCTAGCTCTAGGATAATTGCTAGTTGCTGGTATTAATGATATGTGTAAACGTGGTGTTTATACTTTGATTTATCCTGAGTTGCCCTCAACCCCACGGGATGTTGTGGTAGGTGACAGCTGCACCGGTCTCTGTAGTTCACCATGTTCGGGTTGAATGTGTAGGGCCTAGACGCGGTCCGTTGACCGGATACGTTGAACCTAGTTACCGGGTTGCGTGTCTTGGCGGCGGCAGTGCCCCGAAGTAGATGATATCGAAAGACCCTCATCGACTTGCTCAGTTATTTAATATCTTGCATTAGATTACCTGGCCAGAGGACTATCACCCTTACTGTATTAATTCCCTGCTTAGTGTGTCCCTTTTTACGGATATTCTGCATAGATCTCGAGTTTAGTACACTGTTTGCTCCCTGTGGATTCGATACCTCAGGAATACTCCTGGGTGAAAGCTACATCGGTATCCGTGCGCTTGCGGATTAATCTCTGTTAGGCCTTAGGACTGCCAACAAGTTTTCTGGCGCCGTTGCCGGGGAACGGTAGCTGTGCTAACTTGAATCTAGAGTCATCCGTGAATAGGTTTATTTGTTTTGTTTTTCTTTTTCTTTTTCTTTATCATTACCATGGACCCATCTTCCATCGTATACGCCAATGCTCCGAAAGGAGAATTGCTGGAACCTCCTCCAGCATCTGCACCAATCACAGCCCAGAGCTATGAGATTCGTCCAGAACTCATAGCGCTGGTTCAGGGGAACATCTTCTGCGGAGATGAACATGAGAACCCATATGAACACTTGAGATACTTCGAGCTGCTCTGTTTCCTTGTTTCGACCCAGGGATTTCCACAGGACACTCTGAAATGGAAGCTATTCCAGTTCTCACTCAGTGGAAAGGCAACACAATGGTATGCTATGTCAGTAGGAGAGGCCAACGGAAATTGGACAACTCTCAGAGATCTCTTCTGTTTCAAATACTTCCTTGTTACAAAGGTCATTGCTCTTCGCATGGAGCTTCTTACCTTCTAGCAGGGCAGTAAAGAAACATTGGGAGCCTCATGGGAGCGCTTCATGTCATACACTGTCAAAGGACCAGATCTCGGACTCTCACCGGCAGTACTCCTTCAGCACTTCATGTGGGGGCTCATTCCAGAAAGCCGCACTTTCCTGGATACTGCTTCTGGAGGCTCCTTCATAACGAACACTCCTACTGAAGGATTCAAACTTCTTGGTAAAATTCTGAGCAATCTGGCCAGCTATGTGCCACCTACACCTGAGCTACCAAAAGAAGAAGTACCCGTTGCTCAACCTGTGCTTCAAATCGAGGTTCCTCAAGCTCCGATCATGGAAGAAGCTCCTGAACCATTCTATGTCTGCCCAACAAATCCAAATTTGTTCCAAGGTGGTCAAACTCTTGCCGAAGCTCAAAGCCATCAGGCGGTGGAACCAATTCTTCCTCTCGTTCCATACGAAGAGGAAATTGATTTCACCAAATTCAGGGATACAAGATCATATCCGATAGAGAGAAGTTGTCACCCTGACAATGATGACGCCGAAGAACTGGATTGGGAGGAGATAGAAGAACAGACAAAAAGAATACATCAGCTATCAGCCGTTATGGGGGAAGATTGGTTTCAAGAAGCCGAATGCACGAGGGAGACAATCAAGTTGAATCTGAAACCCGACTGCGTTATGGTGAATATTCAATCCACTGCTAGGAGGAAAGCCATATATGACTTAAAGGCAAAAGTCAATATCATGTCAAAGCATTTGGCTGAGAGTAGTGGATGGCTGTCCGAAGGCAACCTAACACATTCAGAGAAATGGTTGGTCTTCGAGAACAAATATTACCCAGCAGTAGGAGTTTTGCGGGAAGTGGGGACAGAGATAAATGAACAGCCCATGATTCTCATCTTTCACATATTCGATTTACCCAAGCAAGACTTTTTACTGATCGAAATGCCAATCTTCACATTCTCCTAAATAAAGTACTTACAAGAGAAGTTGGATGTTCGTATTGGGAAAGAAAGCTTCCCCGTTGACATTAGCGCGTGCTCTCAACACCAAAGCAGAGATGCACCCTGAGACTATGGAAGAATTAGCCTCTATTGAAGAAATAGTTGGAGAATTCTTGGAAGCACCCCATATTGAGGAAGAAACTAAATTCTTTACTGAAGATGAAGATGCTTCCCCATATGTTGGACTAGACAAACATGAAGAAACTGCTCTAACGCATGTCGACTTAAAGCCGTTACCGCCAGGTGTCAAGTATAGCTTCCTCTTTGGGAATCAAAGCACCCCAGTTATCATCAGTGACAAGATTTCCCAAGAAGAAGAGAAGAAGCTAGTAGCCCTTACTAGAGAAATATCGATCAGTAATAGGTTACTCACTGGCAGACCTCAAGGGAATCAGTCCAGAATTCTGCACGCACAGAATCCCAATGGAACCTGACCACAAGCCTGTTCGTGAACACCAACGACGTCTTAACAATGCCATGAGAGAAGTAGTGAAAAAGGAGATCTTAAAGCTACTCAAGGCAGGAATAATTTATCCAGTACAAGATAGTCAATGGGTCAGTCCTGTTTAGGTTGTGCCAAAGAAAGGAGGGATGACTATTGTGCGGAATGAGAAGAATGAATTGATCCCTCAGCGCATAGTGATAGGGTGGCGAATGTGCATCGACTATAGGAAATTGAATAAGGCAACAAGAAAAGACCATTATCCTCTTCCATTCATCAATGAGATGCTCGAACGGCTCGCAAAGCATTCGTTCTTCTGCTTTCTAGATGGTTATTTAGGATATCACCAAATTCCTATCCATCCTGATGACCAAGATAAGACAACCTTCACATGTCCCTATGGCAGCTTTCGCAGGATGTCGTTCGGGTTATGCAATGCACCTGCTTCGTTCCAAAGATGCATGATGGCTATCTTCTCAGATCTTGTTGAGAAAGTAATGGAGGTATTCATGGACGATTTCTCTGTCTATGGAGAGACATTCGATGGGTGCCTACGAAACTTAGAGAAGGTGCTACAAAGATGCAAGGAAGCCGATCTAGCCCTGAACTGGGAGAAATGCCATTCCATGGTAACTGAGGGAATTGTCTTAGGACACAAGGTCTCTGTCAGAGGGATAGAAGTTGTCAAGGCTAAGGTTGAAGTCATCGAGTCACTTCCACCCCCGAGGAATATTAAGGGGATCCGTAGTTTCCTGGGACATGCTATGTTCTACAGGAGGTTTATCAAAGATTTCTCCAAGAAAGCCAGACCTCTCACCAATCTACTAGCTAAGGATGCACCATTCGTCTTTGATGAGAGGTGCATGGAGGCATTTAATGAACTCAAGCGAGCATTAATCTCAGCCCCCATTATTCAACCTCCAGATTGGAAGCTCCCATTCGAGATCATGTGTGATGCAAGCGACTATGCCGTCAGGGCTGTGTTGGGACAGACCAAGGATAAGAAGCATCATGCCATAGCTTATGCAAGCAAGACTCTCACAGGACCACAACTCAATTATGCAACCACAGAGAAGGAATTGCTTGCAGTAGTCTATGCCATTGATAAGTTCAGGTCATACTTGGTGGGCGCGAAAGTGATAGTTTATTCTGACCACGCAGCCCTCAAGTACCTGCTAACTAAGAAGGATGCAAAGCCACGACTTATCCGATGGATTCTACTCCTCCAAGAATTTGACATAGAAATCAGTGACAGAAAAGGAGTAGAAAACACAGTGGCAGATCATCTCTCTCGGTTACATGTTGAAGATCCCAATGAACTACCTATCAATGACTACTTGAGAGATGATATGTTACTAAAGGTAACAAGCACCGACCCGTGGTATGCAAATATCATTAACTATATTGTTCCGGGATACATACCACCAGGGGAGGACAAGAAGAAGCTCATCAGGGATAGCAGATACTATCTATGGGATGATCCTTATCTATGTAAGGTCTGCTCTGATGGCCTACTTAGTAGATGTGTGCCCACCTGCGAGGCAATGCAGATCATTGACAGATGTCACTCTTCGCCGTATGGGGGCCACTATGGAGCATTCCGTACCAATGCTAAAGTCTGGCGGAGTGGATTTTACTGGCCGACTATGTATGAAGATATCAAAGAGTATGTACGGAGATGTCCTCGCTGCCAGAGAATAGGAGGGATAAACTCTCGAGATGCGATGCCCCTTACAAATAACCTCCAAATCGATATCTTCGATGTATGGGGCATTGACTTCATGGGACCCTTTCCAAAGTCAGAAAACTATGAGTACATCCTAGTGGCAGTGGACTATGTCTCAAAGTGGGTAGAAGCAATACCATGCCGCAATGCAGACTCCACGCACTCAAAGAGAATGCTCCAGGAACCACTAAAAAAATAATAAATAAAAATAAATAATATCAACATGTTAATGTGAAGTGTTTTATTTAATTGAGTGTTGGTTTATGTGGGAAACCACATAAACCAACCTTTGTACACTCACATTTTCCCGAGTGCGCAGGAACAAAGTTGTGAACACACAATGGCGCGTTGTCCCGACGAAACAAAGAAGGAACAGGGGAGGGACCCCACCGGCCGGCCCACACCCCAGGCCGGCCGGCCTTGGCCAAACTCCAATCAGGTCCAATTTTTCCTTAATCTTTATCTTGACCCCCTTGCTCTGTTTCACATACCCAGAAAACAAAACAAAATAATTTCTGAAGATGAACCAAATAAAATTCTTTCTTATCATCAGGTTTATGGCATTATTATTTTGTTGTTTCTTCTTGCTCACAAAAATAAATTTAAGGACGCTCCTGTCTATTTTGTTGTGAGATTTGATATATGCATAAATCTTAATTTCTTTCTTCTCTTGATTTTCTTGGGAATCAAATTTTTCCTTCGGACTTGTTGTCACAAAATCTTTTGAAAAAGCCTATTAGAGCCAAAAAAAAAAGATAAATAGGTATGAACTCCTCAAAAGCCAATCTTTTTGTTGTGAGTTCGGTTAAGATTTAATTCTCTTGAGAAAAATGCAATCCTCAAAGTTCAGTCTTTATCCTTCGCGTGTGTCCTCGAATGCTTCCACTAGATTATTTGCTTGACCCAAAATTCAAGCGAATTCTTTCATCTTCAAAGAATTTTTGTCCCTATGTTCAAGCCCACAAAATCATGAAAGGAAGTCAAAGGAGCCACACGAGTTGCCTCATACATCGCGGGAACTCTATAAAAAAAAGATGAGAAAAAAGAGAAAAGAAAGAAAGAAAGAGAGTTCCCCGATGTCAAAAAAAAATTGCACTATGGCTGACTTCAAAATTCAAACTTGGGCACGACATAGATCAAAATTCTCCCATAGTGTGAGTTCATTTTCTCCCCCACCACATGCATCAATTCCACTCTTGATTGAACAATGAGGATGTGCAATATTCTCTTTAGAATTCTTTCTTAGCCTTACAAAATTCTGCAAAAAAAAAAAGATTGTGCTCTCCCTATCAAGCTCCAAATACAAGCCTATTAGAGATAGGGAAGATATCTTTTGAGAGAAGAAAGGCTTTTTCACCACTTTGAGTGACTCATGTTATGAATTTGTGACACACAAGAAGGAGGGAAGTTTTTGAAACCCGAGGTATTTTGAGTTTGAAAGGATATTTGATTATTGTTTTCAATCTCTCAACTCTTGAAGGCAGTGAGCTTTAGCCACTTCCACATAGTGAGCCTGAAGTAATTGTCAAAGTAACTTTGCCATAACTCCTTGATGATGCCTTTTTTTTGGTTCAATCTTTTTGCTCGGGACGAGCAAAGATCTAAGTCTGGGGGGGATGTTGGCGGTCCTTAACGACTACTTTTTACCGCCAACACCAGCTTATAAAAGCCATCAATCAAGAATAAAATGAACATTCTTTATGAACTAATGGCTTTCCACAAGTTTTGGTGATATTTTGATTGCAGGAACAATTGTGAAGGAAAATCACCATAAATTATAAACAATGAGGGATTTGTCCATGAAGATAAATTATCCAAATAAAACATTTGATCTCTCCATGTGAAATCCCTCAAAAAGATAGTCAAAATTGACTCTTGGTTCACCCAATTTGGAGCTCGAGAGCAGAAGTTATGCCTCAACAATGGCAGGAAATGCAGAAATTTCCTGGCCGGCTGGCCACCCCCCTAGGCCGGCCGGCCAACTTTTGTCTCTGTTGGACCCGATCTTCCTCCAGTGGGCTATACGCATCATAAAACATCAAGCCCAAGTGGTCTCCATGGTGGATGAACAACCGACATCCGGAAGGTGGGCTTTTGGGCCTAAACTTGACGAGTACTCCACTTCTGCCGCCCCCATTCGAAAACCGACTTCGGAACCGACCTTGGGAAGCGATCATGGACGTCCACGGCGAAGGCGGTGGCCATCCAAGTCAATGGATGGCTGGCCGGCCAAGGTGGGAGGCTGGCCGGCCTGACTTTTCGGCCAATTCGCTCCACCGACCTCCTACTTGACGTGCCCGTCAGTCTACCTCACTTAGGCATATAATAAATGGTAGCTCCCACGGTAGAACTTGCACCTTAGTAGAGACACACTTTTGAGAAGTGAAGAGTTGTTGAGTTGTTAGTAGAGGTAGTGAGTGAGTGAGAGGCGGAGGAAGGGCGGAAGCTCCGGAGATACTCCGCCTGGGAGTAGTCTTCCTAGTCTTCCAGGCCGGGTAACATGTAAGGTATTATTTATTGAGCAATAAAGTAAGGTTTTCTTCTTTATCATTTATGGGATTCAGGTGTGTAGTAAGTATTTCTTATTTACTACATGTGCTAGCTCTTGGATAATTGCTAGTTGCTTGTATTAATGATATGTGTAAACGTGATGTTTATACTTTGATTTATCCTGAGTTGCCCTCAACCCCACGGGATGTTGTGGTAGCCGTGAGTGTAGGTGACAGCTGTACCGGTCTCTGTAGTCCACCACTTTCGGGTTGAATGTGTAGGGCCTAGACGCGGTCCGTTGACCGGATACGTTGAACCTAGTTACCGGGTTGCGTGTCTTGGCGGCGGCCGTGCCTCGAAGTAGATGATATCGAAAGACCCTTATCGAATTGCTCAGTTATTTAATATCTTGCATTAGATTACCTGGCCGGAGGACTATCGCCCTTACTGCATTAATTCCCTGCTTAGTGTGTCCCTTTTTACGGATATTCTGCATAGATCTCGAGTTTAGTACACTGTTCGTTCCCTGTGGATTCGATACCTTAGGAATATTCCTGGGTGAAAGCTACATCGGTATCCATGTTAGGCCTTAGGACTGCCAACACGTGTCACAAACTTGTGAAGGACATGCTGTATGAGGCGCGCGCCCAGGCCATCGTTCAGTTCTACGCTTGCAAGAAAGTGAGGGTGACAAAGAAGGCCGCAGTAAACATGAGGTTGACAAAGGAAGAATACATGGCGGTAAATATAGACCAAGCTTCCATTTCATTAAGTATATATGTTTATTTTGATCTAGCTTCTTATATGTGTTGACACTGGATTTTGGAAGTCCTTGGGCACGTGGCGAAAAGATAAGGCAAGGGGAGATCGTATCTGGAAGAGACGCCGCGTTGGGTAGGGGAAGATTTTGATTTGTTGCGATCTGTGCATTAGTTAAGATAGGAATAAAATTAGTCTTGGAACGAAAGGTAGGAGGAGTCGTGTTTGTTTCCAAGTCGGTTACCTCGGGTGTATAAATATAAACCCAGGTGCTTGTAATTAGGATAATACACAATTCAACACAACTCTCGGCGCATTGTTGGTCGTATCTACGCACCCACTTATATACCGCAAGAGCACGGTGTACAGTTGTAGTCTTTTTCCCCTAGAAGAGTATTCCAAGGTTTAATCGAACCACAGAGACCAATGGGAATTAAGCAAAATCATCAGTAAAAGAGTTAGCCAAGCTTTCTAGCGAGCGTGAGCGTGGGTTTCAGGAAAACAGGGTGTTGTGCCGATCGGCACAGGGGATGTGCCGGTCGGCACCAAGGTAAAGTTGTCCGAAGTGTTGTCCGAAAAGCCTAGGAACATATTAGATCATGGGGTAAGTTAGCCAAGTCTGCTAGTTGAGATCGTAACCAAAAAGCTTAATCAAATAGCATCATAAACGGGATTACTCAATTATTGATAACCGAAGATCGGTAGCTCGAAGCCCCTTTCCGGAATGCCCTGTCACGACCAATTCGCCGTAATCGGTGACCTCTTCCCACTCTACACATCACCTCAAGGATCATCGCGTATGCATTAGCGGCTGTTGAGGTACGGAGGCAACGTGCAAATATGGCGCATTACAAGATCCCAGTGCTACCTTAACCACAATGGAGATAGTGAGAGATTGAATCTCTCACCTCTTATTGCCACCACAATTAAGATAACATCTAATACTTAGTCGTCACTAAGCGTAGGAACAAGTGCATGTAAAGACCATAAAATCCAGGCAATCAATAATCGAAACCATTCATCCACATACTCAACCATACTCGATAATACATAGTGCAAGATACATCACCATCTAGTAGGCCTACCTTGATGGATCACCTCTTTAGCACCAATGGTTCTTGATCAACAACTAGAGAACATGAAGAACGGGGCAAAGCCCCGGTGGCTCTAAACTTACTAGCTGTGTTGTCCCTTTGGCGGCGGATCCCGAAACCCTAGGGCTTTTACAAGTTTATATAGGGCTGTACATCAGGAAGGAAAGGATTCTCGGGAAAAGAGTCCTTGTGCCGATCGGCACATGGGTTGTGCCGATCGGCACACCTCGTGTCCAGCTCGGTTTCCTCCCTAAGTCGGTTCCGAAGTCCTAGGTAGCTTCCATGTGGGCCTTCCAATCAGTTTTCTTTGAGATCAAGTCTTGTGTTGCTCTTTCAAATCTTCGAGTATCTTTTATCTCTTCGTGACGGATATCTCCCAAGATTGGCTCGGATAACTTCCTTCTAGAATAAACTGAATGGTGGGCCAGCTTCAGTGGCCTTGGGGTCCCATGTGCCGGTCGGCACATGGCTGTGCCGATCGGCACAGTGGGCCTTTTCTACTGGTTCTCTTCTCTTCAGGTCCAGACCAGCCACAATGTCCAGAATGTCGTCCTTTTCATCTGTTTCTGCAATAAAGCTCCAGAACGACATATATACAAATATGGTGCTATTATCAAGGGTTAATGGCCTATAATGATGACATTTATGCTCTAAATAAGGCGCAGTTGGCATATAAAATGGTATGCTAGAAATCGCTAACAGCTCCCCCACACTTAAACCTTTACTCGTCCCGAGGAAAGTCAAGAATGAAAATCAACTTGCATATAGTCACATCAATCATAAAAGTATTTCAAATCTACACGAGCTGAGCATTTAGTCATTGTGAGATTAAATCAATTTAGTATTCAGCAAACATGTTCACAATATGGGTATTGAACATGAAAGAGTACTTCCCAAAGCAAACCTTGAAAATATTCAACTTGATGCACATGACTTTTCCACTTATGTGAATCACCAAAAAGGTATTGTGAGCAAAAGAACTATCCTTCTCAAACGATCAAGTCAACAACTCAACTTCATTTCTCACCTAAATCACTCAAAAGCCTAGCCTACTTTATCGATATATGTATGTGTAAGGCCATATGAGTAGCTTGGTGAGGAAATTCAAGGAAAATAGACATAAATCAACAACATATTGCAAAGCTAAGAAATAACTCTAATTGGTTTTACTGAGACTTGTCAAAAGCCATTAGAAATTGAATTGAGAAAGAAACTCACACCTTTAGAACAGTGGACATATACTTGTGTGAATGAACAATCACAAGTAGAGAACGTAATCTTTTTAAACAGGTGACAAAGCTGTCCTTTCTTCTTTGCATATCTATCAGAAACTTCCTGGCATTTTCGAAGGATATCGAATGCAAAGAATTGTGGACATGATTGGAAAAAGAAATTCTTGGCTACTAATCTATGATAAGAATTCAAGGGAATTCACTCTTCCCCCCACACTCAAATTTTTGCTAGTCCCGAGCAAAACAGCGCAAGGTATAGACTTTATTTTCTCTCTTTTTTTTCTTTTTTTTCTTCTTTTCTTCTGTTTTCCTCTTTTTTTTTTCTCTGTGTGCCGGTCGGCACAACTTGTGCCGGTCGGCACGCTGTCTGTACCTGCCAATTTCGCTCTGGATTTTTCGTTGGAACTGCTGTGTCAGATGTATAGCCAAGAATACAGTAGGATGTGGTCAAGGATTGATATTCGAATCAAAGAATTTGGTTCTCAAGTATCGGATACTCGGCGAATTATGCATAATTCCAATGCGGTAATTTGCATAGCTCGAGTGGGAATAGGCTAGAAAATCAACACGATACGCGAAAGATGTGGCCAATTTTCCAAGTCTCATACCCTAAGAATTAAATCTTAACCGAGCTCAATCATCAATCATAGTCTCTACTTAGCAATGGCTTAAATTGAGTCACATATATTTGGCGTTGGTAGGCACAACCGAATGATATGGAGTAATTCTAAAGCTCACAATAAGAACGTTTGAATTTTATAAAGAAATAGGTACTAAGTCATGTCATCCAAAATCGATCTTTTATTAGACCTTGCATGGGAATTTTGAAATGCACTACGCCACATATGAAGTATTTGCCGAATACATTATAGTGAAAGTTTGAAATTTTATTTATGCTCAACATCGCTCGATTATCATTAACACTTCTCAAGATAGACATACATACTCGTATCATTTTTCAAATAAAGCATAAAGATCATCATCATATTGGATTTGAAAGCGCGGGCTACATGGTGATGTATCATTCTAAACATACTACTAGCACACTTGCATAAATAAAACTAGACTACTAGCACACATGCATGAATAAAAGCACACAAACAAACTAAACACACCCGATACATGGTTTCCCAACCCGCTCACACACACATAAGGAAATAAATAAAAAGAGAATGCGAAAGGGAAAGAAAAACGCAAACCGGGAAACCGATACAAGTTGTGCCGTACACAATACTCTACCCATCGAATGGAGGTGGCTGCGTGTAGTCGAAGCCGTAGTACGCCGCCTCCAATCTCCCGAACTCATCAATCATCGCTTCGGTGTTGCTCCGCATCGCGCCCGTCAAGTTGTCGATGCGTTCAACGTATTGGACGTTGTTGTCGATGTATCGATGCATAGGGGCAAAGTTCGCCCCCGGAGGACCTGCAGGAGCATAGTAGGGTGCCCCCTGGAAGTGCTGAGGGTAGATAGGGGGCATACCGAAGTACCTGGGGTTGGTGCCGGTCGGCACCTGACCTGTGCCGGTCGGCACAAATCCCGTGCCGATCGGCACGGGTGCCTACTGCGCTGGTTGATGCTGCGCGGCTGCTGCCGCGTCCCAACTGTCCCAGTCCGCCGCTGCGCTCGCCGAAGACTGGCCGACGACCTCCTTTCTCCCGCGCTTGGTCTTCGTTACCTCGTGTCGCTCGCGGAGGTCGGCCTCAAGCCAATTCCCTCCGTCGATCTTGTTCGGGAGGAAAAGGGCGAGCTCGGAGCAGGGAAGCTTGATGCCGGTGCCGCACACGTAGTAGCCGAGCTTGGCGCTCCCCGTGATGGTCTTCCCGCGCACCATGGACTCGTCGATGAGCGCGGACCTTATCCAACAATCATCCTTCATCACGAGGTTACCTTCGGTGACTTGGAAGATGATTGTTTGGAGGTAGCCTCCAAAAACTAGTCTCGCCTTAGGGTTGGCCCTTTGGCTAAACCAACTTGCCACCATCGTCATGACGGGATTGCACTTGCACGGACTCGCAATGGCGTTGTAGAGCCAATGCAAGTCCGGGTCAGAGATGTTGGTGGTGTCGAGGCGGCCGGTGGTGCGTGCGGCCATCCACCGGTGGAGGATTTGGATCGTGGGGTTCTTGATGTGCCCCCTCTTGCGCTCGTCCGCGTCGGCGATGCGGCGCCAAAATGTGTCGAGCATCTCCGTAGTCGCCGCGCCGTATATGGGGGCCTCCCTTTCAAAACCGAGAGCATCGGAGATGCCCTCAATCGTGATGGAGTAAGGCTCGTCCCGCACACGGAACTTGATCTTGTCGTCTCCTTGCTCGTCCACCTCGCGGCTCATGGTGGTGATGAACTCGGTGATGAGCTCGATGTCGTAGCTGCTCGCTTGATCGTGGAGGGTCTCCCATCCAAGGTTGAGGAGGCATTGTTGGAGGTCCGGCCATACCCCGACCTTGGAGAGGAACTCCTCATCCATGTCGATGTTGGGGAAGATGCGGCCGCGGATGTTGGTGTAGTAGAACTCCTCCTCACGGCTCGTGAGGGTGAACCCCTCCCGAACCGCGCGCGGTACATATGCCGGCTCGCTCGGCTCGGCCCCCATCGGTTGTCCGCCCGCCGCGGCGGCGGCGGCGGCGGCGGCGGCGGTCGCGCTCCTCGTGCGCGGCCTCGGTCCTCGAGGGATGCCGATGTCGCGGTGGCCGATGAAAAAGTCATCCCGCCCTCGTGGCGGTGTCATCTCGACGGAGAGCTCGGGGCTATCATAGCCCGCCAAGCTCGCCCTTCGCGCCGAGGTGAAGGAGCCTGAGTCGCTGCCGGAGTTGTTGTCGCCGGCTTGGTGCGACCCGCCGGAGTGGTGTGATCCACCGGCGTGGTGCGATCCACCGGAGTGGTGCGACCCGCCGGAGCTGAACCCCCGGCGAATCTTCTTGCCGGCGCTCTTGAGCGTGGAACTAAACCCCTTCATTTCCTGCGAAAGAATGGAAACGAATCGCGCAAATGGAGGAAGTGGAGGAGTGGAGAGGGTTACCAGGAAGTTTTGGCGAAAATGGAGGAGGTGATGCCCCTTCTTATAGCTCTCCATGGCGTCCAAGGGAAGGAACCCGCGCCGGTTCAAATTCCCTGCGCGCGCCGGTCGGCACAGTGCCGTGCCGACCGGCACCGTTCAAAATTTCGCGGATTCCGTCGTACCTCGGCTGCCACGCCTTCTTTTCCTCTTCTCCATGACTTGTACAGTGTCGGATGTCGGGGAACAGGGGCGCACCTGCAAAATATTGGATTCCCATGGTGTGCCGATTGGCACGGAAACCGTGCCGGTCGGCACGATTCAAATTTGCACAGATTCGCACGTACCTTGGCTTCAGCAACTTCTTTTCCTCTTCCCCATGCTTGATACAGTGTCGCATGTCGGGAGACAGGGGAGCACGTTCGAAATTTGAATTTTTCAGGTGGTGCCGATCGGCACGGGTACCGTGCCGGTCGGCTCCTTTGCTCCATCCCGAGGCTGGGTGCTCGGTGTCTCCCCTGTGCTCGGCAGCTGCAGGGGTGTCAGTGATCTTTCCTCCTTCCAATGTGCGCAGACTTTGATGATCCGATTCGAATTCTTGGTCAGTGTGCCGGTCGGCACAACAGGGTGCCGGTCGGCACTGTGTAGTCCGCGCCCGATTCAAACTTCGTTGCTTTGTGTCGCCAAAATTTCAAATTTTCTTGCGGATGTCAGACTTCCTGTAGCGTCGAGATTCTTGGAGGTGGCGTTTCCATGCTGTGCCGATCGGCACTGACGTGTGCCGGTCGGCAACTGTGCCAAATTTCCGCCAGTGCCTCCTTCTTTCGCAAGGATCATCCAGCATATTCCTGCGACACAGAAAAATACCAAAAGCACGGAAATATTCTCGGAACAATTGTTGCACTTACCTTTCCAAATTTTCCTTCATCAAATATTCCGCATATTTTCTCCACTTTACCCCATATTAATTTTCATCTCCAGTTCGGGGTAACTTACAGAGCACGATCTGGCGTGCTTGCTCTTGTGCCGATCGGCACAGCTTGTGCCGGTCGGCACCTTCCAGAATTTCCTCTTTTTGTTTCTTTTCTTCCTGCGCTGTTAGCGAACAAGCAAAATACAAAAACAAAAACAACTGCAGAAAGTAAACAGACAGCGCAGGTGTTCACACAAAAGTTAAAACAAACACTTGGACTAACAAATTTTATTCTGGGGGCATTATTGTGGATTACAAGCAAACAATTTAAAGGCCGGGTTGCCCTCCCGGTTAGCACTAAATCTCTAATTCACGGGTTGCCCTCCCGAAAGCACTAACACACAAAGACTCACCCTATGACTCGCTCCCGAATTTTGGGTTGCCTCCCAAAAAGCGCTCTTAGTTTTAAAAAGGTCGTAGAGCTTGACCTCCCCGCATAAATCACTTCCTTAGCGTCGCTTTACGGGAAAAAGTTGCGACACTACAAGGTTCTCAAGTCTCTTCTCCTTCAATGATAGGACATATCCTTCCTCCAATTACCCTCGATTGCTTTATGGTGCGGAGACTTATATTTCTCAACCCATTTGGATACGGTACGGCCTTCTTCTCCCTTGGGGCGAAAATTAAATGTGTAGGAGGCTCCACTTATGTCGAAACTTATCTTTCCACTCCCCACATCAATGTTCGCCTTCGCTGTCCTCAAGAATGGCCGGCCCAAAATCAATGAAGTCTTTGTCCTTCTATCATATCAAGCACAATGAAATCCACAGGAACTATATGATCACCAATTTGGACAGGCACATCTTCAGCAATTCCATCGGGATAGCGAACCGATTGATCGGCCAACTCCAAACACATGGCCGTAGGCTCCAACTCTGGCAAATTCAAACTTGCAAAGACATAGCGAGGCATGACACTTACACTTGCTCCAAGATCGCATAAAGCCCCTTCAAAGATTTGAGCTCCAATCAAACACCGGATACTAGGAGATCCGGGGTCGGGTTTCTTTTCTGGTGTAATGTCATTAATAGCTGCAGTGCACTCTCTTGTCATCTTCACTACTTCTTCCGATGCTAAGGACTTCTTGCTTTGCATAATATCCTTTATGTACTTAGCATAGGTAGGCACTTGAAGAGCATCAAGGAAAGGGACATTGATATATAACTTCTTCATAATATCGACAAACCTGGAGAACTGCTCATCATGATGTCGAATCCTTTCTGTCTTGGTCAACAGCTGCGTATCCAGAAAGGTAGCAGGACCATGTTCCTTGTTCTCAGTTCCCTTTTCAGACCCGAGAGGTCAATTTCTTCTGTGTGCCGATCGGCACCATCTCCGTGCTGGTCGGCACCTTCAACTGTAGCGTGCCGATCGGCACCAGCGTCGTGCCGGTCGGCACGGGGTCGTCTTGCTCCAGCTGCAAACTTCGGATCTTCAGTTTGCTTCCCAGACCTCGTCTCGATGGATTTCAGCTGTTCTACAGAGCGGGTATTACCAGGAAGAGCTCCTTTCTCGCTTTTTACCGACTCCGCTAATTGGGCCATTTGTTTCTCCATCATCTTCATGAATTGGAGAATTTGCTGATTAGAACTCCCCACTTCGATGACCTTGTCATTGATTGTCTCAAGCACACGATCAACTTCCTTGAATTTGGCTTGAGTATCCTTGTTGACCTTCTCTTGAGTTTGAAAGAACTCTTGGCATTGAATACGAAGAGGGATGGCATTTTGCATAGACGATGACGGGGTGAAGCTACTCCTTTGTTGCTGATATGGAGTCTTCCATCCTTGACTCTTGACATAATTGAGCATTTTCACATCTTCGGGGCAATCCTTGCTCACATGACCAAGTTCTCCACATTCTTCACATGTGGAACGGGCTTCTGCTAGCTTGACGGTCTCTTCCTTGGGAATATGATCAATCTTGTCCAATCTCCTTTGTATGGTGTCAAGCTTGTCCATAAGCAATTCATCATAAGCTCTTTCCACCACACTCTTCATCTTTCCCGTGGAAGGTTGAAGGCTTCTACTTTCTCTCTCACCAACCCATGATTGATTTTGCTCTATCTTCTTGATCAAAGCCGTGGCTTGAGCGGGTGTCTTGTCCAAAAACGATCCTCCAGCCGAAGCATCTAAGTGTTGTCGGGACAAAAGATTCAAACCCGTGTAGAACCTCTCCACTAGCTCCCATTCAGCAAGACCATTGTGCGGACAAGCATCCTTGTACTCATTGAATCGATTCCATGCTTCTCCAACGCTCTCATCAGCAAGTTGAGTGAATCCAAGGATCTTGTTCTTCAAAGCTTGAGTCTTGCCTGGAGGGAAGTACTTTGCCAAAAATTCTGCAGAAAGTTGATCCCAACTAATCTTGGTCGCAGTAGGTAGCCCATGGTACGACTGCTTAGGACGCCCAATAAGAGATAGAGGGAACAATCGCACCTTGGCTTCATTCTCATTCATATATTCCAATTGAAAGGTACCGCAGATTTCATGAAAATGTTGCAAATGCATATTAGGATCTTCAGAACCTGTGAACGGTTGCTGACCAACCAAAGACATGTAGCGCTCCAGCCGAAAGGGTCGAGCTTGTGCAGTGAATTCAGTCTTGGTAACATTGTCCAAGGCAGGCTTGAGACGATTAGCAATTCGTGTTGCGTCTCCCATGTCTTCTTCTTCAGGAACTTCTTCTACCTTGTCTTCTTCCAAAGCTGCAAACAATGCCTTCGGGCTGAGTGGCTCGCGGTTGTCTTCTATGTCTCCCACTGACTTGCTTTTGTTTTCCGCCTTACGCTTGCGAAAGAGAATCTCTGGATCATCGAGGTAATTAAAGGGTTTATTCGACTTAGCGCCGTCCATACCTGTCTGTTAAATAAAACAGGACATATATACTGGAAAAGACAGAGAAATCAAAGAAAGAAAGCTCTGTGCCGGTCAGCACACAGGTGTGCCGATCGGCACAGTGACCAATTTCTCAAACTTCAAACAATGCCTACAAACAATGCCTAATTCGAACAAAGGTCCCCGGCAACGGCGCCAGAAAAAGACAGCTTGTTGGTCGTATCTACGCACCCACTTATATACCGCAAGAGCACGGTGTACAGTTGTAGTCTTTTTCCCCTAGAAGAGTATTCCAAGGTTTAATCGAACCACAGAGACCAATGGGAATTAAGCAAAATCATCAGTAAAAGAGTTAGCCAAGCTTTCTAGTGAGCGTGAGCGTGGGTTTCAGGAAAACAGGGTGTTGTGCCGATCGGCACAGGGGATGTGCCGGTCGGCACCAAGGTGAAGTTGTCCCAAGTGTTGTCCGAAAAGCCTAGGAACAGATTAGATCATGGGGTAAGTTAGCCAAGTCTGCTAGTTGAGATCGTAACCAAAAAGCTTAATCAAATAGCATCATAAACGGGATTACTCAATTATTGATAACCGAAGATCGGTAGGTCGAAGCCCCTTTCCGGAATGCCCTGTCACGACCAATTCGCCGTAATCGGTGACCTCTTCCCAGTCTACACATCACCTCAAGGATCATCGCGTATGCATTAGCGGCTGTTGAGATACGAAGGCAACGTGCAAATATGGCGCATTACAAGATCCCAATGCTACCTTAACCACAATGGAGATAGTGAGAGATTGAATCTCTCACCTCTTATTGCCACCACAATTAAGATAACATCTAATACTTAGTCGTCACTAAGCGTAGGAACAAGTGCATGTAAAGACCATAAAATCCAGGCAATCAATAATCGAAACCATTCATCCACGTACTCAACCATACTTCGATAATACATAGTGCAAGATACATCACCATCTAGTAGGCCTACCTTGATGGATCACCTCTTTAGCACCAATGGTTCTTGATCAACAACTAGAGAACATGAAGAACGGGGCAAAGCCCCGGTGGCTCTAAACTTACTAGCTGTGTTGTCCCTTTGGCGGCGGATCCCGAAACCCTAGGGCTTTTACAAGTTTATATAGGGCTGTACATCAGGAAGGAAAGGATTCTCGGGAAAAGAGTCCTTGTGCCGATCGGCACACCTCGTGTCCAGCTCGGTTTCCTTCCTAAGTCGGTTCCGAAGTCCTAGGTAGCTTCCATGTGGGCCTTCCAATCAGTTTTCTTCGAGATCAAGTCTTGTGTTGCTCTTTCAAATCTTCGAGTATCTTTTATCTCTTCGTGACGAATATCTGCCAAGATTGGCTCGGATAACTTCCTTCTAGAATAAACTGAATGGTGGGCCAGCTTCAGTGGCCTTGGGGTCCCATGTGCCGGTCGGCACATGGCTGTGCCGATCGGCACAGTGGGCCTTTTCTACTGGTTCTCTTCTCTTCAGGTCCAGACCAGCCACAATGTCCAGAATGTCGTCCTTTTCATCTGTTTCTGCAATAAAGCTCCAGAACGACATATATACAAATATGGTGCTATTATCAAGGGTTAAATGGCCTATAATGATGACATTTATGCTCTAAATAAGGCGCAGTTGGCATATAAAATGGTATGCTAGAAATCGCCAACACGCATCACCAACCCGTTTTTCTCGACGGGTTTCTTGTTTGAGCGGGCTGCATCGGCAGGATCTCCGCTAGGGCAGGGAATTCGTCACCCCACGGTAATTATCTCGACTATTTAGTAACCTTCTCGTCTGGTGCTTTGATCGAATTATCTCACTGCATTGGGTTGATCGAATCTGCTAGTGTTGTTGATTTAATTGCCAGTTATCCGATATATGAGATCTATTTGGAACTGTTAGCAAGATCGGCGTCGTTATTGCTGTCTCGGTTAGGTCCGATCCTACGCGACGTTTATATGATAAACATAGTACAAATAGATTGAATATATTCGAGTCATCTTAGATCGATTTATCAGCTGGTCTTCCACCTAATTGTTTCTGATAGAACCTTATTGCTGTCTCGGTTAAGTCCGATCCTACGGGTTTTGTTGGAATAGTTCTGTGACGCGGCTTAGCCGATAGATCGATCTAGGGTTTGATCGGGACGTTTAGCCGATTAGTTACCATAATCACTTTAGATTTATTTATTAGTTGATCTTCCACCTAATTGCATTGGTAAGACCTTATTGCTGTCTCGGTTAAGTCCGATCCTACGGGTTTTGTTGAAGTGGTTCTGTGACGTGGTTAGCCGATAGATCGATCTGGGGTTTGATCGGAGTGTTTAGCCGATTAGTTATCACGCAAATCTTTGACTCCTTTATTTTTAATGTTTCTACGTTGCAAGTCATTGGATTTGTCTTTTATCATATTTGTCCGTTTCTTAGCCGATGATAGGAAGCCGATAGGGCATAGCCGATAGCTGCAGTCGATCGTTTTACTTTCCCTTTTGTTTATTATTATCGACTGTTTCAGCGACACCTGAGTGTCGGTTATATATCGGCCTGTTTTTCTAGCCGGTGACCAAGTGAATTTGACCTTCTTGTCCTTTTGTTAGTTTTTCAGGAAAACTGACTGGCACGCTTCGGGATTCGCACGGCGTACAAGACTTGGTCCTGCACTAAAGTTAATCAGATCTTCCAGGCCGTTTGTGTGTGATTTTTTGGTCAACACACTTTTTGGCACGCTCGGTGGGACTCAGCTCAGTTGAAGTCATGTCGCAAGACGGGACACCAATCGACAAGTCCAAGATTGGGGCACATAATGTCATTCAGGTGACAGAAGATCAGCTGAGTGATGAGCAGAAGCAACTACTCTTGAAGAACATGGAAGACTATAAAGAGTTGTGTCTGCAATCATTCAAGAAGACAAGGGGAGGTGTGGTTCAGTCCAATCCTTTTCCCATGCCGGTTGTCGTGGATACCTCCAAGAAACCAATGGGGTCATCAGACGAGAAGGCAGCAGCTGAAGAGATCCAGCAGGTGGTTAATATTGCTGTCCAGAAAGCATTGGCAGAAGAGTCCACACCCTTGGTGGATTCTATCAAGACCATGTTTGAAGATGCGCTCAAAGCTGCTAGAGATGCCAGGGTGACAGAAGAAGTACCTGTGCAGCCTCCGCCGCCAACATCAGCTGCAGGTTCATCTCAGGTTCCGTCCGGAAATCTGAGCGACATGGTCTATACTGCCATGCATCAAGCGTTGATCAATCAGTCTCCAGTATTGGTCAACACTCTGAAGGACCTCATTATCAAGACAGCTGATGGTACGATCTACAATGAGGTAGGAGGTGGGCCGATGTACTATACTCCTCAGAGAAGTTATCGGCTGCCTCTGGGTACTCCTACAAGGGTTGTGGGAGGACGGACTTTCCAGATTGCGGAGCAATATGCGCCTACCGGTTCTGGAGGTAATCAAGGGTGGCCAGATCAGCAGGGGCCATCATCGGCAGCAAGGAATTCGGGGGCAGATGACTGGGCCGTCAAGATTGCTGATATAATGAGAGATCAATTTGGCTTGAAGGCGAAGGATCAGACTTCTGTGTATCGTCGACCATATCCAGAATGGTACGACAGGACTCCTTTCCCTCCGCGATACAAGGTTCCAGATTTTTCCAAGTTTTCTGGACAAGATAACACACGACCATGGAGCATATCGGCCGTTTCCTCGCGCAGTGTGGTGAGGCTTCGGCTGATGACATATGGAAGATCAGATTGTTCCCTCTGTCGCTGTCAGGCCCAGCTTTTACATGGTTTGCGTCACTGCCGGCCGATTCTATCAGAGAGTGGCGTGATTTGGAGCAGAAATTCCACAAGTACTTCTACGGCGGCACTACTGAGATGAGGCTCACAGTTCTGACTGCTGTTCGTCAAAAGGCTGGAGAGTCGGTGATGGATTACATCCAGAGGTTCCGGGATGTTCGCAGCAGATGCTACAGTTTAGTTCTGACAGATCAGCAGTTAGCTGAATTAGCCTTTCAAGGGCTTGTCGGCCCCATTCGGGAGAGATTTGCGTCTCAGGAGTTTGAGAGTATCTCCCAGCTGGCTCAAAAGATTTCATCTCATGAGAGCCGATTCCAGAATGCTGCGAAGGGTAGATATGCTGCATATGCTGATTATGCGGTAGAGTCTGATTCTGATGAAGATGGAGAAGAAGTGGGACTGGCTGACTGGACTAGGGGCAAGAAACCGGTGGCATGCCCATTCATCAAGCAAGCTGTGGCCCAAGAAAGATATGATTTCGACGTGAACAAGCTGGACAAGATCTTCGATTGGTTGTTACAAGAGAAGCGGATCCAGTTGCCACCGAATCATGTGTTGCCTTCACCTGAAGAATTGAAGAAGAGAAGATGGCGCAAGTGGCATAATGCTCCATCACATACCACCAATGAGTGCAGAGTCTTCAGGCAGAGTGTTCAGGCTGGGATTGAACAGGGTCGCATCAAGTTTGATGACCAAAAGAAGTCCATGAAGATCGACGGGAATCCTTTTCCTGTGAATATGGTGGAATTTGGGAGCTCATCCATGATCAACAAGTATCAGAGGAAGAGAGAAAGGGATGACTATGAAGAGCACAGATCTCGGGATGACTCGCATTGGGATTGTCCTTTCTTCAGATATTGTTGGGAAGAAGGCATGAAATTGCCACCGATCGAAGGGTGTCCAGGTTGCAGCAATCATTCAAGGAGGCTGTACCGAGAAGTGCCGGCTCATGTCTATGCTAGACAGGAGAGGGTTCCGGCTTTTGATCGGCTGCAGTAGAGTGGGACATCGCGTCGGCCGATGAGAGAAGTACCACGTCGACCGAACAGAGAGTTCAAGCCTTCTGTTCATGATCGGCTGGGGCCAAAGCAAGATGACGAGGCTGAGTTCCAGGAGTTGATCGATGAAGAGCAGCAAGAGCATAGGCCTAAGCGTCAACTGCAGTGGTGTCCTACTGGTATCTTTTCCAAGAGCCAAAAGAGAAGGGTACAGAGACAGCGCTGCAGGGAGATGGAAGCTGAGTTCCGTGGGCGTGATGATGATGATGAGCGGCGTCCGCGTACCAGGAAGGAGTGGAGGCCAAAGGTGGACCAGAAGTTGGAGGCGGCAGTCAATGTTTGCATTATGCCGTATGAATTCAGAGCTGTCGATGATGAAGAATCTGACGATGCTGCAGAGGCTATGGCACAGTTGGTCCTTGATCCTCAGCAGGCTGTGTTTGACAAGCCAGAAGAATCTAAGCGCCGGCACATGAAGGCGTTATATGTCGGATATGTGAATGGTAGACCGATGAGCAAGATGCTGGTCGATGGAGGTGCTGCTGTCAACATCATGCCGATGACTACCTTCAGGAAGTTGGGCAGAACTGATGATGACTTGATCAAGACCAATATGATACTCAGGGACTATGGGGGCAAGACGTCAGAAGCAAAAGGGGTGCTCAATGTGGAGTTGACCATTGGAAGCAAGACGTTGCCCACTACGTTTTTTGTCATTGATGGTAAGGGATCTTATACCATGCTGCTTGGGAGAGATTGGATTCATGCCAACTGTTGCATCCCGTCCACCTTACATCAGTTCCTTATTCAATGGGTGGATGACGTGATCGAGGTGGTTCCGGCCGATACCGCAGTGTACGTCGCTTCGGCCGATTTGGGTCCCATGCGTTTGGAATGCATGGATTGCTTTTCTGGCAAGGTTTGGGATGGAGAGTTCTTGGAGTTCACCGTTGACAGCGTGGAATTGATGGACGATTTGAATCCTAAAAAATTACTCTGATAGGCGCCACAGAGGACGCCAAGGAGGAGGGCAAGTTAGGACAAGGGTTTACTTCGGCCGATGAGCTAGAGGAGGTAGATATAGGTGATGGTAGCAAGCCTCGGCCGACTTTCATCAGTAAAGGATTATGTAAGGAGTTTAAAGTTAAATTAATAGAGTTATTAAAGGATTACCGAGATTGTTTTGCATGGGAATATCATGAGATGCCGGGCCTTAGCCGATCGATTGTTGAACATCGGCTACCTATCAAGCCTGGATTTCGGGCACACAAGCAGGCTCCAAGGAAGTTTGAGGCTAAAGTTGATGAAGCTATTAAACAGGAGATTGCTAGATTGTATGAGGCAAAATTCATACGACCATGCCGGTATGCTGATTGGATATCAAACATTATCCCGGTGGAGAAGAAAAATGGCAAGTTGCGGGTGTGTATTGATTTTAGTGATCTGAACAGAGCAACACCCAAAGACAGCTATCCAATGCCGGTGGCCGATACATTGATTGATGCTGCGGCAGGACACAAGATTGTCAGCTTCATGGACGGTAATGCTGGTTATAATCAGATTTTTATGGCCGAAGAAGATATTCCAAAGACCGCCTTCAGATGCCCAGGTGCGATTGGTTTATATGAATGGGTAGTGATGACCTTCGGCTTAAAAAATGCTGGTGCTACTTATCAGAGGGCTATGAATTATATATATCATGATTTGATTGGCCGGTTGGTAGAGATATACATTGATGATGTCATTGTCAAGTCAAAGACCATTGATGATCACAAGTGTTGGAGAGGACCAGAAAGTATGGTGTCAAGATGAATCCCAATAAATGTGCCTTTGGAGTATCGGCTGGGCAGTTCTTGGGGTTCATTGTGCATGAACGAGGGATAGAGATTGGTCCAAGGAGTTTTGAAGCCATCAACAAATTGAAGCCTCCAACAAATAAGACAGAATTGCAATCTCTTGTTGGGAAGGTAAATTTTGTGAGGAGGTTTATTTCTAATCTGTCAGGGAGAATTGAGCCGTTTGCACCATTGCTATGTTTGAAGGCTAATCAAGAGTTCAGGTGGAGCCCTGAACACCAGAAAATGTTAGATGAGATTAAAGAATATCTAAAATCTCCTCCAGTATTGGTACCTCCTAAGGCCGGTATGCCGTTCAAGTTGTACTTGTCAGCCGACAAGAAGTCAATCGGCTCTACATTGGTGCAAGAACAAGAAGGAAAAGAAAGGGTGGTATTTTATTTGAGCAGAAAATTACTTGATGCTGAAACCAGGTATCCTGATTTGGAAAGATTATGTCTTTGCCTTTATTTCTCTTGCACCAAATTGAGGCATTATCTTCTTTCGAGTGAATGTACTGTGGTATGTGGAGCCGATGTAGTTAAACATGTCCTGTCGGCTCTTGTTTTAAAGGGAAGGCTCGGAAAGTGGATGCTTACTCTAGCTGAATTCGATTTGAGGTATGAGCCCCCTAAAGCTGTTAAAGGTCAGATTTTGGCGGATTTAATAATTGAGCATAATTTTGTTGAGCCCTTGCCATGGATTTTATTCTTTGATGGATCCGTTTGCAAAACGGGATGTGGCATAGGCTTGGTTCTTATTTCGCCTCGGGGGGCATCCTTTGAGTTTGCTTATTCTGTTGATGTTGGCACTAACAATCAAATTGAGTATCAAGCTGTGTTAAGAGGTCTTCAATTGCTCAGTGATGCTGGAGCAGATCATATTGAAGTGATTGGGGATTCATTGTTGGTGCTTGGACAACTCTCTGGAGAATTTGAATGCAGGGATGAAAATCTGCGGTTTTATTATGAAGAGTGCGTATTGCAACTGCAGAAATTCAGAGATGTGAAATTCAAGCATATTCCCAGAGAACAGAATATGGGGGCTAATGGACTAGCACAAAATGCGCCAGGGTATCGGCCTGATTATCGGTGCATTGTGCTAGATGTTCCTGATGTTGAAGTTGAAGATTGGAGGGCTGGAATTATTTCATATTTGAAGAATCCGTCTCAATCTGTATCCAAAAAGGTTAGATATCAAGCTCTTAAATATGTGTTGCTGGAAGAAGAGTTGTATTATCGAACCTTGGAAGGTGTGTTGCTGAAGTGCTTAGATTTGGAAGAGGCGAAATTAGCAATGGCAGAAGTACATGAAGGTATTTGTGGGACCCATCAATCAGCCTACAAGATGAAGTGGTTATTGAGGAGGACTGGTTGTTTCTGGCCGACCATGTTAGAGGATTGTTTTGAATATTATAAAGGTTGCCAGGATTGTCAGAAATTTGGTCCAGTTCAAAGGGCTCCTGCTTCGGCCATGAATCCCATCATTAAGCCATGGCCGTTTCGGGGGTGGGGTATGGATATGATTGGTCAAATTAATCCTCCATCAAGCAAAAGGCATAAATATATTTTAGCTGTGACTGATTATTTCACAAAGTGGGTAGAAGCTGTGCCATTCAAGAATGTGACTTCAAAAGATGTGATTAATTTTGTGAGGGAGCACATTATTTATCGGTTCGGGATCCCTCAAACGATTACTACTGACCAAGGGTCTATTTTTATATCTGAGGAATTTCTGGAGTTTGCTGCGAGCTTGGGGGTTAAAATATTAAATTCTTCTCCGTATTATGCTCAAGCGAATGGTCAGGCAGAGGCGTCCAACAAGAGTTTAATCAAGTTGATTAAACGGAAGATTGATGAGCAACCAAGGAAGTGGCATACGACATTAGCCGATTCGCTGTGGGCCTATCGGATGTCGTGTCATGGAGCTACGCAGGTTACGCCTTATCAGTTGGTGTATGTTGGTGGTTTCTAAGTACCCATTTTATATGCCTAAAACCACCAACATCGTACCATATTCTCATCATAATCATGTGTTTTACCTCTAACCTTGATGAATTCCACATGTAGTGTCGTTTTAGTGCTATATTGCAGAAACAGGTGAAAAGACGACAAAATGGCTCTTATATGAGAAGTATCGACATGAAGCCCGACTCGCCATGCAAGGAGGGCTTCCCACTAGCCCATGGCACCTACAAGACACCTCTGGACGTCCATGGAACCCAACATGCAAGCCCAAGGTCGTGGCCCAGTGCTTAAGGATTTCTAGAAGGTTTATCCGGAAGGAAAGATCAATTCGCGCAGTCCAAAAACAGCACTGTATTGTCACGCGGATTTCAAGTTCAAGACATGCTCTAATGAGAATCCAACATAAAGGAAAGTTGTAGATCTCATCGAGAGCTTTCCAGAACATATATGGATTGTCCCGTTTGGATTCTGGAGCTAGGAGATATGGGCCCCGCAAGGAAACCTATGCAGAGGAGACAGATATTTTGGCATCGCATATTTGGAAACCAAGACGGCCGAATCTGGAGATCCAATGAATACCAAAGTTGTAGATCTTTTCGAGGGCTACGAGATAGAGTCTAAGTTTGCCTCATTTGGACTCCGGACGAGGAAGTTATGATTCGTGGAAGGCGGAGCTGCGAAAAGGAAAATCAAGTCCGAATTGGAAACGACTCGTGCCGATCGGCACGACTTTGGTGCCGACCGGCACCGACCTAGAATTGGTTTCTTTCGCCTCCAAACGCCTCCCCACTGTATATATAACCCATAGGACGCCCTAGGGTTGGAGAGAGGCCGCCAGAGGGACAACACAGCTAGTAAGTTTAGAGCCACCGGGGCTTTGCCCCATTCTTCATGTTCTCTAGTTGCTAGATCAAGAACCACTGGTGTTGAAGAGGTGATCCATCAAGGTAGGCCTACTAGATGGTGATGTATCTTGCACTATGTATTATCAAAGTATGGTTGAATATGTGGATGAATGGTTTCGATTGTTGATCGCCTGGATTTTATGGTCTTACATGCGCTTGTTCCAATTGCTTAGTAACGCGGCTAAGTACTTAGATGTTATCTTAATTGTGGTGGCAATAAGAGGTGAGAGATTCAATCTCTCACTATCTCCATTGTGGTTAAGGTAGCATTCGGATCTTGTATGCGCCATAATTGCACGTCGTCTCTGTACCTCCACAGCCGCTAATGCATACGCGATGATCTTTGAGATGATGTGTAGAGTAGGAAGAGGTCATCGACTAAGGCGAATTGGTCGTGACAGGGCATTCCGGAAAGGGGCTTCGACCTACCGATCTTCGGTTATCAATAATTGAGTAATTCCGTTTATGATGCTATTCGATTAAGCTTTTTGGTTACGATCTCAACTAGCAGACTTGGCTAACTTACCCCATGATCTAATCAGGTTCCTTAGGCCATTCGAGCAATTTTCGGACGATTTGGCTCTTTTGCCGATCGGCACACCAGTTGTGCCGACCGGCACATCCCCCGACTTTCACCTTTTTCATGCTTTCGTATATGCAATAAGTACTTCATGCTAGGATTGATTTGTTAGACGAAATAGTAATGCCTAAACACGGTTCTCTTGCTGATCCCTGTGGATTCGATATAAACCTTGGAATACTCTGAGGGAAAAAGCTACATGCACACCGTCCACTTGCGGTATATAAATGGGTGCGTATAAACGACCAACAAGGCTTTTTCTGGCGCCGTTGCCGGGGATCGGCAACTCGAACCTAGGGCGATCTATCTAGTTTATCGAACTAATCCTTATCTTTTTATTGCATATACCCTGTTTTTCTTTGTTTGTGTGTGTCCATTGAAAACAGGTACAAAGCTAGGCACACAACCTCATCTGGAGCACGATGAGGTTGCTTGCTCCATAGCAGTAGGTGCTAACTTCGTTAGTGGCCCATCATCTGCTATGGAGCCCCTCTCCATGAAAAACTCGCTAGTGCCGATCGGCGCAACGCCCATGCCGATCGGCACCACACTGCTCAAAAGGAGGTACGCTCTTGTGTGTCAATAATTTTTTCTAACTAATGCTCAGCGAAGATTTGGCTTGTTTACAGCAATACGTAATGGGAGAGAAAATTGAGGGCTATTTACCATGAAGATCGAGGATTTCAATTGATAACATTGAAGGCATGGTGGATACGTTCTTGATCCTGAGTTGTTATTCTGTTTGCTGACTTCCCGGAGGTGTGCACGTCAGTACATAGGATTTCAAGGCCTACAAATTTGATATTCTGAAAGAGCATCAAGTCTAGTTTCCAACGGTTCAAGTCTCGCATTATTTGGAGCTTCCTACAAGGATTTATGGTCAAAATACGAGATGCTGCGCAGGCTGTTTGGATATTTCGCGAGAGATGCAAACAATTGGAAGTTTGAGCCAAATATGGAATTAAAGTCCAATATCCACGTGATCTATGGGTTTCCAACATTTAGAAGACTTTCTTTTGATGATTGACACGGATTCAAGTCGTTCCAAACACGGAGTTTGAATATTTGGAAGGTTTGAATTCAATTCGGATTCATCGCGAGACAGCCGGACATACCGTCAGAAAAACGGTCATATCTCCCTCATACGGAGTCCGATGAGGACGCACGAGTACTCGTTGGAAAGCTAATTTGATACCCGACGCAATGGCACAGGTCTCAGCCTCTAATTCCACCTGGTCGCAGCTCAGAAGCACAAACAAGTCGTCGGCTGGAACATGACATGGTAGATTTCTTCGGAACTCTTCTCCCGTCAACTTGGTGGATCAATGGGCATGTTTTTGCATCGACTCTACATCATCATTCCTTGCTGGTACAACATTGATCAAGATTCACAAGTCATAGGACAAGCCGACACATGCTCCGATGCTTTAAAAGATGAAGTCATCAAGATTCTCCAGAAGACGAAGCAAGAAGCTGAAATCATTAGTAATTCTGTAAGTTCTCCGAGCTGATCAATATATGAAACTTTTATATCTGGATAGAGCTTCAAGTCTTCTTTCCAACGCATCAAACGGTGCTGGATTTGGATGTTTCTACAAGGCTTTATGAGGTAATTATTGGACGCTGCGCGAGCTGTCAGATTTTCAAAACAGCACGCAGCCTTGGAGTAAAAAACTCATAAGTCCTTCATACGGAATCCGTTTGAGGTGTATGAGCACTCGTTGGAAAGATATTTTTGCTACCTACGTTATGGTACAGGTTTTAGAACCAGTTTCGTTCTGTTGGTAATGCAAAATTCAGAAGGAACAGGAACTACAGATTATCAATGGCAAGATTAAGGAAGGAGACGAAGATGACAACAATGAAAATAGCTTGAGCGATTCTCCCATGAGCAAATGATCAGAAGTTAAACAAGATTGAAGATTCAAGAGCATTATATCATTTACACACATTGAGCAATATGCAACACAACAAAGACGGGCTATGAGTCAACCACGACGAAGTTTGCATAGTACAAGCTGCATGGATATCATTGGGATCTTACACCAAGAACCATGGCTTCGCGACAATCAGGTATGTAAGAAGTCTAGCTATTCGACTATAAGTAAAGCGCTTTTCGGGTGGCAACCCGTGTTTTTGAGTCTTTTGTGTGGATTATTTAGTGCTGCTAGGAGGGCAACCTAGAGTTTTTGCTTTGATGTGAGCTTTACCCAACTCAATTGGTTCACTTGTGTCTAATTTGTTCTAGTTTAACTTTTTCTTTTTAGACCACCATCATTATGTGATTGTTTGCAAAAATCATTCACTGCATGCATAATTTGTGAGCACTTGCTTTGTTTTTGTATTCGCATAATTTTTCCGCCTGCATGCATTTAACCATCTAATTTCAGCCTACCTAAGCCTTTCACCACCCATTTTTCAGAGCCAAGACCCCTTGTGCCGATCGGCACGACTCCATTGCCGATCGGCACAAATGCCCAAATGCTTTTCTAAGCATTCCATCGATGCCGCCTAACATGTTTTCATTTATTTTACACCAGCCTCTGACTTTGCATGTTCATATTCACTTCTCCACTCATAATAGCTTGCTTTGAACTCTCCAATGATCACTTAATTGGCTTTGTGTGCACACACACTTTAGCAAATTTAGGTGTAAACGTGGTGTTTATACTTGTTTGTTGAACAACATTGGATAGTTAATTTGCATTGCTATGTTTTGCATCATTTGCGTTGGTTGGTTGCTACTCTTTTTCAATGCGCTATCTTTCTAATCCAGCGGAGTTTTGCAATGGCTAAGTCATGACTCATGAACATGGTGTTTAGACTTTGGTTGTTAAAGAATTTCGTTTTAGATTGCTAGCAATTTAGTTGTAAGCATGGTGCTTAGAGCTAGGTGTAAACATTGCTCTTGTGTTGCTTCCACGCCTCTAAATTTCGTTGCTAATATCATAAAACACAGCTAGTAAGTTTAGAGCCACCGGGGCTTTGCCCCGTTCTTCATGTTCTCTAGTTGCTAGATCAAGAACCACTGGTGTTGAAGAGGTGATCCATCAAGGTAGGCCTACTAAATGGTGATGTATCTTGCACTATGTATTATCAAAGTATGGTTGAATATGTGGATGAATGGTTTCGATTATTGATCGCCTGGATTTTATGGTCTTACATGCACTTGTTCCAATTGCTTAGTAACGCGGCTAAGTACTTAGATGTTATCTTAATTGTGGTGGCAATAAGAGGTGAGAGATTCAATCTCTCACTATCTCCATTGTAGTTAAGGTAGCATTCGGATCTTGTATGCGCTATAATTGCACGTCGTCTCTGTACCTCCACAGCCGCTAATGTATACGCGATGATCCTTGAGATGATGTGTAGAGTAGGAAGAGGTCACCGACTAAGGCGAATTGGTCGTGACAGGGCATTCCGGAAAGGGGCTTCGAGCTACCGATCTTCGGTTATCAATATTGAGTAATTCCGTTTATGATGCTATTCGATTAAGCTTTTTGGTTACGATCTCAACTAGCATACTTGGCTAACTTACCCCATAATCTAATCAGGTTCCTTAGGCCATTCGAGCAATTTTCGGACGATTTAGCTCTTGTGCTGATCGGCACACCAGTTGTGCCGACCGGCACATCCCCCGACTTTCACCTTTTTCATGCTTTCGCATATGCAATAAGTACTTCATGCTAGGATTGATTTGTTAGACGAAATAGTAAACCCTAAACACGGTTCTCTTGCTGATCCCTGTGGATTCGATATAAACCTTGGAATACTCTGAGGGAAAAAGCTACAATGCACACCGTCCACTTGCGGTATATAAATGGGTGCGTATAAACGACCAACAGTGTACGGACATGAAGCAGTTCTTCCTTGGGAGGTAAATATTGGGACTCGACGAATTTCATTGCAAGATGAGCTTACAGCCGATGAGTACAGAAATTTGATGAATGATGAATCTGAAGATATAGTGCAACTTCGGTTGAGAGCTATGGAGAAGATTGCTCAGAATAAAGCTCGGGTTGCGAAGCATTACAACAAGAAAGTGGTGCCCAAACAATTTTCTGAGGGGGATTTAGTTTGGAAACTTATTTTGCCGATAGGTTCCAAGAACAACCGCTTCGGTAAAGGGTCCCCAAATTGGGAAGGTCCGTTCAAGATCAGCCAATGTTTAGTTGGTAATGCTTACAAGTTACAGAGTTTGGATGGAAAAGAAATAGAGCGAGCTCTTAATGGGAAGTATTTGAAGAAATATCATCCGAGCGTCTGGGTTAATTCTTGAAGAAATAACATACAAGAGCCGACAACACGTCGCCTACAGAAAGCCGATGACTGCTAAGCCGATGCAACGGCTAGGCACATCGCCTCTAGAAGAAAAAATACAAAGAAACCCAAAATCAAGGTACAAATTCTTGCGCCAAGAATACACACTGCGGGTCTTGTTGATTGCGGTAAGGGATGGAAGTTTCTCCACTTGCCGGATGTTGGAGTATCCGCTGGGTGTTGGCGCAGGATAGGATGGGTCAATGCTCACGGCATCAGGAGAGGAGCAAATTCATGGACCCTATCACGTCGAAGAAGATGTTATCCCTGAGAAGGAACCTTATCTGACGAAGAACATGAGTTCTTCCTCGAAGTCTGAAGAGGAGCCGCCGTCTTCAGGGATTAGCTCAAGAGGGATAGCGTCGGGATGGAAGAGATTGGGGAGAAGTAGAAGGAAGATGAGAGGCCAGAGTAGAGATATGCAAAGGGAGGAGAAGCTCATGGTTGCTATTTTGCCGTTTGAGATGGTTTGTGGAAGTCTTATGGAAAGGATTTTTCTTGCTGGCCATTGTGTTGTGATTCTGGTGAAGGGAGACGGTCCTTTTTATAGGCCGGGATGTGGAAGGAGATAAGATCGTGGAATAGTAAAAGACCTGCTGCAATTAAAGTGATTGGTACGGCTTGTCTGTCGAAAGGGTGCACGCTATATGAAGACAAGGGTACAGTTCATTATGTCAGGTATACTGTTTGCACGTGAAATGTCATCTAGAAGCTTGCATTAAAATAAAGGAGCACGGGAAAGAATATGCGGCAGAAGATTCGTGCAAGAGACAAAAGGCCGATGTCTTTACGTCGCCCTTGAGTTCAAAGTGTTTACACAAATACTTTAGAATTCAAAAGAAGTTTTGCTACAAGACTAAGCCTACAGGTACTCCTGGATCTTGCCGATGGCGTTCTTGCGGATTTGCTCGATCCTGTTTATAAACTTGAGGTCTTGTTCCATCGAGCCGATGTTTGGATGAAGTATCAAGAGTTGTTGGCGTGCTAGGTCCTTGGCCGATGACAGAATGCTTTCTTGAGTTGATATCTCAGCAGGGAGAAGGGCCAGCTTGTCTTCTTCAGCCTTGATCTCTTGTTCCTTGGTTCTTACTACGGCTTGGAGATCTTCGAGCTCTTTCTTCAGCCGATCCAGTGTGGTTTGGATTTTTGCAGGCTTGTTCATCAGCTCGTTGAGCTTGGCTTGTTCTGTCTGGACCTGGGAATCGGCGTTGACCAAGGCTATCAGTCGACCTGATCTAGTAGCCCTTTCTGCCATACGTCGTTGGACTTTGATGATTTCCAGCTCATGGTAGTCGATGTGTGCGGCAGGATGCAGGGCTTCTAAGAGATCATCTGGGATCAGACCACGGATCTCATTGTACCGGCCTAGAACTGGGCCGATGTTGGATGTCAGCACTTCAAGAGTGGGTTCCGATAGCCTTTCCGAGATTTCCCTCAAAGTTGTCTTTACTTCGTCAGGAAGATAAGGCTTTGAGGAAGCCGATAAATCCAGGTTGATAGCCGATGTCTGAAGGTCCGATAACTGAAATGAGAAGAGAATGATGGTATATTCAAGATGAAATGACGAGAAGGCAAGGGTTATTTTGGTTTTTACTGTTCTTTCTATATCGGCGCGAGGAGAAGTTGGGATCTATATGCCCACCAAGCCGGTTGGGAGGTTGAACTCTTGTCTGGTTTCTTCTAGAGGGGTAGAAGTATCTTCGGCCGATGCATGGAGTTCTTCAGAGCCGATGGCAGCGTGATCTCGAGCTGGTGATCCTTGAGTGGTCGTGTTTGGGGGATCATTGGCATTGAGATCCTGCAAAGAGAAGTAAGTGTTATTTAATGCAGTGAAAGTATGAGTATTTTAAGTGCATCAGTAAGAAAGGGACCTGAGTAGTCTCATCGGCGGATGGAGATGCAAATGCCGATAGAGAGCTTTGGCGAACCTTGCGGGTGGCTTGTTGTTCTGGTTGGCGACGAGGAGCAGGTGCAGGTTGCCTTGGTGCTTGATAGACCGGCTTGCGTTTCGGAGCTGGCGGGTTGTTTGTAGCCGATGCTGCTTTTCTCTTCTTTGGCGCTGGCAGAATGATGTTCGGGGTAGCTGATTCCCGAAGGTATTGGACGGGTTTGCCATCACGTCCGATGGGAGCTTCTTCATCTGCAGACTGTATCAAGAAAAGGAGGTGATTAGTATGATTATTACAAGCTCGTATGTATGTATATGAAATATTTGGATTATCACCTCTTCACCGGCGGGGAGATCCAGAGGGGTCAAGTATGTGGAACACTTGAGGTGAAAGAGATGTTGACGCCATTCTGCCCACCAGGCGTTGAAAGAGCTCGAAGTGAAGGGCTCCAGGATGATGTCAGCAAAGTTGCCGATGGGGATGGCATCTGTCAAGCGGGCTAATCTCAAGTAATCTGTCCTATCGGCAATGGGGCCCTGATCTTTAGCGTGCCGATGAAAAATAGGCCGATGGGAACTTGACCTAAGCCAAGTTCCAATTTCTCCGTCTTCGGCCTCCAGCAGCTTTTTATCCGTAGTTTCTCTATTTCCACCTTTTTCCTGCAAATCCTTCCAAACACACAGAAACTACGCATATATATAATAATGGGGTTAATTGTTAGCAATAATGACATAATAAGGTATCAAAAACACCATATTTGTCATATAAAATGGGTGCCTAGAAAGCACCAACAGCAAACAATGTCACAATATTTGTTACAAATGTGAACAGGTTGTGCTTCGTCATGAAGAGGAAGAGCTTCACCATGAAGAGGAAGAGCCTATCTCAGCCGAAATTTCTCTGCATTCGCAAGTTTCTGTAGTCAGTGTTAAAGTGTTACTTATCAGTACCGTAGACAATGCAATTTTTCTACTTGGACCTAATTCTTCTTCCTTTTTGCCTGTCCAGGTCTCACAAGTTCCAAAGGGGAGAGGGCAAAAGCCGAAGATGGCAGGTATACTGTTTCCCTCTCTACCAAAAGTTTCCACATAGTAGCTGTATATCTACATTGTAGGGGATCTTAGTTTGTTTACATCTGTCGTTTTGGTCATACAATAGACAAGGATGAAGACTCAGTTGAGGAAGGTCGGGTGTATCCTTCATTGTGTAATTGGTACAAGGATGAGGACTCAGTTGAGGAAGGTCGGGTGTATCCTTCACTGTGTAATTGGTACAAGGATGAAGACTCAGCTGAGAAAGGCCGGATGCATCCTTCACTGTGTAACTGGTACAAGGATGAAGACTCAGTTGAGGAAGGCCGAGTGTATCCTTCACTGTGTAATTGGTACAAGGATGAAGACTCAGCTGAGAAAGGCCGGATGCATCCTTCACTGTGTAACTGGTACAAGGATGAAGACTCAGTTGAGGAAGGCCGAGTGTATCCTTCACTGTGTAATTGGTACAAGGATGAAGACTCAGCTGAGAAAGGCCGGATGCATCCTTCACTGTGTAACTGGTACAAGGATGAAGACTCAGTTGAGGAAGGTCGGGTGTTTAATTGGTACAAGGATGAATACTCAGTTGAGGAAGGTCGGGTGTTTAATTGGTACAAGGATGAGCCTACAAGCAAATAAGCAGAAGGCTTAGATGACGAACGCCAGGTGCATCCTTCTGCTGAACTGTGTGTTGTGTTCGAGGGGGCACCATTTTTGTAATGTGGCATTATTTTGGGATCTGGCTGGAATGTGAGGAATTGTGGCCTAGTTTCTGAGTTGCCCTTGCTGAAATTTGGCATGTCTGCATGAGAATACATTTGGTTTATGTCATGTATAGTTTATTAATATATATATATATAATTATGATTGGATTATTTGGGGAACTATTAATTATGATTTGTGCGTAAATGGGTCAGGCCCAGCCTGAAAAGGGCCCGAGAACGGCCATTTATAAGAATCAAACATGGACTAAAAACGGGCCGGTTCTATTAAGCGGTAGGCCCACTATTGGCCTTTAATGACGATTTTATGACGAAAATATATGGGCCCGGCCCATAAAAAACCTAGCCGGACCATAATTTATGATGAAAATAATACGGATCTAAAATGGTGGGACCCACGCTAATGTGGGCCCGAAGAGCCATACAGCCCAACTTGGGTGGGACCCACAACGGGCCCAAAGTGTGGTGAGCCCACTAAGATGTGGGCCCCGGCCTATTAAAGGTGGGCCTCCCATTCCGTACAACCCAGCTAAAGCTGGACCCATAACAGGCCGAAGGCTGCCACGTCAGATGCCACGTCGGATTCCACGTCGGATGCCACGTTGTATGCCACGCGGATCACGGATACAATACTGTTCAGCCGGAAACAGGTAGGCTGCCCGCTCGGGAAGGTGGAACACAAAAAGGTCATAAATCATGACTGCCCACGCTCGACTGCTGACGGACCTTAAAAGGTCATAAATCGCAATTTATGACGAAATTTTCGTCATTAGCAGCAATCGGTGACACTTTAATTTCGTCATAAATCAGCACATCTGTTCTAATGTCTTCTGCCTCCAGTCCCTCTACTCTCACTGCATACTCAGATGCAGACTAGGCGGGTGCCCAGATTCACGACGCTCCACCTCTGGCTATTGTGTCTACCTCGGTGACAACTTGATCTCTTGGTCCTCCGAACGGCAGACTACCGTCTCCCGTTCGAGTGCGGAAGCCGAGTATCGTGCCGTGGCACACACCGTCGCTGAATGTTGTTGGGTTCGACAATTGCTACAGGAGCTCCACCATCCTCTACAGCGCGCCACGGTTGTCTATTGTGACAACATCAGTGCGGTCTACATGGCTTCCAATCCGGTTCATCATCGCCGCACAAAGCACATTGAGATTGACATTCACTTTGTGCGAGAGAAGGTGACCCTTGGCAACATTCGGATTCTCCATGTCCCCTCCAGTCATTAGTTCGCGGACATCATGACCAAAGGGCGTCCTATACAGTCTTTGTGTTCGGGAGCCTCACGCTTCGATTGCGGGGGGGAGGGGGGGGGGGGGGTGGTGTTGTAAACGTGTATAGGTGTTGTATTATAGGAGATTTGCTTCCTGCCTATCTCCACCCTTGTAATCCGGGATTGTATCCCTTGTAACCACCAGTACATGGAAATATATATCAAACGGAGGCCGCCACATTGGCGTGCGCTGAGCTTCCCCAATCTTCTCGTTCTCACTCACCACAGGCTTCCTTAGGTGGTTGCTGCCAGTTAGCCAGGGTCTGAGACAACGACGCTGGCCGCGTCCCTCGTGGTTTATTTCCCTGAAAACCGTTTGCATTGTCTCATTTGAAATTGTTGTTTGCTGCTCGACTTTGTAATATTGAACTTAAAATTTGTATTGCTACTTCAGTGGCTCTGTCTTCCATTAAAGGCTTTTTGGTTGATAACTGTGAGCTTTCAGCTAGTCAATTCTGACTCGGCACTGAGGATTATCCCAGATAGTCCATAGGTTTCTCTCATATGTTTAATTCTTTGTATCACTGCTCAAATTAAGCTCATGATGAAGACTGGAGTGCAATGTTAACCAGCAGTCATGCATCCTCACTGGAGTCCCGAGGCAAAGCTTTCAAGAGTTACTGGCACTATTGCGTCCTGCTGTGCTGTAGCTAAGGAATTGTTCGGCTCGCCCGTTTTTCTTTGGTGGACAGCATGCTGGCCGTTATGTTCTTTCTGCTGGCCCTTATCAGTGGCGTGTGCGATTGAGGTGCACGTACACACAGAAGAAAGGGATCCTTATACAACATCTTAGTGTTACAAGGGCTTCTATCGCCGTCTAATTTTGAGAAAACTTTTGCGGTATATGTTGAGTGAGTGCGAGAAAGTTTAATTGGCTTGCGACCACAAAAGTATCCCAGAGGGGATCAAATTGCCAGTTCATCAGTTAAGTGTTAAACTAGTGTACAGTTGTTTGCTCTCCCTCAGCTACTCGCCTACTCATACATATGCATTCCAGCTGTTATATTTGTTTCGAATATATGTACGAAAGTCGGTTGCAATTAGGACTTGAGTTGTATTAGGTGTTAGGGATAGAGTTTCTGTTGGACTTGTATTCCGGGGACCATAAATATATGAAGGCATCACCGTTGTAACCGCGACGACAACAGATGTAGTAGGCTAAGAGTGACGGTGGCTATGGCGGCGTGTCCTAGGGGCAGCCATCCCATGTACTCTCGGATGCTGGTGTTACTACGGATATGATGAGGAGGAGCGCCCGTAGTCATGCCTCGAGGATGTAGCCACATCGCTGAACCTCGTTAAAAAACATCGTGTCTCGTGTCCTTCTCTTTTCTGTGATCTTGTGATTTGGCGTTTGTGTTCTTGGGGAATCGCTTCTGCGTCTTATTATCTAACAAGTGGTATCAGAGTCATTGGTCTGAAACCCGAAGCATCCCCTGGACTTCACACTGAAATCGGACCATCGGATTGGTCTCCCGGGCCACGCGGTTGTCAGGCTGTCGGAGGGGTGTCCATCGTCCGGGTGTGAAGGGGAGATGGTGACATCCGATGTGTGATGGGGGAGATTGTTGGGTTTAGTCCCACATTAGATATTGATGATGGGGGAGCCCGACTTACAAGGTAGAGGGAACTCGCTACTCCATCCGTCCCTAAATATAAGGGATTGTTGACTTTCAGATATCACTTTTGACCATTCGTCTTATTTAAAAAATTTATAAAAATAATATTTATTTTATTATAATTAGATTCATCAATAGATATACTTTAAATATAATATAATTATTTTTATATTTCATAAATATTTTGAATAAGACGAATGATCAAACGTGATGTCTGAAAGTCAACAATCCCTTATATTTAGGACGGAGGGAGTAGTCTTTTGGGTTGAGGTGGCCCATGACCTTGGTCGTGGCTTCGGTTGGGCTGTGGGGATAGCTGGCCCGTTGAGACCTGGGCTGGCGGTATGAGCTCGTGGGTATGGCGAGCCGAGCCGTGCTGGTATCAGAGCCAGATTCACGGGAGAAGATCATAGGGAGGCATAATGGAGATGTTTCACACCGCGCAAAGCTTGCACGAGATGTCCGGGGAGGAACATGGCGCAAGGTGGAGCATGGCGGCGATCGACGACTCGATCGGTGGAGTTGGACACTTCGAGCAAGGTGGCTCGAACCGTCCAATGAGCTGCATCAACGGGGATCCGTCCAGACGTGGAGATCGGGTTGATGGCGGCTGGAGGTTGCTGTTCGATAGAGGCCGATCAGACGTGATGGCCAAGTTCGACAGAGTGGCTGGAAGACGTCGCGGACAATGGCGGCGGCTTCGACTCGTGATCATATTGACGGGCGTTCGATAATGATTGGAGCGGCTGTTGTGCGCTCAAGGTGGAGCGGCAAGCGATGGTGAAAACCATGGTGGACTCTCAGCGTGATGATGGAGGAGTTTTGTTTCTGATGTTGTGCGATGACGGCGTGGGCGCGTGGTGCTTGTCTCGGGGAGCTGGTGGCGGCGGGCTGCACGGACGGCACAGGGTGTGCGATTCCTTGCGAGACCCCGTCGGAAGTCCGTGGAGCAGACGTGTCGTGAGCCCGTGACGTCCGAGTATCCCAGCAAGGGATCAAATTGCCAGTTCATCAGTGAAAGTGTTAAACTAGTCTACCGTTGTTTGGTCTTCGTCAGCCACTCATCCATATGCATCCAGCAGCCATTCCCAGAAATGCCATTGGGGCTTAATCCATACCCGACATGCAATGCGACGAACAAGAAAACTCGACCTGCGGGGGGCAAGCCGCCCCGCGGCATTTCATAATTAAGGAGAAGACCTTCTGACGCAAGTCAAGAAAACATCCGAACCCTCCTCTCCATCCATACACATGGAGCCGTACACCGTGTGAGTGTGATTCGTCTCCTAACATGTGCTTTAGGACTTAGGGAGAGACGAGAGAATTTTTTTAACCTAATCCGGAAATTCGTTCCCACTGAAAATCGAATCCGAGACCTAGGAGGTGCTACTCGGACGTCTTACCACTACGGTAAAGGCCCTTTCGGATGCGACGAACAAGACACACTCGGTCCTCACCCACCCTCAACTTCTAATCCTAACAGTAACAGCACGACGAGCACCCGTGACACAGCTGCACGGCATGTTTCGATCAACTCCCAGCTGCCGCGTAGTTTCTGGAAAGCATCTTCCACGCTAAAAGTTCTATATATATTTGTAGAAAAAAGCCGTCCAAGCTCGAACGTACAGCGTCATCTTTCCTGACAATGCTAAAATTGCGAGACATGTATGTATATAATCTTTCCAGGTACAGTTGCTGCCGAGCTTTTGTCAGTTGCGTCGGCCGGGTTGGCTGCGACTTGCTCAGTGGCCGGCGGGTCGTCGCCTTGGTCGTCAACGGCCGGGGTCCCATGGCTTCGCTACTCGACGGACACCAATATATGACTCGTGTCCGTACGTCTAGAAGTGCTTTGCCCAACTTTGTTTATCCCGTGTACACATTCCTAGCAGGTAGATGCTGGAGACGTTGCTGGCCAAGTAGACAAGTGGTGTCGTGCTACTGGTCCTTGCAGTTTTAATTTACCTCATGTTGTGCAGTATAGAAATGAAGTTCCGTGCCTGCAGACATTGACAGTGCTCCATGTGAGTTTAACTTAGCTAATGTGCCCAGCTTTGTAAGAAGCATTTCTATAAATCTCACAAGTTGTGTAAATTTGATTCTGGAGCTGAGGATGACTGTTTATTGCTAAAGATATCCCCCCTAGCTATCTGTGCATGCTGATCTTTTGCAACACAAAAAACATAATCAAATTGTGATAATACATCATGTTAGAATGGAGTAGAAACTAGTCCAAATATATTAATATACACAAAGGATGAATTCATAACATCGTTCAGATCATAATGTGGATTATCACTGTATCGAAAGACGTTCCACCATTTTTTGTAGTGTGAATTCATTTTACCCTAGGTCCTCTTCCATTTTATGGTGTAAAAAACGTTCCTCTAGTGGTTTGAGTCACCCGACCACGAGATCCATCGGAAGAGATTATCCTTTATCAAAGTGTGCAAGTGGTGAATGCTACTTGATCTAATTTATAAACAATATAATGTGCCGACATCTAGTGGTACAGTTGCTCCACTTGACCTTCATTCAGCTTGTGTGTCCAGATCTCTCAAGTGTTTCTCCACAGGCCTAATTAACAACCTGTGTATATTGATCAATGGATTCCAAGCATTACTCTATGTACACTTTGCGCCATATATGTGGCTGAAACTTAACAAGCATTACTCTATGTACACTTTGTGTGTGTGTCATGGTGAACTGGTGATGTTGTTGTCCCTTGCCACACACACACACAAAAAAAAGGGTGATGCTGTAGGAGTACACAGAAGCCTGTCCTGCGCCCTCGAATGGAAGGAGAGGCCACAGTAGCGCCAAATGGTTCGCTGTTTCTCTCTCCGCCAAAAGCCGACTCAGCCGGACGGTGGTCGTCCAACTGTTTCCCACAATCCCACCACAGCCGCTCCCTTCCCCAGCACTCTCCCTACCTCCCTCGCTTTTCCATTCTCCCTCTTCAGTCTTGAGATCTATCTGCTCGATTGTTTTCCTCACCGACTAAGGTTTGACGCTTAATCCATGGCTTCCTCTGACGTCTTCTTGCCTCTGCAGTTTCAATAGTTTGAAATTTCTGATGTCGTGGATCTTGGGATTTTGCAGGTCTAAGACATATACCGGCAGCAGAGCAGGGAGTATTCGGATCGCAACCGCCGATCTGCTCTTCCCCGTCCATTGCTTCCATTTCCAGGTGTAAGGTTTTGCTAGCGCCAGATTCAAGTCTTACTCTTTATTTTACTCTTTCCAACAATTTACTTTGAATATTTCACTACAAACAATTTTATTAAGTGCGAGAAGTTTATATTTTAGGTTTCTCGGCCTACACATGTAATTTGAAGCTCGAATTTAGCATGATGACAACTCACACGACACCCTAAAATAATTATGACATCTTTTGTATACTGTTTACGTAGTTTAATAGCAATTAATGATATATGCATTCAAATGATGTTAAACAAATAATTAAAAATATATTATGGGAACTATCATCGCGCAAAATTTGAGCTTCAAGTTCTATTCATAAGCCAAGAAACAAAAAAAAATTAGTATGATGTATATTGCACTAAATGGAATTGTACGTGCGGAGTAAAGTGACCATCATTTTGTTTAGAGGGTGAAACGAACAGAGTGAATTGGTTAGAGGAGTAAAATAGATCACAACTTTTTTCTTTTAATAATAAATGGTCAAATGTGCTACTCTTTCCCCTAAATTTTCCACTGTTTCAGACTCTGATGCAGCGAGTCTTAAGACTTTGCAGGCCTCCACACACACACCTGAACGATTGCCCGGCAGGGAGTGCCCTGGCAAAAGAAAAAGGCAAGAATGCAGGTTGTGACGGGGGCGATGAGCACCCTCCTGCCCAAGCTGGCCAACCTGCTCACGGAGGAGTACAAGCTGCAGAAGAACATCAGGGGTGAAATCATGTTCCTCAAGACCGAGCTCGAGAGCATGGAGGCCGCTCTCCTCAAGATCTCCGAGGCTCCCATAGACGAGCCGCCTGACAATCAAGTCCACATCTGGGCAAGGGAGGTCAAGGAGCTGTCGTATGATATTGAGGACAGCGTCGACACCTTCATGGTGCGCATCGACACCCATGCGCCAACAAGAACAAATCCACATAGCTTTCGGGGTTTCTTTGAGAAAACCATCAACCTGATGACAAGAGCCAAAATCCGTCACAAGATAGGCACCGATATCAGAGGCATCAAAAATCATATCAAGGAGGTCAGTGAGCGTCGTGATAGGTATAAGGTTCAAAATTGTGCTACAAGGCCTATTGGACAGACTGTCGATAGCCTTCGGTTAGCAGCGCTGTACAGAAAGACGACAGAGCTAATTGGAACCAAAGAAAAGACTGGAGAACTAGTTGAATTGCTGATGGTACCAAACGAGAAAAAGCTCAGGATTGTCTCAATAGTTGGCTTTGGGGGATTAGGCAAGACCACTCTTGCAAAACTAGCGTATGACAAGCTGAAAGGGAAATTCGGGTGTGGAGCATTTGTTTCCCTGTCCCTCACTCCTAACATGATTAACGTCTTCAGTAACATGCTCCATCAACTGGGCCACAAGCCTGGAGCAACATGGGATGAAGCACAGCTCATCGACGAGCTAAGAAAAGTCCTCTCGGGTGAGAGGTATGACCGTGTCTCATTATTCAGTGATTAAATTCTGTGATACCACAGGTCTTATTATTTCACTGCATAGCGTAGCTACGATTTGTCTCAAATATTTATCCTCATTCCTCAATAGACAAAAATTATCCTTTCTAGCGAGTCAAAGATTTTAAATATTTATCAATCGAGAATAGCAAAAAGACTAGTCATTATAGTATTTTTGCTCTACAGTTGTTGGATGATGATGTGAAATTACTTAAATGATATTAGTATTTCACAAAAAGAGCTAATTGTGGCTATTTATATTTCTAGTATTTTTCCAAATTTGGTGCTTATGCCTTTGTCTGTGCATGTCATGCTTTACCGACTAATTACAAGACGAAAATAGGAAACACCATGAAAAAGTAGGAAACATTTGGAACCATTTCTTGAATCAACTATGAACTATTACTTAGAGTTGTTTTTCAGTCCTTAGAAATGCATGAAGTGGCACCCGAATTATTACTTGTAATTGTATGGTAACATTTCCTATACGACTCAAAGTTATGATTGGTAGTAGAACATGATACCACTCCAAGGATGATGGTAAAAGTGCCGTATTACTTATCTTACATCAAAAGAAAATTTTGTAATTCCTTTACTATTGTTGTTGTTTAAGTGGACGGATTGTCCTAGTAGTAACCAGCGTATTAAATTACATGGTTATATTCCAATGATTCATAGAAGCAAAGATACATCAGTAATACGCAAACTAGTATATTAGCTCAATTATATACCGCACAAGAGCAAGACTTGAACATTAACATCAGGCAGAAAATTTTGGCTATTTGCTGCACTAGCATTTAGAGAATTTACAAAAAGAACTTTGATGCATAAATTTTCTTATTTTGAGTTTATAATTGTATAATTGTGTAATCTCCAATTAAGTGTTTGAAAAAGGCTGTTTCCAAGGCACCTGCATACTGTAGAAGAACTAGATGTCCACTTTCGTTTTTGTAGAAATTCAATATTACAAGTAGAGTTAGCCTGTATCTACTGAATGATGCTTCTACAAAAATTAATTTAGTATCAAAAATAGAAATTTTAATTCCATAATTAAGATTTGGACGATATATTTTGAAGATAGAAATATCAAATTAATGTTTTCATATAAAGACAGGCCAAAGGGCTGGCAACACAATGAAGGTAACCATACATAATTTTATTCCAATTCTGGGAAGATATTTTGAATATTGAAAACTCAAACTAATGAGTTCAGATAAAGAAATGGGTACTACACAATGAAAACATTGTAACTGTATTACAGACTCAGTTGCCTAATTGTATAGTTGCACAAAATTATCACTTGCATTCTATCCTCAAGTCTGTTTAGCTCGCCATTTGTAACATACTCTATTTCGGTAGTTATATATGTCTTCTTGCCACAAAATGTTTCCTTATTTTGGGTTGATGGATCTATAACCACCAACTAAGAACTGATAATAGCATCCAAACACATTGAAATTTCATATTTGTAACACATGTTCACTGCAATTCACTTACAGGTACCTTATTGTTATTGACGACATATGGAACATTTCTGTATGGGAGACAATCAAATATGCTTTGGTCGAGAATGAACATGGGAGTAAAATTATCATGACAACACGCAAACTTGATGTTGCCAAGCAAGCCAATGTCGTCTATCCACTGAAACCTCTCTCTCTTTCTGACTCAAGGAAGTTATTCTACCTAAGGGTATTTGGCTGTGAAGACGAATGCCCACCTATGAAGTTGGCTCAAGTATCCGATAATATTTTAACGAAATGTGGTGGTGTGCCTTTAGCAATCATTACAATAGCTAGTCTTCTGGCCAGTAAAAAGGAAAAGGAACATTCACATATGCGCTGGTCCAAGGTGTACATGTCTATGGGTTCCGGGCTAGGAGATAGCTCAGATATCAAGGACATGAGAAGGATTTTATCACTCAGTTATTATGATCTCCCTCCACATCTGAAGACTTGTTTGTTGTATCTAGGTTTGCTTCCAGAGGATAGTGAGATTAACACAGAAGCTTTAATATGGAAATTGGTAGGTGAAGGTTTTGTTTGCAAAGAAGAGGGGAAGTCCATCTATGAAGTGGGCGAGCATTATATCAAAGAGCTAGTCAACAGAAGTATGATCCAGCCTGAAGCTATTGGCCCTGATGAAATGGTCGCCACCTTTCGTGTTCATGATATGGTGCTTGATCTCATAATTTATTTGTCCAGCAATGATCATTTTCTAACAGTATTGGATGGGCAGTCGTCCAATTCGCTACCAAACAAGATACGCAGACTGTGCATCCAAACCAGCAACGAAGATGATGTCAAGAAGCTATCGACAATGTCCTTGACCCATGTTAGGTCACTTACCGTCTCTGCATCATCTTTCAGTTTGGTTCCATCACTTTCGAGGTTTCCAGTCTTACATACATTAGATCTAAATGGTTGTAAGAAAGTGGATAATCAGCATTTTAGGGACATCTGCAATCTGTTTCACCTCAGATATTTGGGATTACGTTCTACAGGAATCAGCAAAATTCCGATAGAGATTGGGAATCTGCAGTTTTTGCTTGTATTGGACATAGGTTGGACAGAAATAGAAGAGCTGCCATCAGCTTTTGATCAATTGAGACGACTGATGTATTTGTGTGTTGACTATCCGGTGAGTATATCTAGTGGGTTCGGAAATTTGAAATATATGGAAGCATTGATCGCTATTATAGTTGTGGAATCCCCAACTGTGTTGCAACATTTGGAAGGGATGACAGAGTTGAGGTCTGCAAAGTTTCAATTTCTTAACTGGGACGAGGTTTGCAAAAACCATTTCCTCCAATGGCTATCTAACATGCCCAGTCTCAAGTACGTTGAAATTTACGGTTGCCATGGAGACCTAGAGTTTCCATTTGATAGGTTGTCACGAACACCTCAGGAGCTTCTGAACATACATATGGTGGGTGGCATCATCCCTGCAGTACCAAGATGGATGTCATCCTCCACTCTTTCCTCAGTAACGATCGTGTTACAAACAATAGGAGATGAGGACCTTCGACTCCTTGGAAGCATGCCATGCCTTGCTTCCCTTTCCGTAAAGGTTGAAGAAAAAACGAAAGAAAGGAAAAAGAAATTGGCCATAGGTGACGTTTATCCATTCAGATGTCTAAAAAAGTTATGCATTCGTAACATCATGGAGGTGGCATTCGCTCCCGGAGCCATGCAAAATCTCGTAACCATTCATTTAGCATTTGAATTACGACAGATAATAGATCAGTTTGGAGATTCCAATTTTGGTCTCGAGAACCTTTCTTCACTTGCGGACATATCTGTTGAGATGGTATGTTCCAATGCAAATATCAGTGAGGTTACAATTGCCGAGGCCACATTCAAGAAAGCAGTGAACAGAAATCCAAACAGGCCCACAATGAATTTGGTAAAGGTAATGGTTGTTAAAGATTTCAAGCAGATACAAGCTCAATTAATTGCGTACTTTGATTTAGTTACATCTATTCTTTCTTCACATGACATATATATTCATTCTTACCTCATTTACTAAATTTGGTTTGAAGCTCTTAATGGATTGGACCAAATAAATGTTGGATGATGGGGTTTGTAAGGACTACCCGGTATTCCCATGATATGGCTTTTCATCCTTTCAAATCTCAACACTTTTATTAACAGTACTCTAACTGCAGCCAGCAATGTTTTGCAGTGAGTAGAGAGGCCTAGCTAGCAATATCACACTCTGCAGGTATGAGGAAAAATAGCAATGGCGCTCAATGACATCACAAAGCTCGTCATTGTTGTTGCGTCTTGAGTGGCGGACGTCGCTGACGTCACTCCGTCCGTCACTGCTGAGTGCTCCGGGTCCTGTAGCTGCGATGACGTCAGCCCGTCTGCCACTGCTAGCTGCTACAGTAACTTGCATCGGGCTTGCAGTGACATATCCGAAGGTGTCCGCCACTATTATAATTTTTCAACTGTCATATTAGGCTCGTTTTGTACTAGTGATAATAGAGACATCAGTAGTCTCTTATGCTATCTTTAACATTCTTTTAGTTAACAGAAACAAAGGCTCCAGTCTTCTTTGATACTCTTATGCATTTGTGTGCGGAAGTGGTTAATCATCATTTTCTGCACCAGCTTCGAGACTCAGGTTGGGCGGTTAGAGTTTGTGACTGATTTTCTTCTTTTGTTCTTGTAGTGACGAAGGAGTTAGCTGGTTCAGTTCTTTTGGGAGCCATGTAGAACTGGGCGTTCAGTACACCAAAAGGTTCCTTCATTGTGTGTTACAATTTTTAGCTTGGCACGTCATCATCTGCTCAGAAGCCTAGCTCGAACAAGTTCATAACCCTGTACTCCATATATTGCTCCATGTTGGAAGTTTGTGTTTTTAGGTGTTTTAAATGCCGTTTTGTGTCGGCTCACCTTTTTTGTTGACGAATTACACAGTACAACTCAAACACTCACGACGCACGCACACCCATCCCTATGAACGTACATATGCAAACCCTATCCTTATGAGCATCTTCGAAGACTGAGTCCGCAAATCTTCGAGATTGACGAAGTCACCGCTGGCGTCTTGCTGTCGACGGCCACGTCGCCTACCGCAGAAAGCACAACGCCATTAAATCTTAGAAAATTCGCTCCTACGGGAAGTCGAATCTAGGACCTAAGGTACTACTGAAATCCTTGTAACCACTAGGCTAGAGGCCTTTTCGCATGTGTCGGCTCACCTTGATGTTATCATGTAATGGCTAAACGTATCTTTGTTGTGCAGAAACCGGAACATTGTTTCATCTAAAAAAAAGCTTCTTTTATCTAAAAATATAAGCTAGATTATATAATCTGAATGGAGCCAACGCGCGGGCGCCTGAGTGGTCAGAGCCGGTGGGCTCGGGAGCATAGCTCCTGTCGACCCGGGTTCTACCCCGCGCCGCGGCACAGAGGTGCTACGTGTGAACAGTGCCGGGTAAAATGGTACTGTTCATCGCAGTAAAAAAAATCCCCTTGTCCTCCCTGGGTCAAAGCACATGGTTAAGACTCGCGCCGAAGCTCACAACGGCCAGCTGAGTCCCTATGTAGGATCGGGGAGGGGGTTCGGGGTTTTCTCGGCCTGCGTGAGAGGCTCTCTTTCTTAGCAAAATGCCGTCAGGGGCGGTCTTACCCCGGCTGGTCGAGTTTTTTTTTTTATATAATCTGAATGGAAAACAAACAAGGCCATAGTTTATGCATGAGTTCGGGAATTGTTCTTCTGCGTGGCGCCCAGTGGGGTGGCAACATGCGTAGAGTGGGCGTGGGCACGACGACATGCGTGGAGTGTGCATTGTGGTCTGGTTCATGTGGATCATAGCTTAACCGACAATCTGTTATATATATAATTGACCACAAAACAGAGCCACCACGTTCGCTCTCAAGGCCAAGAAATTTCCGCATTAATCAAAGAAAATAAAAAGAGAAAATTACCCACCACTGCCATTATGAAAAATTAGTCACAAAACCTCTATAAATATTTATAAAATATTTAAAGTTTGAATAATAAAAAATAGTCAAAAATATGATTCGCATCTATTTCTAAATTACCCACCATGCCGTGCTGTTCTGAGTAAAAAAATAGCTAAATTCAAAATAATAAAAAACAGCCAAAAATACCCCTTATACTTATTTGTAAATTACCCACCATGCCATTATGAGTCAAAAAATAGCTAAATTCGGAATAATAAATAATAACCCAAAATACCGTCACATCTAGTTCTTAATTATCCTCCATGCTATTATAAGTCCAAAAAATAACTAAATTTGAATTATAAAAATAACTTAAAATATCCCTAATTCTTATTTCAATGCTATACGATTATGAGTCCATAGCTAAATTCTGGAATAATAAAAATATCAAAAATACATATAATTTCTATTTCTAAATACACTATTATAAAAAACTAACATATGTCTAGCTAGCATGGCACATTCTCTTATTTTTAGTATGACACATTTTTTTCAAAAGATTTATTTGTAGCACGACACGTTTTTTTCTACCATGACATATGTTTTTTTTTTTTAGTATGGCACGTTTGAACCGACCTCACTTCTAAAACAAAATTAGATCTCTTTGGGCATTACGTGGATTTTTTAAAAAAATTCTAAAATAGAAAATAATAACAATAATTATGGAGAAATTCGTGCATCTTAGGAGGTAAGATGCCATTTAAAGTCTCGAAATATACTCAAATGTATTATGCAATGACAAGGTAATATATATAACTTAAGTACCATAAGTTCATATCGTATTGTGATTCATCTGTTATTCTAACACACTTACGCCATACTTATCTGCTCACTATGGTACATTGAGACTATGTTTAAAGATTGGAATCAGCTGCTCGCTAAGTCATTGGCCAGTAACCTATAATGCACACGAAATTCCGCAGCAGTAACCGCCGCCCCTTGTGTGTGCATGTTGCCATCAGCCACCTAACCATGCGTTTCACCTCCGGCCCGAACCGCCAGCTTTACGCCACTACTGGTCGCTTGCGTCGTTGTTCTTCCGTCGGCCTATTGTAAGATCAATGAACCTAGAGCATGGTTTATAGGTTTTGGTGATTGATGTCAACGTGGTCAATGGGACTAACAAGGTTTGCTAATTTGCAAGATGTTTAGTCTCATGGATGTAGTGATATACTATTGGAGTGACAAGACCTCAAAGGTCGCAAGGAAGTTGATGGCGAAACTACAACGACTGCTTTTGCTACTAGTGCGGAAGCATATTCGTCTGTGTTTGTGAGTCACCTCGTCTCGATCAGTCTATTCCCTGGTTATTTTGTAGGCACACATCTGAGGTATCCATATAGGGAGGGGCCGAAATGGCCCGTATTATCCAGGAGCTAACCCGCGGGCAAGCCCAGCCCCACTGGTCTCGGTCACCTGAGGGTTGGGATGCACTGAGCGTCGATGGTCCTTTGCTATGAGGAATGGCACAGCTGGTGTCAGAGGTGCAGCAATTGCTCACCGGAGATCGGGATTTCAGGTAATCCTTGATTTGGCCAGGAAACAAAGCACAGCTTTGGGCCCAGGAAGCGAAGGAAAGAGGAGAAGTGAACATGAGGACTACTCTACGAGATGACGACTACGCATATGAGGTAAGAGACAAGGTGAGTATGTCATGTGTTCCTCTATGTATCTTATACCTTGACATACTCTTGATCATCATGTTGGTCTTGTCTTATAGCCTATACCATGATGATCTTGTTTCTATATGATGTTGTTATTGTGCTAGTTCTTTTTTTTTGACCGAAACAGGAGGGGAGGCCCCTACTGATTTCATTTTCATTAATATGAACAAAACTGTACAGAAATCAAAAAAGGAATTTACAAGAGCAGTATGCTCCAAAATGGAAAACTATGATTACAATTTAAAGCTCTCAATCCAGTTTTTGAAAGCATCCTTTAGTGATGGCTTGACCTTGATCAGAGTTAAGGCCAGTTCATCCTTCAGTTCCCTTCTCCACCTCTGGAAGCACATTGTTTTAGCATCAAAGATAATACCATTTCTATGCGTCCATATAACCCAACATGTTGCCATAAGCAATTCCTTAACAAATGATAATTGAGAGGTTCTCTTAACCATGTCTATTCTTTCTGGGGTCTGTAAGTTCATATTCCATATGATGCCAATATTATTCCAACATTGCTGCGCAAATGAGCATTCAAAAAAGAGATGGTCCAGAGTTTCCAGATGTCCTCCGTTGCATAATACACATGTATACGAAGAAATGTGGAAGTGTTTCCTTTGTAGTAAGTCTCTCGTATTCAGCCTGTCTAGCAGTAACAGCCAAAAGAAAAACTTGTGTTTGCTCCTTCCAGAGCTTTTCCATATCCATTTGAAGGCATCAGGAACGTCAGTTGTCCCAATTATCACCTTGTAAGCTCTTTTAGTGGAGTAGCTTTCAGAATTCCATATATAACTCCATTTATCACAGATCTCATCCATCAAGTTAAGTTGATCCAGTTCTGAAGATAGCATATCTAGCTGGCCTGATGCAATCATGGATAGAGGCAAGAAGTAATTCAGATCAAGACTATTAGAAATGTATTTGGATACCGACATTTTCTTATCTTTTGAGAAAGAGCACAGTTGTGGGTAAGTCTGTTGCAAGCATCTTCCATTCCACATATCTTCCCAAACGGTTGCTGTTCTACCATTGCCAACAGTGCACATAGCAATACTCCTATACATCTCCACCATTGACATTAGGTCTCTCCACCAAAACGACCCAAGCAGTCTCCTAGTATGAGGTGGTTTACTATTATTATAATACCTTCTCCAGGTCAGAGAAACCCAAGGTAGCTCAAGATTATTGTAAAATTTATGAAGGAATTTCATCAGCTGAGCCTGGTTTTGAGCTCTCAATTTAAGAATCCCCAGTCCACCCTCCTCCTTTGGTCTAGACACCTTCTTCCAAGCAACCAGACATCCCCCTTTCTTGTTAATATCCCCACCATACCACAGGCAACTCTTGAAGTATTTATTTAACTGTTTGATGATGGATGCTGGAAATTTAAGTATACTCATAAAGTACATAGGTTGCGCTGAGAAAACAGACTTCACTAGAGTAAGCCTCCCATCATAAGATAAAAATCTTGCCATTCCAGCCATCCTTCTTTCCACTCTGTTCATCATTGGCATGTATTCATCCACAGAAGGCCTTGTTGTTCCAAGAGGTAAACCCAGGTATGTGAATGGCATTGAGTGAACTTGACATCCAAAAGTTCGTGCCAACATTTGTGTCTTTTCTTCATTCACATTTATTGGCACAATATATGATTTTGTATAATTTACTTTAAGGCCCGTTGAGGATGCAAAAGAATTCAGAATAGCTTTCAAGCAAAATAGTTGTCTTGTATCTGCTGGCATGATCATAAGCGTGTCGTCTGCATATTGCACGATAGGATAATCACCCAAGAATCCTTCTCCCAAAGGGTGTTGGAGTAGGCCCTTACTGTTAGCCTCATTAACAATGGTTTGTAGTAAGTCTGCAGCCATCACAAACAACAATGGAGAGAGCGGGTCACCCTGTCTGACCCCTCTCTTGCAATGAAAATTCTTTCCAGGTACCCCATTTAACAGGACTGAGGATGTGCCAGAGGTAAGAATCATATAAATCCATTGAATCCACAGTTCAGAGAAACCTTTCTGCCAAAACATCTTTAGAATAACAGAGTGTTCCACTTTATCAAAAGCTTTCTCAAAATCAAGCTTGAGAATTATAATTTCTTTCTTGGATTGATGGCAAATATGAAGAAATTGAAAAGCCCAAGCCAGGCAATCTTGTATTGATCTACCTTTAATAAATCCATATTGGTTTTGTTCTTTGTTACATATCTTTTGCACATTATATGATGATTCGATCAGGTTGTCCTTTATGACAATTAGATCATTGTGACTAACATCTTTGGATGAAGGAAAGGTTTTCATATGGTCACATGATCGGAAGAATTGGTTGCCTCAATGAGGGATGATGACAAGGATCAAGGACTTGATGGATGTCGCGGTTTGAAGAGATGGATCAAGGCTAAGGACATGCAAGATCCAAGCAAGTGTGGCTTGGTGTAGATGTAGGCTTGAGTCCATAGGAAAAACCGGACAATCATGGGGGATCGAGTCGTTTCTCTTAGATCACACTAGTGGTAGAGGTGAGTGGATGCTCAAAGAGTCTTTCGGGCACTAGACTAGCAATGGAGAAGTTGAGGAGCCAAGTGAATGAAGTTGGAAGCAAGTTCAAGAAGATATGAAGGAGTTTCATCTTCGGTAGAGTCGGTGTATGATACGGTGACAACCAGGTTAATATACGGTGACTCAAGAGATGGAGTCTAGTAGGACAGGATCTATGGAGTCACTGTACTATACGGTGACAGCTAGGATAACATACGGTGACTCAAAAGATGGAATCGATTAGCTAGTGACGATAATAGTTTCAAGAGAGAACTGCTTCATTCACCCGAGGCTCTAACTTGACTAAATACGAGAACGAGAAATTAGGGGTGCTCGGAAAGGACTTATGGAGTCACCACATAATACGGTGAGGTCGTGGTATCATACGGTGAGTATGGATGACTAAGTGGGAAATGTTTCTGGAACCGTAGTTCATACGGTGCATCATACGGTGACTCAGATATAGGTCACAGAATCATACGGTGGTATCATACGGTGACTCAGTTGGCAGACCACTTTGGAGCAACGGCTAGTTTTGGGTTGAAGGCCTATAAATAGTTGATTGCTCGTCCCTTGAGGGTGCCTTTGGCTATTATTACCAGTAGGAATATATAGAGGGAGCCAAGAGGATGCAAGAGAAGCACATAGAGAAGTTTTAGAGAGAAATCTTGGTGCTTAAGAGAGAGGAGAAGCACATGGAGAAGATTTGGAGAAGAAAGCTTAGTGCTTGAGAGGGTTGAGAGCATCCATCCACCTCTAGGACTAGTGTGGTCATAGGGAGGCGGTCTTGGTTTGTTATATCTTTGGACTATGGCAAGGCCTAGACCGGTTAGGCGTCGGTGTTGAGCTTGCCAAAGAGAGTGTGGAAGCTAACACAAGTTTGTACACGGTCTTGGAGCTTCCCGTGCGAAAGAAGCATCACTAGTGGAGCGCCTTTTGGCACGCATTAAGTGCGGAGCCTTACCTCCGGAGGAGTACCGGGGAGAGAGCTCGGCGGGACGTGCTCGCGACTTCACTCGGAGGGTGAAGTGTGCTCTAGGAGGGATCGCCATCGAGCGGAGGGACGGGGTCGAGACTCCGACGGGAGTGACCCAACGTGGAGTAGGGGAAGGCGCTATCCTTCCGAGACCACGGGAAAAATCGATGAGCAATCTCTTACTCTTACTATCTACTACTTGCATTTATTATCTTGGTTATCCTATATGCTTGTAGTAGATATTATGCTTATCATATGATTGCTTGATGATTTTTCGTGTGCTAGCTCTTCGTTATCTCTAGTGATATGCGTTTTCCTTATGTGTACCTACTTGCTCATAGCTCATACACTTGCTTGTTATCATCTAGTGATCTTGTTATGCTTATGTTGTATCTATCTTGTTGTCATGATACTAGCTTGAGCTTCCCCATGTGTTACTTATATGCATGCTAGTTTGTTTGTCTATCTATCATATACACTAGCATGTGTAGGACTTACTTGAGCTTCCCTATGTGTGACCCATATGCATGCTAGTTTGCTTGAGTGCCTTTACCTTATATACTAGCATATGTAGGACTTGTTGAGCTTATTGTTGTATGCTAGGTTGTTCTTATATGCTCATGTATGCCTTGCTTCTAGCATGTACAAGTCCTAGCACATGGTTATCCTTGTTTGATCACTATCACATAGTGGACATGTACTCTCTAGTTATGTATCCTTTACTTGTGCAATTAGGAAGAGTAGCTAGAAGTGCAAAAAGTTTTAGTTCATGGTGTGCCCGATTCATCCCCCTCTCGGTCACACGGTCCTTACACCTATCAGCCGAGACTTAGCACGTCCCAAAGTTCGACCTCGATCGTAGTGCACCAGAATGAGAACAAGAGTCTAATCTAAACTAATAAGGCACGAGTTCATGCGACCAATCTAGGCACCTCCAATATATTGTATTCATCAATCTGGAGCCTTAGATCAAAATGGGACCACCTCATCCGACCACATGATGGAGAAATTCCTCATCCCTTACTCATTTTTTTTCCACATGTGCCGTCGCCCAAAATTAATCTTTTTCACTCACGAATTTGCTTACCCGCTCACCACCGCGCACCCCCAAATCACGCGTTCCTTCCTTCATGATTTTCTTTCCTTGCTTCCCATCCCTGAAAATTGCTCTTCCCTTCCATCCTTTCACCGACACTTTCCTTTTTTTTCCCCGTAATCCATGCATGCATGATTACGGTTGCCATAATCTTTACGTCCATTACTTTCCTCCTCCTGATTTCTCTCCCTCGCCACCAGCGTTCCTCGATCTCTATCCGTCGTGTGGTAGGTGGAGAGAGCTCCGCCGACTTTGGATTGCGGCCTCCTCCCCTAAACCTCCAGCGTCTCACCTCCTCTACACCGACGGTTGCCCCTACCGGGGCTTCATACCTTCCAGGAGAGCGCCACCGCCGTCTCCCACGCCGTCGAGGAGGGGCCGTCGACCTCATAGCCGCCGCCGGCGGCGAAGCTGTTGAGCGCGGCGTGGTACGTAACGTGGGGAGGGCCGACGATGTGACCATGCATGTTGCCGACGAGGACCACGTAGTAGTCGTCGGGGATCTCCCGCGCGTGCCCGCAGCTTGTCCACCGTGTCCTGGAACCCAGTGGAGAACGAGTCCGGGAGCAGGTGGCGAGGCTGCCACGACCGGTCCACGGGCTTGAGCAGCGGCAGGAGGTTCGTCTCCGCCCAACCCTCCAGCGAACGCAGCACCTCCATGGACTCTGGCGGCGGCGTCACCGTCGTCTCCGGCTGTCCGTCCTACTGCTGCTGCACCTTTCTCTGGCTGTTACAGTGCCGCCGGTGGTGAGCGGCTGGTGGCGGCGGCAATGGTGCCCGCCGCATCCTCCATGGCGAGGGCGTCCTCGCGAAGACGAAGTTGGTTGCGCGGACACGGCAGGCCTCTATGAGAGAGAAAGAAAGCAATGACTACTCACTGTTGGAGTGTGTGAAGTTCTTTTCATGTGGATTTTGTTGCGCCTGTTGATTTCTGGTACAATTCCAGCAGTTACGTGTATCTGTTTGTGTATTCGTGTTGTGCACTATATTTTTTTTTTCGAAAATATGTTGTGCACTATATTCAGGATCTTTGCTTCTCAACCATGGATGCAAGATGGACATAACTTGATTATATGTCATTGCATGCAGAAGAGCAGCAGCCAGTTTGCAGGGCGGTCTCCGCACCAAAAAGCCGGCTCCAGGCTAGCTGTATCAATGGGCATCTGCAACCCCTACGTGAGTCCTCATATAGTTATATTCTAATCTCCACACGCATGTTTATTGTTCGATGTGAGCTGATGGGGTTGTGATCCTTCTTGTTTTGTAGGATGGCGTGCGTCAGAATACGCTGAAACTCGTGCAGATATGGTTCTGAATGCCTTCATCAGAGTGAGCATGTTTGTTTAACCTTGATTTGTATTTTCAAGCCTACCTCCGATCAGCGCGGGCTAGATGGTAGGACGGTTCAGATGGCAGGGTAGACAGGACGGCAAGGTGAAACATATTTTCAGGACAATTGGTTCTTTATTAGTTTATATTAGAGTCAAAAAAATATTTTTTGCCTCTATGTATAATATTATAAGATGTTTAATATTTGTATGAAGTGCCCATATATTATCCCATCATAAAAGATCTTTTCAAGGGGAATCATACAAGATCAATTGACCTCTCATTATCTATAGTTAGTTTTTAAATATTCCATCAATCAAATCATTAGATTATAGGATCAAAATTGATTTCTAAAATTATTCTGTATGTTAGTCACATCCTTTGACATAAAAGCAAATGTAAGTCCTTTAAGTGTGATTGTTGTTTTTTAACACCAACTTATTTGTTCAATGCCACCTCACTTTGTTTTTCACACATTGTTTTTTTTTTTGGAAACAGGGATACCCTTAAGTATCTACAAGATCTGGTTATTCATGATAATCATGCTTGTTTTGGTACTTCAACTGTAAGTAGCTTCCTAATCTCAACTTGTTTTTTTGTATGCGACCAAATTGTCTTGTGGATATAGCTCAAGGGGATGGCATCTGAACGCCTTTGACTCTTCATTCCGGGTGGAAAAAGTTTTGAATGTGTTTCATTGAATATTAGATATTGTTAATGGAGCAATCAGACAATTTTCCTGCATTAATCATATGGCAATTGAATTATATTACTAATGCAGTTCAAAAATGGTCTTTAGGCTAAGATCACTTGAAGCTCAGCTCAAAATTTCATTTTGCAATATGTCTCACATTAATAATTCTGACCAATGGACATGCGTTTTTGTATTCAGTCTTTTATTGTATTTAGTTTCCGGTAATGATGATTGGCCAGGAGGTTATGCAAGATGATGATTGGAAGGACTCTACTCCAAATAAAGTGATCTCTTACTGGCTTATTTTGAAGCTGTGACAAACTGAGGAAAGGTTCTTTTCTTTTATGTGGTGTTTGGCAATCGGGATATGTGGGATGGGATAGGGATAGGGTGATGGACTGATGGTGCCGTGTGGGTGGACCATCAAGCTCAAAGTGGTGTAATTAGGCTCCAGAGCCCCTGATGCAAAAAATGTTTGATTTTTCTGTACTGCGTAAATCTGAGATTGGCGTGCATCTATGAGTCATTCTCTCGTGACTTTATTAAGTCATTATATTAATTGAGGTACTCTGCTGTTTTATGTAGGGAATGATTTAGTGTATCCCCCCCCCCCCCCCCCCCCCCAACCAAAATTCAGTTGCCTTTTCCCCTAATTTAGTGCTACAAACACTTCATCCACACAAGTTTAATGAAATCACTCTAGTGGATAACACATATCTTTATTTTAATATAATCACTTATATTTTGTAATGATTTTTTTACAATATTTCTTTATATATAGTTATCAATCAAACTAATCAAATTTTGTTAAATGGCATTGCATTCCTACGGCTGGTGGATGTTTTCTTTGACTCATAAATTTGATGCTCTGTGGCTCTTGCATGGTGGATGTTTGAGATTTGCCCGTTGACAGAACGACCTCACCTGGCTCCTGTGCAACGCTCCCTGCATCAGCTGCTCAAGGTGTGTTCCTCTGCCTTCTTGTGTTCCTCTCGGCTGACCACCGGTGTTGGTGCGAGTATGAGGCAATGGGATCTTGCATCATTTCCATAGTTCTATATTTGTTGACTGTTTCCAGTGTGTTGGTACTGTCGTCTCATAATGCTGCTGTTTTAATGTCTCTAGGATTTTCTTTTTGTGCAATTAGATTAGAAAGGGGAAGTTTCAATGTGTGATGACAGCATGTCTCAATTATATTAGATGCATTGTCAAACGCCACAGCTTGTTGATGGAACCTCTGCTATGTACAGATCCTACCACACGATCTTGGATTAGTACTTTCCCGATTTTGTTCATTATTGCGCTGCTTGTTGATCTAATTTGTTTTTTTCCTCTCTCACACATGCATTTGTAGGGAGGAAATATCTTGACATTTTTTAATCTAATTTATGCGGGCGACGCTCGCATCCAAGCTTTATATCTGTCACATCTCTTATTAATCAAATTAAGAAATTTAAACTCTATTATTGTAAATTGCTTGCATGAACCTGAATATTGTTCACTGGAAGTACACGGTGCCATCAGATGGAATTGCTTGATGTTTTCATCTCCCACTAACATCATGATTTTTCTCCAGATATTATTGTTTGCTATTTAATTCCTTTGTATAGAATTTCAATGGTCCATGTGTTCTCTTGCTTATCCTTTTTTTTTTCAGGTACCTCTTGGTTATCTATTATGTGTAATAAATTCAGTTTGTTTTGTTGGAAGTTGTTTGGTTGAATTGTGTATTGCCGTTTGCCTTCTTAAATATGTCAAGCATGATGTAGAAGCAAGAGACTACAGTGGTTTCCGCCGCCATTCAGGATGATCTCTTCTACTCATGTGAACACTACATAAGAAATTGTCAAGGTGATGCATGCTCTCAAGTTCATGATGTCATCAATTTTTTATTGACACATGCCTTTGTTTCGGGTCCTGTATGCTGGACAGATTTATATATAGCAATCTCCTATTTTAGCCCCCTTCCCTCCCTTTCCCTTTGTTTCAAGTCCTGTATGTGTATGCAGTCAATCTCTATGTCATTTGTGTAAGCTCCTGATGCTACCCGAAGTGGACAGTGAGCTTTTTTCAGTTAGTATGTTTCACACATATAAAGATACTCTGTAATCTATATATCTTATATAGATGCAACCCACTAACTATCACTAATTGCTATAAAGCTACAACCACAGTGAGCCACATCATCATTCTTTTTTAGACTGTCAGATCTTAGCAACTTCTTCATCATGTCCGTTGTTTCATTTCTTTTCTCCCTCCCGCAGGCAACGCTCAGCCCATCAGATCATCACCTTAGTGCTAGCGTGTGCATTCAGTTCTGAGTAACTCAAGAACCAATTAATCCTATTTCATTGTCGTTCATCTACCGCCACTTCTTTCTTCCTACTACCGCCACATCTACTGCACTCTGTAATAGAATAAATATTAGGAAGTCTACTGCTACCCGCTTATTAGTGGTATGGAGCAATCTGAATGTTAATTGGTCATTTAGTTTTCATGTTGTCTGTTGATAAAGATAAGGAAAGCTATAATGGAGGGCATAGTTACATCATTATTAGTTTACATGAGCCACAAGTGGGCCAATGAGTTTTACAGACATAAGTGTAATATATTCTGCTCGGCCTCTTTTATTGCACTGAATTCGAACTTCCCTCTTTTCTGCATGATACACAGTATATTTACTCCCCTTCTTTCTGTGCTAAATATTTTGATTTTATATGGTTCTAGCTTGTTGGATTGTTGATACTAATTAATCATTCTGATTTATGGTGAACTATTACCATCATTTTACTGCAGATTTTGCATATGATATTTCTTTCAATGTTTTTTTGCAAGGATATTCCTCTCAATTGATTATCGTCTGAAACGTTTCCAGTCCATGGTGACATAGTTAAAGAGTATGGTTTATTTTTGAAGCTGTTTGTTGGTAAGGTAAGGCAATATCCTCTGCTTTGACGTGGTAGCCACGCTAGAGCTCGAGAAGAAATATGATACATGGAGAAGCAAGAAGAAAATGAAGGCGTGAACATCAAATGCCTCAATGAGCATGAGTTCACCAGGTTCACTGTCAACCGATCTGTTTGCAACTCCACTGTCTCATTTTGCAAAACTTTGTGCCACTAGAGGTCTCGAACGATATGTTTCTGCACAGGTTATGCCAAGCACCAATACCTTCATATTGTGCAGTTTGATTACTGTGTGTTTAAGTGAATCACAATGTTTTGATTACTTGTTGCTTGCTCGCATGTTTCAAAGACAATTTTGAGATGGCGGATGTGTGATTCTGATGCATTAGGTGTCGATAGTAGTGTATTTTGATTTACTAGATGTCTCCTGGAATGAGATTAATTTGTTAAGCTAAAAATTGCTGAGGATCAAGGTAATTACATCACTTCACTGCACCTGCAATAAAAGTGTTATCTTGCTTATCCTGTTGAGGTAATATTGTTCGTGGTCAAAAGGGAAACTGCATCATACACCATTGCTTTCCCTTGTTGCTTTTTATTCTTGATCAGGGAAAACATGTTCATATTGCTGATTTAGAGTTTACGTAGATAACTGGGTATCACATTATGCTGGCTAGATGCCATGGAATCAGGGGAGAAGCATGTGTAAGGATCGTGTGACCGAGAGGGGGGGGGTGAATTGGTGCACTCTAGACTCTATTTCCAAACACTAACACACAAACAACTCCTAGCGAGTAGTTCTAGTTTTAAGGTAAAGCACACTAAGGAGTATCCTTAACCTATATAGCTAGTGGATATAGATAACACAAGCACACCTCACTAACAATCTAGCACGAGATATGTATATGTAGCGGAAGACTTTAGCTAGGCAAGGCAAGGCAACTAGATAACTAGAGACAAGACAACCAAAGATACTAGGCACATTAAGTAGAGTCCTTAGAGCTAATAGATAGGCTACAACAAGCAAGCACACGAGCGAGGCAAACAAGCAAAACTAGAGAAGCTAGTAGGTACCAAGGCAAACACACAAGCTAGATAGAGTACAACTCAAATACTACAAGCAATCATATATAGTGCGATAAGTAAATGCATGTAGTAAAGGAGAAGGGATAGAAAATGCTCATGATGTTTTCCCGTGGTCTCGGAAGGATGGCGCCTTCCCCTACTCCACGTTGGGTCACTCCTGTCGGAGTCTCGACCCTGTCTCTCCGCTCGATGGCGATCTCTCCTAGAGCACACTTTACCTTCCGAGTGAAGTCGCTGGCACGTCCCGCCGGGCTCTCTCCTGAGTACTCTTCCGGAGGTAAGGCTCCGCACTTGATGCGTGCCAAAGGGCGCTCTACTAGTGATGCTTCTTTCGCACGGGAAGCTCTAAGACTGTGTACAAACTTGTGTCGGCTTCCACAATCTTCTTGGACAGCTCAACACCGACGCCTAATCGGTCTAGGCCTTGCCATAGACCAAGAGTAACAGCTCTAGATGACTCTCTCAAGCTCACACTAGCCTAGAGATCAAAGGATGCAACTTGTTACTCTCTCAAGCACTAGGATCACTCCAAATCCTTCTCAAGTGCTTCACACTTCTCCCTCTTGGCTTCTTGGCAACACCTCCCCTCTTTCCTGGGTCCAAGAGCAACTCAAAGGGGCGAGCAACCAGCTATATATAGGCCACCAACCTCAAACTAGCCGTTGTCCAAAGGTGCCCAGAAACCAAGTCACCGTAGGATCCACCGTATGATACGGTGACCCTGAGCACCGTATCATACGGTGACCATCCTGTCACCTGCCAGAGCATCTCCATCTCTGGACTTCCTTCTTCAGGTATCGCCGCATCATACGGTGAACCCCACCGTATCATACGGTGGCTTCAACTTCTTCAGCTTCCAGCAACTGCCAACTCTCTGGAAATCATACGGTGCCCACCGTATCATACGGTGACACCTCACCGTATCATACGGTGACCTCTGTCTTCATCTGCCAGAACATCCTCTTCTCTGGACTTTTCTTCAGTGCCCACCGTATCATACGGTGATACCCACCGCATCATACGGTGACCTCTTCACTTCTTTGCCAGAAACCCTGCTTCTCTGGTCTTCATCTGCTGGTGACTGGCACCGCATCATGCGGTGACTTCACTTCTGCTGGAACTCGACCATTTCTTCGATCCTTGCTTCCAACGTCTTCATTCTTGGTTCCTTCATTCCTCTTCTGCCACCCTAGCCCCTGAGAGACTCACCATGCATCCAATGATCTCTATAACTAGTGTGCACTAAGAGAACCACCTCACCCTCTCTTGATAGTCCGGTTTTTCCTATGGACTCAAGCTAACATCTAACCAAGCAACACTCGCTTGGATCTAGCATGTTCTTAGCCTTGATCCATATCTTCTCCGCGACTCCATCAAGTCCGTTCTTGTGTAGATGAAGGTAACCAATCATCCTGGACATTAAGTTCATGGTGTATTGGCGTTCACCACCAACGGACGGAGCTTTCTTCATATGTGACCTATAAGATCTCACACAGAGTGTTAGTCACATTCATGGTTCTCATCCTATCACCAAAACATTCATACCTTGGGGTTTCCCTAGCTTCAATGGTCATGAAGCTTACAGCATGCCAATTTACATCGATGCGCACGGCAATATATTGCTCCACGTGACATCACGGCATGAAACACAACCAATATATTGTTCAACCCAAAACATCATGGCATTGTACAGAAAAAACTTTAATATATTGTTCAACCCAATATAGTGTCCATAAAGGTTTTAAAAAATTATTAGGTGAATAATTTTGTTTGCTCATAGACATCGTTATCCAAGTTTCTATCTTAATTTTAATATATTATAACAAAAAAAAGATGCCATGAGTCTTAAAAAGTGGTATGTTTAAGGTGAACTTTTCAACAAAGAAGAGGAAGCATAGGATACAAAATTCATCTCATCATGACAAGGATCAACAAAAAAAATGCAAACTCATGAGACCGGGTTCAGCTGAACGGAGTTGTTTCAAACTGTATATTGTTCACGTGGTCCACAACAAACAACAGAGCTTTAATTTGGTTATAGTATACAAATTTATTGGTATAAAATTACACTTACCAAATGTCAGAAAATATGTATCACATTATGTATTAATAATATGATTATTTGAATAATATAATTATATATTTTTAATAATATAATTATATATTTTTATTGTTTGTTTTTTACCGGGATGTAACAACCATCTTAAACTGCTATGTTGTGTTAATAAATATTCACGTGGTAAGTGTAATTCCTTTATTGTACTTTAATCATTGGTATACATTATGAATGGTGTTTGTATACATCTATGTTAAATTACACGTGCTCATATTTTTGTCATTTTAAAATAAAGAGGGGCCAACATCCAACCATCCATTTTGTTGATTTTTCTATTTGAAATATATATTTAATCATGTGTTAATTTTCTTTATCATGATATCATAAAACTATTTTAAAATATATTTATTCGTGATATCATATACACGTCAGATATATGCCGCATGAAATATTATGTGAATGTTTCGGTTTTCTACAATATATTAAACGATCTTTGGCTATGTTTGCTTCAAGAATATATTATACCATCTTATAATTGTTTGGATAGAAACAATAAATAACATCATATTATTAATATTTCTGTACAATGTCATGATGTTTTGGCCTGAACAGAATATTGAAGTTACGTTTCATGCCCGTAACGTCGCGTGGAACAATATTTTGCCGTGCGTGTCACATGGGTTAGTAACTAGTCTAATTAATAACAAGTGGCCCGGCAAGAAGAGAAATGGGAAAATGAGGAGAGAGAGAAAAAAAGCGACATGGGGAATGCAGGGAAAGGGATCTGCTGTACCATGCACCCATCGTGTTGGTGCGTCTGCATTGATCGACAGAGGATAGATCGGAATACATGCATGCAGTGGCGGAGGGTGGGCCGCGGCCCTCCCCCAGTTTTAGCCCACCAGTGGATTTTAGCACTATAGCATTTGCTACAATGTCATTTTTCTTTTTTAAATTTGTTCCTTCTCGGCCCAGCCCATCTGGCCCAATAGCATTTCGGCCCACTCCGAGCTGCATGCATGGTTATACAGAACGACCGATCATGAATTGCTAGACGGAGGGCGTGAACCAGGCCGGCGGCGTCCGGCGCGGGTGATCGGCGAGCCCCCGTATCCTCCCCGCCTAGCCGTCCTTGAGGCTGTACACGCCGAGGTACGGCAGCTTGTCGGAGTGCATGCCGCCGTCGCAGCACCCAAACCCGCGCATACATCGCCGACACGCACATCGCCCGTCTCCGCCGCCCGCCTCCAGCTGCACTTCTTCCCACCACTGGCGCGCCTCGTCCAGGAACCGCACCTTGAAGGTGTGACCTTCGTCACGGAGCCAGTGCACAAAAATTATCCCCACTTGACTGAATCATGCATTTCGACTCTACTATTAAATTTTCCTACAGTAGTTTGTCGTTCCTGTTGTCTGCATTATTGCTTGGCCATATGCCCCCAACAGGCATCATCGACATGCGATGAAATAAACAATAACGAGGCCAGTCATCACATCACTCATCACCCGTCACGCATCGCGGAAAACTCTGTTTGAAAATTTCAACTTTTTAGTGTGCTTTGAGTATATTTGGGGACACCGTCCAATCAACGGCTCTCTAAGTGGTTTCACAGTCACCGGTCGGTCACAACAATCCAAGTGTTAGAGTATATTGGGATATCCTTCAGATATGGTAGATTAGGATATGTAATCCCGACTTACCTTATCTCTACTGGAGACTCCTTGCCCTCTAAGCAATGTACTCCTATATAATCCGCCTATGAGGCTCAGCAATACAATCAACCATTCCACCAATTCTATTCTTCTAAAGCTACCGCTACTTCGCGGCATCTTCTCCGATGCGCCAAAGAAGTCAGGCACATCGATCATCCATCGGTATTTTATTGCCTCATCAATTTGCGTGGGTGGATGTGATTTGCTCGGGCGTTTGGTGGAGCCACCGGCGGCTTGACATCTTCTGCCGGCGGGTTCTTATGGTGAAGGGTGCATCTTTGATAGCCCTCTCTCTCATTCTGATTGCTGGAACTGGTTGTTCTTCCCTTCCCTCTCGTGCTGTTTGGCCACCGTACAGCTCTGCAGTTCAGCTGTTGACCACCGCGTGGCTAAGGTTTGGTGTTCGTGCTATTCATCTGTAGATTTATGTCCATATATGAGTCCGTTTGTTCGCCGGATTTTTTTCCCCTAGAGGTTTGATCTCGGTGCTACAATTTCGCAGGTCTTGGCTTGCCTTCTATTGTAGTTCTTCTGAATGGACGTCGTAAAGGGGACCCTGAGTGATGTCCTGGGCAAGCTGGGCGACCTGCTCATAGGGGAGTTCCAGCTGCAGGCGGGCGTCAGAGACGAGATTTCCTCCCTGATCCAGGAGCTTGAGTGGATGCATGCTGCGCTACTCAACATGTCCGAGGCTCCCATCGACAAGCCGCCCGACGACACGGACAAACTCTGGGCGAGGGACGTTAGGGAACTGTCCTACGACATCGATGACTGCATCGACAGATACATCTTGAGTGTTGACGCAAACCAGCCAAAGAAGAAGGAGCTGAATGGCTTCATGGGTTTCATTAACAGAGGGGTTAATCTGCTCAAAAGGGCCAAGGTTCGCCATGATATTGGCGCGGATATCAATGGCATCAAGAGGCGCATCGAGCAGCTCAGTCAGCGCCGCGTTCGGTATAAGGTGGATCATGCAGCTGCAAAGGCTGCCAGGCCAACTGTTGATAGCCTTCGGCTGTCCGCTTTGTACAAAAAAGCATCCGAGCTAGTGGGTGCTGAAGAGAGGAGTGAGGACTTAATCAAGATGCTTATGGAGGGGCACGGGGAGCAGCAACAATTAAAGAGTGTCTCTATCGTTGGTTTTGGCGGACTAGGCAAGACAACTCTTGCTAAAATAGCATATGAGAAACTCGAAGGTCAATTCAATTGTAGGGCTTTTGTTTCCGTGTCGCAGACACCAAACCTGACTAATATTTTTAAGAACATTCTCCATCAACTTGGCAACGACAACTACCAAGCAACATGGGATGAAGCACAACTCATTGACGAACTAAGAAAATTCCTTCGGAAAAGAAGGTACGTGGCCATGGATGTTAGCCTTTCCATCTCTTGGTTCAGAGGACAAAGTTAGGCTTTGTGTATCTCATTATGCATATGCCATAAGTTTCTTCCATTGTCTAAAACATTGAGGCTAAGTGCCTCCTTTTGGGAATTGCTATATGTACGTACACATATGCAATCGATGTTGCTAAATTGCAATAGTACGGAGCCTCAAATTTACATTGGTATATATATATATATTTGTTTTATTAATCGTATTAACAGGATACTAGTATCATATATGATCCGCTCACAAGGGTTCAAAAATCTTGTGCTCACGATTGATAATAAAAAATCTGAATGTTACATTCGGATGTCTCATCCTTTTAGCATGTGGAATATATTTGTGCTGCCTTGATGGTGTGCGCGCGCACGTCATTTTTGTGTAATCACAAAGTGAAAGATACACTAGGAGACAGAACAAAGATATTGTCTTAGTTTATGAAAGAGATAGTCCGTAAATGCTTCTTTTGTGTGTTCTTTTTTTTTTTTGCGATTATTCTATTGTGTGTTCATTGACACACACATGCGCGCACGCATGCACACACACGCATGGATCATCAGATCAATAAATAGCCATTCAAAATAAATGGTATAGATCTTTTTCGGCAACTCGAATGAGAACTTCATGTGTTTTTTGCTTGAATTAAGTGCTTTGCTAATATACTGAGCCGTCCTGGTAATCCCCTTGCAGGTTTTTTATTGTTATAGACGACATATGGGATGATTCTGTGTGGAAGACAATTCATTATGGTTTCAAGGAGAATGAATGTGCAAGTATAATAGTCACAACCACTCGCATTCTTGAAGTTGCCAAACAAGCCAGTTGTGTCTATGAATTAAAACCTCTTTCTGCTGATGACTCAAGGAAGCTTTTCGACTTACGTGTCTGTGGTTATGATGACAAATGCCATGCTAAGGAGTTGGCTGAAGTATCTGAGAACATTTTAAAGAAATGTGGTGGTGTACCGTTAGCTATCATTACAATATCTAGTATGCTGTCCAGTAAAAGGGGAAGGGAAAAGTCACATGAGTATTGGTTCAAGGTTTATGAATCTATGGGTTCTGGTATGCAAGATAGTCGTGATGTTGAGAACATGAGAAGGATACTATCACTCAGTTACTATGACCTACCTCCGCATCTCAGAATTTGTTTGTTGTTTCTAAGTTCATATCCGGAGGATTATGGTATTCAAATAGAAGAATTGATATGGAAATGGTCGGTGAAGGTTTTGTTCAAAATGTACAGGGGAAGGAATTGTATGAAGTAGGTGAGGACTATGTCAATGAGTTAATTAACAGAAGTTTGATTCTACTGGAATGTAGGTACAGTGAACCAAAGGCCAGCTACTGTCGTGTGCATGACATGGTGCTCGATCTTATCACTTGGTTGTCAAATGAGGAACATTTTCTAACAAAACTGGGTCCTCAGAAGCCTAAATCTCTACATAAGAAGATATGGCGACTATCCATCCAAACCAACAACGATGAAGTCAAACTGTTGCCAGTCTTGAGCATGTCCCATGTGAGGTCACTTAATGTGTTTAGTGGAGCTTTAAGTTTGTTGTCAGCCCCCTCAACCTTCCCACTATTACGTGTGCTGGACTTAAAAGACTGCCAAGAAGTTGGCAATCATCACTTCAAGGATATATGCAGTCTCTTTCACCTAAGGTATTTGGGATTACTTCGCACGAGTATCACTGAGGTCCCACAGGAGATTGGGAGTCTAAAGTTTTTGCGGATACTGGAGATAGGAGGGACTGGAATAGTTGAGCTGCCGGTATCCTTTGTTCAACTACGGCAACTGATGTGTTTGCGAATGGGCAATCTGGCGAGCGTACCAGAAGGATTTGAAAATCTAAAATTGTTACAAGACTTGACAGCATGTATCCATTTGAAGTCACCAACAATGTTGATTGTTTTGGGTGAGCTGTCCCAACTGAAAAGTCTGGACATATTTTTTGATGCATGGGACGAGAGCTATCAAAAGGCTTTCCGCAAGTTATTCGTCAGCATGGTCAATCTGAAGCGCCTCGTCATATCTGGAACTGCCAGTATCGACCTTGATTCCGAATGTGACACAGACATGCAGCAAACAGGACCTCAACGGCTTCATCAGATATCTATAAATAACCCCATCCCTTCAGTACCGAGATGGATGACCTCACTCTTCTTTCTCTCGATTGTACGCATTACCTTACAAACACTGAGAGAGGAGGACCTTCAACTCCTCGGGGTCATACAATCTCTTTCTGACCTTGCCATAAAAGTGGTGGCACCCATACAAGGCAGAGACAAGAAGTTGATCATCAGCAATGATTATCCATTCTCTTGTCTAACAAAACTGGAAATCAACTGCGATGTCATGGGAGTGATGTTTGCGCCAGGAGCCATGCAGAATCTTCAGAAGATCGAGTTACTTTTTAATTTACACAAGACAACTTGTCGATTCGGCGACGTTCACTTCCACCTGGAGAATCTCTCTTCGCTTCACCATGTTTCTATTGAGATGTTTGGTTCGCATGCACATCCCGAGGAGGTGGAGGCTGCAGAAGCTGCAGTCCGGCAAACAGTCGATACGAACCCCAACAATCCCACTCTTAAATTGGAGAAGGTAATTAGTCACACTAGCTCAGCCTTTGAAGGAGACGCATGGAATTGATGTTCTGTGATAAATGTAGTGATAGTTGTCTGCACCGTACACTAAAAAAACAGTTTAAAATAGTTTTTTTGTTTGCGAGTACTTCAAAATCATCTGATTTGACAGTTATGAAATCATTTTGATGAACCCAGTTTTTTTTTAATTAATAAAAGTGATGTTGTGTCTGTAGTTTGTTATTCAGACACAACATTCGAGGCACCTAGGTAAATCCACTCGGCAATATATTCTTTTGATAACCTGCATTCTCCGTTTCTACTGAATCCGCAGATATACGTGTTGGAATTGGAGATTTCCGGTTGTGAGAACCATGACAAAGCAGCACATAATATCTACAGAATTATGAATGGTAAGAAACTCTTTTCACGCGGGTTACTAGGGTGAATACTTTTATTTCTTTTCTTTTCTGTCCATTTCTTGTCTTTGCTTTCTAAAGAAAACACACAGAATTGATCTGCAGGTTGTGAAGGAACATATCATTATTTGAAGCAGGAGAAGATGACAGTGTACGGGAAAGTTCCTGTAAATGCAACCACCATAGTGACGAAGCTTGGAGAGGCTGGAGTGCCAGCCAAGCTGTGGGGTGCCAGCCAAGCTGGAGTCCAGGATCCCAACAACAGATGCGGGGCCTAGAGGGGCCAACGCCCATCTCACGTTCCAGAACTTCAGTAAAATACCTGCTGCTAGGACCCGCATCCTCCAGATTAGGCGCTCACCACAGGCTTCCTTAGTTCGGCAGCCGAGTTTTCAATCTGACTTTGTTTTATTTCCGGGCTAGGATTGAGTGGATCCTTGCTTTTCACTCAAACCGAGCTTGTTTTTGATCCGGACCACTTTAGATTAGTTTTCATTCTAGGCAGATCAGGAGGAGAAACAGTCATTCCCACCCATGTTTTCGTTCCGGCTTAGACCAAACCGAACACGTACCCTTGCCTGGTCCAATCTGAATTCAAACATGGTCGGCCCGATCCGGCCGGAACAGCTCGCGTTCCGGATGAAACCGAATGAGGCCTTAGGTGGTTGCTGCCAGTTTTGGGCAGGGTCTGAGACAGCGATGCTGGCCGCGTCCCTCGTGCTTTATTTCCCTGAAAACCGTGAGTGTTCCGTTTAAAATTGTAGTTTGCTGCTCGACTTTGTAATATTAAACTTAAAAATTTGCATTGTTACTTCAGTGGCTCTGTCTTCCATTGAAGGCTTTTTGGTTGATAATTATTGTGAGCTTTCAGCTAGTCGACTGATCTGACTCGGCGCTGAGCGTTACCCCAGATAGTTCATAATATGTTTAATTCTTTGTATCACTACTCAAATTAAGCTCGTGATGAAGACTAGTGCAATGTTAACCAGCAGTCATGCGTCCTCAATGGAGTCACGAGGCATGCTTTCAGGAGTCACTGGCGCTATTGCGTCCTGCTGTGACTTGATTAAGGAATTGTTCGGCTCGCCCATTTTTCTTCGATGAACCGCATGCTGGCCGTTATTTTCTTTCTTTCTGCTGGCCCTTATCAGTGGCGTACGTGTGCGATGGAGGTGCAGGTACACACTTACAGAAGAAAGGGATCCTTATACAACATCTGATGAGTGTTTCAAGGGCTTCTATCGCCGTCTAATTTCGAGAAAACTTTTGCTGCATGGTTTGAGTGAGTGCGAGAAAGTTTGGCTTGCGTGCACAAAAGTATCCCCGCAGGGGATCAAATGGCACTAGTTCGGCCCTGTTTGTTTCCGCTTATAAGCGGATTACCAGAGACGCGGATTATCAGGCAAGCGAAGTCCAATACACGATTCTTCTCACCGCGACTTCCCCCACGCTTACCAGAGAAGCGCCGCGGTTTCCCTCTCCTGCCCTCACTCCCAGCACCGCCGCCTCCCCGGTTGACGCACCGCCCCGGATCGACGCCGCCCCCGTCGCGGCCTCCCCGGTCGACGCGCCGCTCCCGGATCGACGCCGCCCCCGTCGCCGCTGCCTCCCCGGTCGACGCCGCCCCCGCCTCCAATTGACGCCGCCCCGCCCCGGTCGACGGCTTCCCGCTCCCGCTCGACGGCGGCCCGCCCCGGTCAACGGCTCCTCGCTCTCGGTCGATGGCGCCCCGCCCCGTCCGGATCGACGCTGCCTCGCCCCGCCCGACCATCGGCGCCTGCGTCAACCTCCTCTTCTTCTACCTCGTCGCCTGCCTGGCCGACCTCGAGCTCGCAACGACGCTTGCCATTGTCGCCGATGAGCCCTCCTCGTAGTGGCAGCCAACGGCGAGCCGAGGATGAGTAATGCGGTGGCATAGGGGCATTCAGGTCATTTCAACGTTCAGGACACAATCAAATGAAAATAATCAGGATTGCCAAACACCCAGCTTATTTGAACAGCGAATTTTCCAGACAACGGCTTATCAAAAAAGCTTGCTTCTCAAATAAGCGAGTTCCAGAAAAGTGGAAACAAATAGGGCCTTCATCAGTTAAAGTAGTCAACAGTTGTTTGGTCTCCGTCAGCCACTCGTCCATATGCATCCAGAAATGTCACTGGGTCTCAATCCATGCCCGACATTGCAATGCGACGAACAAGAAACACTCGGTCCTCACCCACCCTCAAATTCTAATCCAAACAGTAACGGCAAGACGAGCACCCGTGACACAGAGCTGCACGGCATGTTTCGATCAACTCCCAGCTGCCGCGTAGTTTCTGGTTAGCATCTTCCACGCTAAAAGTTATATATATATATATATATATATATATATATATATATATATATATACAAATGCTATTCAGCACCCTAGGTGTAGAATAGTTATTCTACACCTAGTATTTTTTATTGAACAATACGATCATAAATTACTGAACTGAGTGCACGACGATGCTAATATGTGTCAGTAATTCACGTTTCGTGATCGCGTTCAGTAAAAATCATGACATTTTGCTCAGTAATTTTAATAATTACTAAACAAATTGTCAGTAATTATTAGTTAGGTGTAGAATAGTTATTCTGCACCCTAGGTGCAGAATAGCGCTGTGGTATATATATATATATATATATATATATATATATATATATTTGTAGAAAAAAGCCGTTCAAGCTGGAGCGTACAGCCACTACACCACGGTCCGATTTAAGCGACCCACGGTGAGTCACTAAAAGGCCTTTCACCGACCCTCCATAGGTCGGCAAAGGCTTTTACCGACCCTCTCGGTCGGTCGGTATAAGTGGTGTCGGTAAAAGTTTTACCGACCGACCACTCTTTACCGACCCACCGTCGGTCGGTAGTTCCAATCAATTACCGACACATAGTTGGACGCTATATGTATATTTCCCGACCCACAGTCCACCGCCAACAATATTTTTTCTTTAAAAAAAAATTACTGCTTCTTTAACCTAATCCACCAATGCATTTCAGAAATAGAATCATCAAATGAACCCACTGCAGGTTTATACAAATTCCCCTTGAATAATAAGATTCTTTGAATCTTACAAATATAAACTATAGTACATAATTTCCAATTTCCAGTATGGTTTACATCACGATTCACAATTTCCAGCCACAAATACAGATCACGATGATGCTGCCAATAGTTACAATTAACCTACTCCTTGTCAAAACCAAACACTATACGCAGGACATTGGTTGCCTCAGCTCGCTGCTTCTCAGTGTTTCTATAGCATCTCTTCAAGAGTTATGATTAACATAGAAAATCTGTTAAGGTAACAGAATAAAAATATCTGTAAGAGAACAATAATCCAATTAGGGAATGGGAAAGATCATTAACCTGATCTCAGTTTCCCAACTCCTGTAGGATCCTCTGCTTTTAAGGCTCGATTACCTGCAAACTGAAATTTGTGAACAGAATTTATGAGTACCACAGAATAGAAAGATACTAGCACATATATTTCAACAAAAACTGAAATTTAGCATCAAAGCAGGTAGTATAATTGAATTACCCGTCCTTTCTGATTCTTATGATTGTCGAGGATGTGTCACTTTTTGCAGTTCATGCATGAGAAATTACATTTCCAACTGGTACTAGGATGACAAGACATTCATTTTTTCAGTGTATTCCCAAAACAAACGGATTTCAATTCATTTCTTGACTGCTGTATTTGATCACCACATGAGATACATAAAAACCTCTATGACTGGAACATAGAGCACAATACAGGAGGCGTGAAATTAAGAAGAATAGATGCATCCTGAAGGTTGTTTTTAATTAAGATGTCACAAGTTTCAGTGGATGCATATTATTTAGACACCGTGGTGGAAGGTTCATGTCCTTTCATATATAAATAGATAATTATAGTAGATAAAATGGAAATATATTCAATCTAGTGTTTAGGAAGCTAGAAGTACAATTTGAAGGTTATGTTTGCATGATTCCTCTAGGAGATACAACACGAGGACCTCACCTGACAGCCAAAATTCTGCAATTGATAATTCTCTCTTAACCCCTTTTGTGCTCTCAAGATTGACTATAGCAGAACCTGCAAAGAGAAACAAAAGTTATGCAACATTAGCGCGATCTGAAGGAAGCATCACAAAAGGATCAGATATAATAATTGCTATAAGCACTGAAATGTTCACTTGCTGGAATCATCAACAAAGTGTATGAACAGACTTTAAATAATTAAACCCTTCAGTTTGCAGACACTTCATAACTGTTTCAGAAAAAGAGAAGCTCTGAATAGCAATGTGAAAAACATCCTTCAGATAACTGTTAAGTTTTTACTTGTTGCAGCACACATCACTAGCCATCTATAGTTTCATGGGATTGGTCTATACATGCAGAAGTTTTATACAAGTACTGCTCCGCAAGCAAAATCCATCTCAAGATGGAACTTGGGAAGATAAGCCAAGGTTTATGACTGAAATTGAAAAAGGCACTTCCTAAAACTACCTGCACATCATAGCAATGGAGCAGGTCTGTTCGTGGAGCAGGTCGTCCTCTAGCTCATGGTCTGTTTAGTAAATTGCTCCTACCATACAGAGGGAGAGAGCACAGATCGATTTGATAAAGATTAATTTTTGAGACATAATAGCGAAAGCAAGCTACTGCAAGAACGCACCAGAACAACAACTGCTGCCACCTGCCAGCTCTCTGTGTCGAGGGAGGAACAGCAGCACCGCCACCGCGAAAATGGGAGCAGTTTCCCGGCTTTGCCCGCCGCCCTGCGCCTCCCACGCGGCCTCGCCTGAGCAGATCCGCCCGCCGCCTTGCCCCTCCCGCACCAGAGCAGCTCCGCTTGCTGCCGCGCCTCGCCGTGCCGCCGCAGCTCTGCCCGCTGGCAGCCACCGTGCCTCTCACCCGCGCAACAGCTCTCCGCCTCCGCACGCTGCCGCGCCTCTATGTGACGCCGCAGCGCGCTTCTGCCCGCTGGCAGCCGCCGTGCCTCACCCACGCAGCAGCTCCGTCCCCGCCTCCGCCCGCTGGTCGCCGCCTCGCCTTGCCCATGCCGCAGCAGCTCCACTCGCGTCGAATCAGCTCGCCTCCAGCACCGGGAGTGAGCTCCAATCGAATGGATGTGGTTCCTCTCGGGAGGCAAGGCAGCTGGCGGGCGGCTGTGGTGCTTGGGGATCGATGGAGAGAAGTGGCGGCTAGGTCGTTGGCTGTCGACTCGACCGGCAGTCGGGCACCAGCACGAGTCTAGGGTTAGATTTAGATGGGCCACGCCGCCATGGGCTGTTTTTTCGATGGTTTCTGTCCCACATGGCCCAACATATTTTTCCCGACCCACCATGTGAGGCAAACTCACATATTTACCGACTCCTGCTCTAACGCTATACATCAAGACTTTTACCGACCCATAGTGACTTGGTGAATATAGAATTACCGACTCACAGTGAGTTGCTAACTTTTACCGACCTATAATCCATCGCTAATAGTCTATCTTTACCGACTCACTACAGTCGCTAATTCTCTACCGTGGTGTAGTGAGCGTCATCTTTCCTGACATGATAAAGTGCGAGGCATGTATATAATATTTCCCGGTACAGTTGCTGCCGGGCTTGATCCACTTGCGTCGGATTGGCAGCGACTTGCTCGATCAAGCAATGGTTGGAGCTTCCGCCCGGCGGCGTGACTCAATGGCCGGCGGGTCGTCGCCTTGGTCGTCGATGGCCGCTGTCCGGCGGCTTCTGATCTACTCGTGTCTACGTCTAGACGTGCTGTGCCCAACTTTGTTTATCCCGTGCACATTCCTAGTAGGTAGATGCTGGAGACATTGTTGGCCAATTAGACAAGTGGTGCGTCCTACTTGCCCTTGCAGTTTTAATTAATTTACCTCATGTGGTGCAGTATGGAAATGAAGTTCCGTGCAGACATGATGGGTGAGAAGCCGTGAAGGTAGCTTGACAGTGCTCAATGTGAGTTCAACTTAGCTAATGTGAGCAGCTTTCTAATTAAGAAGCATTTGTATAAATCTGACTAGTTGTGTAAATTTGATTCTGGAACTGAGCATGACTGTTTATTGCTAAAGAGATCCTCCCTACCTGTGCATGCGCTTCTCTTTTGTAATACAAAAAAGTGAATGGAGTACAACTGTCATCAAAATATATTAATATAAACAAAGGATGAATTCATAACATCATACAAATCACAATGTGGATTCACTGTATCAAAAGACGTTCTACCACTTTTTGTAGTGTGAACTCATTTTACCCCAGGTCCTCCATTTTATGGTGTAAAAAACGTTCCTCTAGTTTGCTTGAGCCACTCGACCACAGGATCCCTCGGAAGGGATTATCCTGTTTCTCAAAAGGACCGGAAGGCCCACAGAATCTTTTCCAAACGCCTGCTTAATTTGACTCATGTCCTCGGCCGGGTCTGGACGACGACGTGCTCCACCTGACTTTATTTAGCACATGCGCTCGCACCTAAAAGATGCAGAGATGTCGCTGGCAAAGTATGCAAGTGGTGAATGCTACTTGATCTAATTAAGTTCTGGTACACAGATTTAAATGTAGAACAATACAATGTGCCGACATCAAAAGTGGTACAGTTGCTCCACTTGAGCTTCATTCAGCTTGTGTGTGTCCAGATCTCTCGAAGTGTTTCTCCACAGGCATATTAACAGCCTGTGTATATTGATCAGTGGATTCCATTGCTCTATCTACACTTTGCGCCATATATATGTGGCTGAAACTTAACAAGCTTGTAGTGACATAGTGCTATTGTAGGAGTACATGCATGTTTCCGAGTCTTCTACTTCTGCAAATTCTTAGAGCTTGGTATATGTAGGTCCAAAACAAGGATTGAGTAGTATCTCTAGCTCTACAAATTCCATCAAGTATATAAAGTTGGTAAGTCGCCATGCATTATTTGCATACAAGTTGTATAATATTGGAGCTTCCTGCTCCTAGAACATCGAGTTAAACGGGAGCCTGAACATGCGTACACACATGACTTAATTTCTGGTTGCTACAACTATGCGTGGCCTCTATAAATTCCCCCCATAGCAAAGGCTTCTTTCCCACAACATATTGCTATCCAGCTACTGGCAACCAACACATCACTTACACCTACACTACCATCCACTGAGACTAAGAGATTGGGAGCATGGCCTCAATCGTGACTGGGGCGATGAGTACCCTCCTGCCCAAGCTGGGCGACCTGCTCAAGGAGGAGTACAAGCTAGAGAAGAGTGTAAGGGGTGAGATCATGTTCCTGAAAGCTGAGATGGAGAGCATGGAGACTGCTCTCCTCGAGGTTTCAGAGGTGCCGATTGACCAGCCACCGAATAAGGGCCTGTTTGGTACAGCTTCTGGACTGGATTATGGATTCTGCTTCTGACACTGTAGCTACAGCAAAAACACTGTAGCAGAATCCGTTTTTGGCCAGAATCCATAATCTGCAAAATCGTAGCTTCTCACGGATTCTGGCACTGTAGCAGAAGCAGAATCTAGAAGCCGGTTTGCCAAAGAGGCCCTAAGCATGTCAAGATTTGGGCGACGGATGCTAGGGACCTGTCCTACGACCTTGAGGACAGTGTTGACAGGTTCATGGGGATAATTGCCCTGCCACCACTGATAAGAGTGACCATCTCCTCAACACCATTAGTAAGGAGACCTTCTCCTCAACACCATCTATAACTGATTCCTTCTCTCCACAATACAAAAATCCGTCGAGTTCATCTTTTCTCTGCCTGTTTTGCCCCTGGCGCCTTTCTTCATCCCGGTCGCCGCGCTCGTCGGAGCTCTTCCCGCCGTGCTCTCCCGCCTTCGCCGCCATGTCCACCAAAGCGCCTCTCCTCTGCCGCGTCGCGCCGCGCCAGCCGCAGCGCGCCTCCAGCTCGCGCCCACCAAGCTCTCACGCCCCCGCCGTAGCATGCCCTCGATGCGCCGCCGCGCCCGCCGCAGCGCGCCCCTCCCTTGCTGCGCTGCCGCTCTGCTCCCTCAATCCCGATTCGATTTCATGGGCGCCGTCGTGTGCACCGGGACGGTCGCGCAGGAGCTGCGCCGTCACCGTCGCGCGTGCCCGCCGCGCCGCGCGCAGGTCAGGCCGCCTCTTGCCGCGCACGCCTCGCCGTCGGGCCGCGCGCGCAAGGCAGGTTGCCATGGCTGCGCGTGCCCGCCGTGCGCCAGGCAGGCCGCCCCATCTGCGTGCGCCCGTCCTGCCGTCGCCGCCATGGATAAGAGTCAAGAAGCTGCTGCGGCCGGGGGCAAAAACGAAAGAAAACGTGGGATTTGAAGCCTGTTGGTGTTTTGGATGGAGAGACTCACTCATGGATGGTATTGAGGAGAAGGTCTCCTTACTAATGGTGTTGAGGAGACGGTCACTCTTATCAGTGGTGCCAGGGCAATTATCCCCAGGTTCATGCTGTCCATCAACACCGGTAATTCAAGAAAGCCGCATAGCTTCAAGGGATTTATCGATAGGAGTCTTCATTTACTGACGAAGGCTAAGATCCACCACAAGATAGGCTTCAATATCAAATATATCAAGAGCCGCATCAAGGAAGTGAATGAGCGGCGTGATCGGTACAAGATGGATCATGTTGTTGCCAAGCCTGTTGGCCCAACAATTGACACCCTTCGCCTATCAGCTCTATACAAAAAGGCGACAGATCTCGTAGGCATCGAAGTGAAGAGCAATAACCTTGTAAAAAGGCTATTGGAGGGGGAGGAGGCATCGAAGAATCAACTGAAGATAATCTCTATTGTTGGTTTCGGGGGACTAGGCAAGACAACTCTGGCAAATGTTGTGTATGAGAAGATAAAGGGGCAATTTGATTGTGGGGCTTTTGTTTCCGTATCTCTTAATCCTATACTGGGTAACATTTTCAAGAACATGCTCCATCAGCTTGATGGGGAAAAGTACAGAAGCATCAATGAAGCAACATGGAGCCAGACACAACTAATCAACGAGCTGAGAATGTTCCTTCAACACAAGAGGTATCAGTCCATCCCTTTACATATATGTATGAAGATTTTATTCTTACCAGTTGTGATACTTTTCATTTACTTATTCGTAGAGTTAGGTATTCCCAGGTAGAATTTGATTAATTTTTAACTGCGTATTTGGGTAACAAATGTACCAAGGTGTCAGGTACGATAACTACTTGTGATGTAGGAGGTTACCAGATTAGATTTCTACAACTCTTCAGACAAATATATTATATATATGTTGATTAACACTACAGTAGAATATAATTGGCGAAACTTTCTATATTTCGACTACATGGCTGCTAAACGCTAGCAAATTGCAGAAGTTTGTATTATTTTTGTGGTAAGCAGCAAAATATAGGAAATAGCATGAAAATGCATGTGCAGGTAAATTAAGCACTGTTGGTGGAAAAAATATTTCGAATCGGATTTATGAGGCGACCAAAAATTTCTTACCCTAGGACCAGTCCAACTGATAGGAAATCCATGGGATCTAGTGCTTCACGTCAATTCAATAAAATACATATTTTTGTAATACTTGTCTCCCTGGTAAATGATCTAAAGTTTGTGTGTGTCCCATCAACCAAATCAAGATTTGTTTTCCCTATGTTATGGCAAATGTTGTTCCAGTGCAATGTTTAGAAGCTAGATTTTTTTTATCTTTATTTTTTTCTTGTTTATGTAGCCAAATATTGCTAAAGAATGAACTTCACTTATATCATTATTAATATGTGGGATTTTGGCACCCTCTATTAGGTATCTTATTGTTATTGATGACATATGGAAATATGATGTGGGAGACAATCCAACATTCGTTGATCGGTAATCAATGTGGAAGCAGAATAATCACAACAACTCGCATCTATGATGTTGCCAAACAAGTTGGTGGTGTTTATCAACTAGAACCTCTTTCTTTGGATGACTCAAGAAAACTATTCTACCCAAGAGTGTTTGGTATGAAAGACAAATCTCCTCCCAATCAATTAGTTCAAGTATCTGAGAATATTTTAAACAAATGTGGTGGTGTACCGTTAGCTATCATCACGATAGTGAAAGGGGTCTTGGCCTAGTGGTTAAGGCATCCGAGTAACACCTCTCAGGTCCTGGGTTCGACTCCCCGTGGGAGCGAATTTTCAAGGATTTAACGGCATTTGTGCTTTCAGTGGTAGGCGACGCTCCCGTCGACAGCGAGGCGCCAGTGGTGACTTCGTATCTCTGGATTTGCCGGCTCAGTCTTCGAAGATGCTCATAGGGGTAGGGTTTGCGTACGTGTGTTCATAGGGGTGAGTGTGCGTGCGTTGTGAGTGTCTGAGTTGTACTGTGTAATCTCAAAAAAAGCTATCATCACGATAGCTAGCATGCTGGCAAGTAAAATGGGAAACGGGAATACACATAAATATTGGTCTATGGTACACGAATCGATGGAATCAGGACTTGAGGGTTGTTCTGACATAACAAACATGAGACGGGTACTATCACTTAGTTATTATGACCTACCTCCACATTTAAGGACTTGTTTGGTATATCTAAGCTTATATCCAGAGGATTACCAGATTGATATCGAAGATCTGATATGGAAGTGGGTAGGTGAAGGTTTTGTATGTCAAGAATCTGGGAAGACCTTGTACGAAGTTGGTGAGAACTATGTGAATGAACTCATTGACAAAAACTTGATACAACCTGTTTTACGGCAATATCGTGTTAATGACCTCAAAGACAATAATAAGGCAAAGATTTTGTTGTGTGCATGAGATGGTGCTTGATCTAATCACATACTTGTCACATGAGGATGGTTTTCTTACAATATTTGGTGGTCATCACTCAACGTGTCTACCAAATAAGATACGCCGATTATCCCTACAGAATATTAAGGAAGAGGATACCAAGAAGCATGCAACAACACTCATGTCCAATATGCGGTCACTTACAGTGTTTGACAAATCTTTATATTTATTGCCCACACTTTCAAGCTTTCCAATGTTGCGGCTCTTGATTTAAGAGATAGTAAGCAGTTGGATAATCATCACTTGAAGGATATTTGCAATCTGTTATCCAAGGTATTTGCGGCTATGTCGTACATTTAGAACTGAGATTCCAAAAGAGATTGGAAATCTACAGTTCTTGCAAGTACTAGAGATAGATTCAGATGAAATAGTAGAATTGCCACCGACCATTCTTCAACTGCAACAACTTGTATGTCTGCATATTCCATATGAAATTAAACTACCAAAGGGGTTGAGGAATCTAAAATCTCTGCAAGAGCTTCCAGGAGGTGTGTTTATCAGGTATCCAAGTATGCTCTACGATCTTAGTGGATTGATTAAGCTAAGGCATATAATTATCCGTTTTGATGAATGGGACAGCAGCAACCTAAAGCCTCTCTTCCATTGTTTATCCAACTTGGTTTGCCTGGAGTCCCTAGTACTTATTTGTTTTCATGGCTCCATGGATTTGGAATGTGACAATTTATCACCAGGGCTTGAACAACTTCGAACATTAGACATGTCATCTTGTGGCTTCATTCAACAAGTGCCGAACTGGATGTCCTCACTCTGCTCACTCTCCTCGCTTGCAATCGAGTTATCAGAACTGGGAGAGGGGGACCTTCAAGTCCTTGGTAGCACACCATCATTGAGAGATCTCAGCTTATGTGTGGGTGGATTCACAGAAAACCGACACAAGAATAAGTTGGTCCTTGGCAGTGGTTATCCCTTCTTGTGTCTAACAAAGCTCGTCATATCCTGGTTAACCAACACCATTGATGTAGTATTTGCACCAGGAGCCATGCAAAAGCTCCAAACCCTCATGTTCAATTTTGGTGATAGGGCGGAATTGAATCATTTTAGTGGGTTTGACTTTGGCCTAGAGAATCTCTCCTCCCTTGAGGACGTTACAATTGAGATGTGGTGTTATAAAGTCAGTTCTGAGGAGGTGAAGGCTGCGGAGGATGCAATCCGAAATGCACTCGACATGAACCCGAACAAGCCCCAACTGAAATTTGATAAGGTATAAATAGCTCTATATTCGATCGTTCGGCAAGCAAAAACATACTTGTTTGGTTTATTTGCTTGATCCTGTTTCTTTACATGGGCAAACATTAATTCTTACTGACCCTACTTAATTTTGATTTGAAGTGGTAATAATGTATCGGACTAGCTGACCAGACAATATATGGTGCACCAAGAACAGATAATGGCATTTCATTAATCAGTAGGCATATTAAATTATCAACGGCAAAGGAGAACTGGTATGTTTCTTGTGCGTCTACTCCAGCTCTTCCTATGTATCCTGTTGACCTGTCATTAATATATTTCATATCCTTGTGTAATAGTGTTGATTCCCATTCACTAACTGCGTCCCCAGTTGTTTTTCAGACAGTATACGAGGCAGAGCAAGAGCATACTCTGCAATTATGCATGGTGAGTGAGCAACACCCGTTGATTTGGAATCAAATAATAAAGTTATTTGTATTCGTCGGTTGAAACATCATATACCTTTTCATAGGCAGTGCTGCAAAGGCAGGCATTTAACATGTTTCTTCTCCAACTTTCAGAACATTCAGGATGGGATTTTGCAGTCTGCGACCGATTTCATCGTGGAACAAATGGCAAGTGCATCCAGTGAAAAAAAAAGGGTCACCCCACCTAGTTTTCTTTCCCACAAATTTTAGTTCATGAACGCCCTCGGAAGATAATTCGAATTTACTCCGTGAACTGGGTTGTTCGTGTAAAGTGAAACGAGTTCGTTTACTTCTTTTTTTTTTTTTTGCGAAATGAAGGGATTTATTATATATCAAACTCAGTACATGAACATCCCCAATTTACACAACGCACCCTGAAACAAAGAAAAATTACATTGAAGTCCTTCAGGGTACTGTTCATCTTCTCCAGAGGAAATGAGCATTGGCAAGCAACATCCGATCCCCAAATAAGCTCCTCCATGAAATCGATGGGAGACATGACCTTGAAAGGGTTGCAACTGCTACCATCTGGGATCTCACCTAGATGGATCTGCCACGGATCAAAAGTCCGATCTGAAAGAACATCAACCATCCCACCACCGATCCACATAGGGAAGCAACGAAGGCACGACTGCGATCGAAACAATCGCAGAGAGCCAGACGAATTCACCACCAAAGGGGATAAATGATTCTCCCTTCTTTTCGCAAAAAACAGGAAGCAGAAAAATCCACCGGCCGGCCAGCAATTCCATCCCATCCATCCCCACGAAAGGGAAGAAGGGAAAGAGAAGCTGTCAGCCAGGGAAACCAAATCGTACCTTGATTCTTCACCGTTGAGCGCACCATCGCCAGGAGAGACAGCGTCGTCGTTGGGGAAGAACAAGAACGAAACAGAGCTCCACACAGCTTGACCAGCGTCGTCACCGCCGTCGCCGACACCTCCAACGCCAGATCCACCGAGGGAGAAGACAAAACCGGCGAGCTTCACCATGAAAGCCGCCGGAACCCTAACCCTAACAGACTTTATTGGAACCCTAGAGCTAAACCTACGCAGCACGCGGCGCGATCCCTGCTTCCCCGCCCTCTCCGGCGCCGACGAGGCGGCCGGAGAGGAGGGGATGCGAGAGATCGACGCCGGGCTGAAAATCGCCTCTTTCGCCGGCTTGTGCTGTAGCGGGAGTTGTGAGTGCTTGATTTAACATAGATGATGGCCTTGATGATGGATGCTTAATTCAAGTCGGTCCTTCGAGTTCGTTTACTTCGATGCCATTGTAAAAAAAAAAAAAATCAAATTTTGAACTCACAAATATTATTTATACCACATTGTTCGGTATGTAATAGGGCACTCAATGTTTTGTATTGATGCATGGATATCACAGATATATATACATCCTTTTTTCCCTTGTTCAGAATGCGTTCATCGTCATTGCTCTAGAACGAAGACAATTGAGTTATAATCTTTATGTCAGTGAGTTTTTACAACTCCATGGTTCCTAGCACTTGGATTTTTGCGAAAGTGTGCACAGGATCTCGTTGAGCCAGCAGCGTAAACGCCTCCCGAAGAAATTCGCCGGCGCCGCACACGTGTTCTGCCACCTGCCACCACGTCCTCACTCCCCAGCCTCTCGAGGCCTCCGCCGGATCCTGGCCGTCCTTCTAGTTATTATTTTTTTTTAGCAATACCACCCCTCTTAACTAGACACTAGAGGGAGGGGATAGAGTTACAAACGCCCACTGGCGGATCGAGCAGGTAAACATGCCTGCCTAATTCTAAACTAACTGAACTTCTAGAAAAACAATGTGCATCAAAATTATATGTCCTTCCTTCGTGGACGAACTCCGTCCAGCTAAAGTCGACAACATGGCCATACGGACCCAAACCAGGCCCCTTGATATCCCGCACCACATTCAGGCAATCGCTCGCAACTCTGATATCTTGCAACATCTGATCACTTGCCAAAGCAAGGGCCTCTCGGCAGGCCAATGCTTCCACAATCTCTGAATCAGTTACTCCTTCCATGATAACTTGACAAGCACTGAAGCACCCACAAAGTTTCCAGCTTCATCTCGAGCTATCGAAGCTGCAGCCGACTTTTTTTTAGAAAGGAAAGCTGCAGCTGAGTTGTTAAATGTCTTCATGGATCAACGCAAGATCATCAGTGAACCTACTGTTGAAACAATGGGTAGACAACGGGCTTTGGTAAATGTCTTCATGGATCACCTTTCGCCTTAAGTACCAAATTGACCATAGAGCCACAATCACTCTTACCAATTCCGGTTGAGGTAGAGATTCCCTCAAATCTGCCAGCCGCCCCTTGGCGTCAGTTTCCTGAATACCAATCATGTGTTCAGTTACCTCATAATCTTCCAGAGCCCACACACAGGCCTTGACATTTTACACTCAATTAGTGAATGTCGCCAAGAACCTGGTTCGCCACAAATTCCACATAAAGCAGTTGGAGCCATGTTTCTGTCGTTCTTGACATCATTTGTTGGGAGAGAGTGGTGAGCCAGGCGCCAAAAGAAAACACGAAGTTTTGATGGCACCGCCACTGTCGAGTTCCACTCCTTCTCGTCCAAGTTTATGTCTGATCTACCAGCATTGCTTTCTAGATATGCTGTCGCTTGAACTTTTTTTACCACCAACATGCTCCAGGCTCCATGCTCTAGTGTGAGGCGCGTCTCGACCTTGGGTGCTGCGACTCTTCGTGGGCCTCCATTCTACAAGCAGGCCCACTCTGGTTTAACCCCTCCTAGATCGGTTCGCCATATGCTAGAGAACTGGCTTACCGGCACAAGCCAAAAAGAAAAGAAATTAATTCTATTAGGGGCAGCAGCTTCGTGTTGGAGCAATATGGCGATGTCGAAATGATATCATTTTTTATAACGTCAAGTATTCTTCCTTTATGCAGGCTGTTTTCAGGAGAACATACTAGCTACGATTCTGGGCACTGTTGCAGCATGAGGAGACAAAAAAGCAAGTACGCATGGCCAGCCTTTCATTAGAGACTGTCGCTATAGAGATCCTCGCTTCCCATGGATGGGAATTTAATAATAGACTTTGCTCCTCATAATGTTTATTTAGTTTCCCTTTCATATCGCCAGCTATGTAGCTGAACTTTGTAATAAGGATCCTATATGCGGCGACGCAGAGGCCGGAAACTATTTCCATTTTCTAAAAAAAAAACTGAGCCAGCTGCGCCTTTAGATATAGTTAGTGTGAAAAGCCTGTTTAGTAGGACTGCTTCATCCATGAGTAGAATATATAGGATACATACATATTCTCATCTCTAAAATGTTTTGCCTCACTAACTATTAAATAAAAATAATTTATTTGCTGAAACAAGCACGAGGCCAACAAACTTGCAGGCAGTGCAGACGGACAGGGAAGAAGCCTCGCATTCGATTCTTCCTGGGTGGAGGAAAATTAGCGCAGCACTCCAGGAAGTTCAGGACCTGCGCGCATGCTGCGTTGGAGCCTGCTAGCTTCGTCGCCTCGGCACCGGAAGCGGGGCGGCATAGGGCGGCGCGGCTGGAGTCTTCTTCGCCACGTCGTCGATTAGGGGGCCAAAGAATATGGAGATAGCGAGGCGTTCATGGCAATCGGTAGAGGACCGGAAAATCAGGTCGTTTTGTGGGCCTCCGTGGTTCCGGCGGCCTCCTGGGCGTCTGGATTCCGGCGGCGGCTAGGCGGGTATACTGTCATACACTCGATCAATCGGAAGCACAAGAACAGAAAATATATATAATCTTGATTGGATCGGAGCTATATTATCAAGCAAAGCCAGGTTGTTCTCTGCCGTGAGAGGCAAGAAGAACAGAGTAGTCTTAACAGAAATTTTTTTTTTTGAAAGGAGTCTTAACAGAATTGGTTACATTGATATCCTTGGAGCTGGGCTATACAGCCGGTACACAACTATGCACTAGATAGCGAAATGACCGACACTTGTCTATCCGAAACAACACATTAAGCTAATGAGACTTCATGAAGGTAAACGGTAAGGAAACTTGACGCTACGATGAATATCCAACGGAGCTGGGACCTCGGGATCATGACACTGACCGGAGAAGAACATATCAAGAGGGAGGGGGCGACAGGAGAAAGAAACGAACCAGTATGTGTGTAATCAGCATCGGTGGGCTAATTTTCTCTCTACTTCGTGAGTAGGTTGAAAATAAGATTTCGTGGAGCACCTTTTGACGTGCTCCACTAAATTCGTCAAGTTGGCCACTAGATCCCCGTTTTTCATAGAGTGAAGTTGGTGGAGCTAGAGATGTTTGGCTCGAAAATTGAGGAGTACGCTGAATTATTTGGTGGAGCGAGGCAGTCCTAAAAAGATTCTAATTTTAGCAACTCTTTGTATGTCGCTTTAAGACTCACGGGCGAATGGCGGACGCTGCAGGCTGGCTGTGGAGCCAACATCTTGTGTGTGTATATATACCTCCCGAGAGGGATGCTGGCTATCATGCAACCTATTCTTTCCTCAGCTAGGGTGAAGGGTGCACCTTAATTTACTAGCCTCATGCATGATATTTCCCTCTCCAATTCTCACATTCTGCTTGCTAGATCCTATTGGCTCCTCATTCCCGCTCGTGCAGTTTCGTACCGTTTGGCCGCAGTTCATATCATTGTCGCAGTTCTGCTTGTTGTCAATCATTGGCTTGGTGTGTCTAAGGTTTGGCGCTTTTGCATTATTCGGTGCATACTTGCCCATATGTACACATGTATATCTAGATCTATAGATGTTCTCCAGTTTGATCTGGGTTAGTTGATTTCGCAGGTCTCTGCTTAATTAGATTTTACTGAAGTTCTTGCATATGGACGTTGTAAAGGGGGCGCTCAACGCCGTCCTGGACAAGCTGGGCGAGCTGCTCGCTGCAGAGTTCCAGCTGCAGACGAGCATCAGGGACGAGGTCATCTCCCTAATGGCCGAGCTGGAATGTATGCAGGCTGCCCTACTCAAGATGTCCGAGGCGCCGATCGACCAGCCACCTGACGACCAAAATAAACTCTGGGCGAGGGACGTCAGGGAGCTGTCCTACGACGTGGATGACTGCGTCGACAAATTCATGGTGCGCATCGACACCCCTGAGCCAAAGAAGGAGCTTCATGGCCTCTGGGTTTCATCAACAGAGGCGTCAATCTGATCAAGAGGGCCAAGATTTGCCATGACATTGGCGCAGATATCAGCGGGATCAAAAGGCGCATCAAGGAGGTCAGTGAACGCCGCGTTAGATATAAGGTTGATCATCCCGTTGCACAGCCTGCTACACCAACTGTTGATAGCCTTCGGTTGTCAGCTCTGTACGGAAAGGCGGCAGACCTTGTTGGTACTGAAGAGACGAGTGATTACCTAACCAAGCTGATAAACCAGCACGAGGCATCGTCATCAGCACAAAAACGGCTAAAGATAGTCTCTATTGTTGGTTCTGGAGGACTGGGCAAGACAACTCTTGCTAAAATTGTCTATGACAAGCTCAAAGGACGATTCGATTGTGGGGCCTTCGTTTCCATGTCGTTTACTCCAAACATGGATAGTATTCTCAAGAACCTGCTCCATCAACTTGGCAACCACAACTGCCAAGCAGCGTGGAATGGAGCACAACTCATCAACGAACTAAGAGACTTCATTCGACAAAAAAGGTACATGACCATGGATGTTAGCCTTTGTGCATCTTATGATTCATAAGCCCTATAGAATTTTTCTTGTGATATTTAGATCATTATTGGTTGTAAACAAACTGAGAGGAAGGCCACATGCCTTTGACTTCTTGGAGGGAGAATAGACTATTTGATTATTAGCTACGGAGACTCTTTTTTGACTGATTGTTTAGTGCATAATAGAAAAAGATTCAATCTCATCCTTATATAGATAGGACAACTTGAAACTTTCTAAGAAAAACTTCATAATTAAGGTAACTCGGAGCTGAGACGCTCTGGGTGAAAGCAAGGGAGCTGAGGCCTTGTGGGGTGGGGGGGGGGGGGGGGGGGGGGGGGGGGGGGGTTAAGCCGCAAAATTTGAGCTCAATCATTACTAGTAATGATATGGATGGTACCTGGCTGAGCCCGCTCACACCTGTGCGGACCCCACTCCTCTCTATCAACCTTGTACGTTTTGTCCTCGCTTCGCGTAAAAGGGTACCCAAAGTTAGTGGTTGGACAAAATCTAGACTTATATGTTGGCCTTTCTGTCGTACCCCCATTTTGAAGTACTAGTGCTTACCGTATCAGTCCCTGGATCAGACGATGATACGAACACTTACACAGAGAATGTTGTGGTTAGACAGAGGCATTATGACTTACACTAAATATTATCCGAGTCTCATTACAAGCCTTTCATACATAAAAGGTCTTACAATACTCGGCCAGCGGCCGGCTTATTACAACAAACATCACCTCGGGGAACTACTACAACAGAACCACTTAAACACAACTACAGCGGAAAACGGAAACGGGACCACTACAGGCAACTCGAGAGCGGACAGAACCCTACTCTTCGTCTTCTCCATCCTGGAACTCGTACTCGGGCTCTTCGTCTGAATGATTAAAGCAAGGGTGAGTACATAAGGTACTCAGCAAGCCCTAACACAAGGGGTAAAAGCATGCAAGGGTATAACCAAGGATAGGCTGAGGTTTAAGCATAGCGGATAAAGCCATGTTTATGCAAAGGTTATTTTAAAAAGCAAAGCCAGTTGCATCTACCATCAAGATTATTGTTGACATTTAGTGGGGTTGTTTGGCCCTGGGGGAGATGCAATCCATCCCGCCAGTTCCCAAGTTTTAATGCTGGCAGGAAACCAGCGCACGGTTCCACACCGGTGTATTCCAAAAACACGCCAAGGATATAACTCACTCCGTTATACTAATCTTGTGTGGCCAAAGCTTTCGCGTCGTCCAATACCGTGGAACACGGCTATCTAGATAGATTTTACACTCTGCAGAGGTTGTACACGATTCCCCACAAGGTATACCAGTCCTTCCCACCGCCGTGGTTAGAAAAGGCATACAGAGGTCCCGTACCTACTTGGTGTCACCACGGCATCCACCCACGGAAAATCATCCGACCAGGGGCTTCATCACATATCATATCGTATAGAAAGGCCTGAATAGTATCCACATGCCGGACTCGCGTCCCACTGTCAGCGAGTCTTCTCCTGGCTTCCGCTGCGACTCCTGCCTCCGAGTGGATACCGGGTGGACACTATAGTAGGGTGTGGTTCCAACTCTTTCCCATACAAGACTTGTGGCTGTACGAAAGGTGCTAGGCCAGGCGGCACAGGAACCGGTCCTTATACGACCGAAGCAGGCATCTTCAATAGCTATCCTCACAGAGGAGTCGCATCCCAGAGATAGCCCTCCCCACTGAGGACTACCTCGCCTGCTCCCGCCAAAGAATCCCCACTATAGAGTTGCACAAGTCACTAATTACCATCCCACATTATCATATTCACAACACACACCGCCAAGCACTCACGCATTTAACACAAAAAGTATGTATAGCAAGATTAATTAAGTACTCATGATAACAGTCCTAAGCAGCATAGCATTCCAACTAATCATTAAATAATTAACGAATGTTGGACCTTAAGTTTAACAAGGGAAGCAGGGTAATCAATAAACAAGGCATGGCAATCAATAAGTACTTAGGACATACTAAGCATTAAACATCATGCAATATTTATAAACGGGCTCTAAGTAGGTAATTTATAAACATAGGATCATCATGATCAAAGGAAGGTTAGGACTTGCCTTCACCAAAGTCTTCTTCTTCTAAGTCCTCGAATGGATCCTCAGCTTCTTCCTCGTAAGCTTGATTATCTAGCGATTTAAAAGTAAATAACGACAAATAAATCTACGCTCAAGCAATTATTAAACAAGCATTAAACCAAATAAGATCCAAATAACATCAAATGAAGAAGGTTCTGATAGCATTGGGTAGATCATGAATTTAGATGAATTTTGGCGAAAGAATCGCCAAAATCGGAGTTAGAATGAAAAAGATATAGATTTTAGAAGTTGGTGGGATTAAATTGATTGTAAACTAAGCTTGATTAATTAAGTATGGGCAAACTTAATTAATATGAGGTGACGAGTATTGGAACATGATTAGAAAGTATTCTAGTATTTTGGAGAATTTATGGGATTTTTCTGAAATTGGAAAAGTGTTCGAAAAAGATTCTGTGTACAAAAGCTGTGTGGACTTAGCGATTTCTATGCGAGTGTGAGGCTGACAGATGGGCCCAGGGGGGCCGGTTGCACTGTGCGGCGCTGTGCTGTGGACTCGGTCCACGTGAACTGTGGACCGGTGGGATTCGGGTTTGGGTCATGGGGACCGGGAGGCCACGTGGCACGACGACCGGTCGCGCGGGCCCACGCGCGCCGACGTGGCACGCCACGT